>OY754969.1:24386317-24866895 GCA_963576475.1 Molanna angustata | reverse complement strand
GTCTTGTATTCTTGTAACAAATACACATTATTTTTTTTGTATATAAAGAAAATAAATAAAAGTGTGAATTATTAATGTATGTTAATGTGTAAAAAAAGCACTTTTTTCTTATCACAAATGTGGTTATCAAAGGTTTTAATTTTGTTGTATGGCATTACTCTATGTATGGTATTTTATAATATAGGTATCAGAATTAATCTCAGCGTTTTATCAATCCTTAATAATATCGTAGCTGACAGTATTTGCTTAGTCTTGTATTTGCTTAGTCTTCTGAAGTTTGAATTTTCCGATTAGTCATGGTACCCGACTGAGGGCGGAAAAAGCAATAGCTTTAAACAGATTGAGATCATTTGTAACACGACGATGTGGAGTGAGGGGAGTTGAAATAACTGTAGGCTTCAAGATAGTTACTTTGAAAAGCTTTAGACATCCACAAGGTTTTACACCCCTCGGATATATTTACGAAAGACGGAATGTAACCTTTCTCCGATAAAGTTTTTCGTACACGTTTCAAAAATCCTAAATTATGGCTAAGGCCATATCATATCCACATCAGGAATAAGGTTACATATTACAATATCAGCAAGTATTACAGTTCGATTCCTGTATTTTTAAACCAACCGTTTTTTAAATCATGATAACAAGTATAGTCAACAAAAATTACGTTTGTCCTAGATAGTTTTACATTTGGCCTAGATAGTTAACAAAAATTACATAAATTGAAATAGAATCATGACATCAGTGGCTGAAAAAAAAACGAGGAGGGTCCTCAAAGATTAAGCCAATAGGTATATTATATGGTTTACACCTTCGCGCTTTTTAAAGCACCATAATTTTATTTAAAAACGAGTGGGTTGTGGCCAACAATAAACTCTCCACACCATACTAAGCGTTCATTTTTTCTTCTTGAATTGTTGACAATCTCTATATACATTTTTATAAAGTATATTTCTATTATATTCTTAAACAAATATTAGACTCCCAGAGGACAAAAGTTTTCACAATACACCATACACACAAAAACATTGTCACGAAACTCATAGTATGTATTTTCTACATGAAGCCTGTTGAGAAATTTTATGTAAAATTGCATTAATATCAAAATGAGCATGTATGAGACAGTGTAAAGTGTCTATAGGTTTTAATATTATAGGTACGTTCTCATAAATTTCCAACTTTCTTTTAATTATTTTTTGCGTGTGTTCTTAGTCCAATGAAATACTGTGACCTCTAAACATATCGGTCGCTTTGGGTTAGAAGCTTCTCCTGGCTAGTGTTTCATATTCCCATCGTATCGTAAACAAATTATCGAAACTTGTATATACATACATCCAAAGCCACGTATGGCAAGAGTTTATATGGTTGAAGGAACGTTGATAACAACATGAATCGGTGTGAGTGTGTGTGTGTTGATACATGTACTTACAGTAATTAGGTGTGTGCCTAAAATATAGGAAGGTAAAAAGGTAGGAAATAGTAACCTACGTGTACAGAAAACTAATAACATCGCCTTTTTTCACCCACGAGCAGATTTTGAGATAAAATAAAGTATAAATCATTAGTTAACTGCCGAGGCAGATACAATGTTAGCTGGGCCGGATCTACCTACATATAATATAACAAGGGATGCAATCAAACCAAAGACGTGTGTGCTGAAATATAAGAAAGTACATTAGTATGTATTTTCAAAAAAAAAAAACTAAAGAAAGAATATTTATCCCTGAACACCTGATCCCGATTTCCTCTCCTTGTCCTTACCCTTTCCTTTTTATACTATGAAGAATTTTCATTTTTTACTGTTTTAATTGTTATCTGAGTGAAATGTATATTTTATTGGTTCTTTTTTTATTTCATTATTTTATTGATGTACATTCACAATTTTGTCATATTTTTGTAATGTGGTTGGTTGGAAGATATTGCCTAATGGCAATAAGCCCGCCAGTGTGCATTATATTTTTTATAGTAGGTATGTACAAAAAGATAAATAAATAAATTTAGTAAAATAGTGTATGGTCGTTTTATAAAATTTAATAGCAAAAAATATACATCACAGAAAAAATTAAAAAAGACGAGAACACACAAGGAACATAGATTTTTTCAATTTACCAATACCAGCTCAATCCCGATCCATCAGTCCAGGTTTCTTCTATGTAGGTAATACTGCCGGTTGATTTTCTTTTCCAATTGTTATCTTATGACCAAGGTACACATACTCGTCAAGCTTTTGAATCATATTATTTTTTATCATAATAAATAACAGTTTCGTGATTAGAATTTTTGTTTTCTGGAAGTTCATTTCTAGTCGTACTGCAAATCGTTATTTCTAATCCTACTAAAATCAAACTATCAACTGTTAAAACTAAGGATGTTCACAAGAAGAGTTCATCCAAGATTGACTTTGATATGACTCATCATATTTTCATATGTAATGTATAAATAATATATTTATTTTAAATGTTATTAATATGTCATGTTTACATGTTATTAACATGCCAATAACATATAATATCTGGCATAGATCATATCAAAGTCAAGCGTGGGCAGCTTATACAGGCAGTGATTTTGAATGCGATTGAGCAAGAGAGGTATACTTCGATTTTCTCCATTGAATATAATTGAAAAATATATATCACGTATTTTTACAATAGGTATTATTATTGAATACCATACCAATAAAATATTTTATTCTATATATAATGTTTTATCATGCTACGGGAAAACAGATTATCTTTATGACAGATTATATTTTCTTAATAAATGTAGAATTTCTTTTAATTATGTGCATATTTAACTAACTAACTGAGTTTCTTTCAAATCCAAATCCGGCTCTGCTTTTTTGTTTTGTTAATTATTTCTCACGTAGAGATTGTGTATGAAGGTGTAGGTGTACATAGAAGGGAATACTCGAAGAACAGATTGGCTAGAAGAGGTATCAGAAGCAACACAAAGATACGGCAAATTAATTTCCCAGAAGTGTAAAAGGACAAAACGTAACTACCTACCTATTTCCATTAATCACACTGGCAACACACCTAATATTATATCATCCCCACCATAATTATGTTAGGTCGAAATATGTATGTAAATAATTATATGTATCTATGTATGTGTGTATTTATTTTTTGTTCCAGCATAAATTATAAACCTGAATACTTTAAAGGTTAAATATTCTTCAAATCGCTTCCTTTACAACCAATGAGTTAACTTGACAGATAAGAAATCAACTGCGATTTATTTTGTTATTTTTTTATTTAATGGAAAATTTCCTTCCGAATCATTTCAACGAGTGAATGGGCAAAAATTGTACTTTTTAGTGACTCGTGAGCAAATATTTGTTAGTTAAAATGTCAGAAGTACGTATTTAGATGAATAAAAAATATTTTTATTTAGTATTCAAGTGAAAAACATGGTTATTATTTCGTTTAATTATAATGTTATTTCCAATTTGAAAGTATTTCCTGTGTAAATGTCATTTTTTCATGTATAAATGTTCGATACGTTTGACATTTTGTTGATGATCGTTACCATGGTTTCAACTAGATCAGTGACTAACAAACTTTTTCGCACTAACAAATTCTACAATGACTATGGACGTAGGACCGACGATGCCCAAGGTCTGGAACCCCATGTCTGCCAGTTTGAAGCAGTGCGAATACATCGAGGAATTCAAAAAGAAAACCAAAGAATACATATTACACAAATATCCTCGATGGTTGATCTAAGTGGTGGGCACGGGTTGTTCAGGACTATGTAGGGCGGAAAAAATTTAGTATAGGTATTATTGTTTTACTAGAAAATTTAGTATCAATATCACAGCTAAAAATCCCCTTAAGGGATTAGGCAAAATAAAACACTGTAATTGTATTTTTACTAATAAAAAAAATAAAAATAGAAAAAAAAAATAAACTTAAATATTTTAGTGTAATAAATATTATGTAAGTATGCATATGAGTATGATTTTTTTTTATTTTTAATTTATTTTTATGGATATATTTTACTCTTTCTCAAGTATTCATAACAAATAAACAGTTCAAAAATTACAAAAACGATTTTTTGACTATTTAGCTAATTGCTTCACATTTACCTTCCCGAGCAGCGCCGGGTATAAAAAACTAGTTAAAAAAAATTAAGCCATGTTTTTCCAATACACTTAAATCAACACATCCACATAACAATGTTCAATATGAATAAATGGAAATTTGTGTTAAAGCTATGGAATATTCGAGGCTCAAGGCAATTAAAAACAATACTAATTCAATAATTTATTTGGACAAAGCTACCTCTGTCGCATAGTGGCGAGTTATTCGACTTGTCATTAGTTCCATTCCCAGAAGGGGGAAAATTAATTTCAAATTATTTCTAACCTCATATAAGAATCGAACCTAGGACGCAAAAATGCCAAACGGCTACTGGAAATAAACCGAGTAAATAATTACAAGTTGTTATGTACTATTTTATTAGTAAGTACCACATAGTATGGAATATACAGAGCTGACATAAGCTAAGACTTCAGGCCAGGGAATTTGAACACAAAGTGAGGTGGAACGGGGGTATCCCAAATACATTCAATGTTTAAATATAAATCGGATATTTATTTCAATTCCTTCTTGGATAACTAACAGGTACTATGTCATATAATTATTTAACACGCACCCAATAACACGTTGCCACATTCTGGAGACTTAAGATTGTTATCGTCTCACAAATTCAGAATGAAAACACAACTAAATATCGTGTCTTCGCCGAGAATCGAACCCAGGACCTATCGCTCAGGAGTCAGATATCTAACCAACTGAGCCACGAAGGTCGACAATAGGATATTGACCCATTTATATATCAATAATAGTACCTATTTGCTTTTCGAAATTTACTTCTTACTTACTACTTACTTCTTATCCCTTAACAAGATATACTTTTTGATATAAGTGTTGAGTCCAGTTTCAATTTTCATTTCGAACCATTCTGAAAATATTCAAATACGTTTTATTGATTGCCACCAAATTTCGATATCACAGCCACGCGGTGTGTACCAAATTTTTTTTCTTATGTCATATCTATAGATTATTTTATTTGCTAGGCAATGACATTTTGTATATAGACACGTTATATTATGTTAACAAAACGCTCTGCAAAAGTGATACAGTTTACGAATATCACCAACAAACAGACGACGTAATACGTTAAGTGAGAAAAGAGATGATAACGCAAGACATATACAGACATATTTTCTCTTTTACTCCCGTGCAATCACATGTAACTGTGAAAGAGACAAACTTATATTAAGATGCGATCGTGAATGCATACGTACAAGCAGATGTGACTTGACGCCTATTTACAAAATATACCAAGAATACGCCTTCCTTATTGTTTACCGAATTATAAGCTAGTAACCTATCTATTATTTTTATATACCATTGGTGGTAGGAACCTAATCCACATGGGTTCAATAAATAATTGAAAGATTCAATATCCGATTTTCTAAAGCTCAAAGAATCCGAAAACTTCAATTATCATATTGTTAAGAGTATCCTTAGTGAATAAAATAAAAGCACCGAGTTTATTATTGCATATTTTACCGGATAAACTTTCTCCTCCAAGTGCATTTCACTGGAGGAAAACTCCACAAGATCAAGATAAATAATTAAATTTCAAAACTTTCTTAATTATCATGCGAAGTAAAAGGGAGCGACGACGGCCAAAACGCTATTTGTTTTGAAATCTACTAGAAATTTTAATTAAACAGTTCTCTTCAAACAATATAACAAGTTTCAATGGGACGCTTGGATTTTTTTACTCTATTTAATAAAATACAAAAGTAAATTTAATTCAGTTTATTTGTTTTAATTTGATCTCACTTTGTTTGCAAAATTATCGTGAATATTCATCTCATACACAAAATTTTCTTATCTAAATATACACCTCAGTCACCAAAAGCACTATATCAAGCAATATTATATGAAATGCCCCTACCAGATCACCAACTATTATCCGATAATGAGTGATATTCTGAAATATCAACATAATCCGATTAGATCTTAATGGCTCTTATTTCAAGTAATACTTTTAATTTTAACGATTATTTTGTACACAATATTATACTCAAGTAAATGTTTGGTTTCTGATTTAATGGTTTGAAAGACTAAGACTGAGTATGCATGAACATTATCACCCTGGTCAGTCTCGAATTTTCACATCTCTACCATTAATCAAAGAACAAACGGCGTGTTTACTTTTTCAAACAAAAATATTTTGCAAAACAGCGAACCGATATTAAAAAAATATTTAATTAAAATTTACATCGAGGTGTGAAACGCCAAACCTTTGAAAATCGTAAGATATAAAATTGATTTATAATAATACTTACACCCGTCCTACAATTTTACTTTCGCTGTAATAAGGAATTCGAAAACAAAGAAATCAATTTCGAAAACTTTATCCCATTATCGCATTAAAAATTTAAATTCTTCTTTCGTCATTTTGTCAGGTTAATGGAAGTGTACGGCGGTGTGGTGATGCTGGGAACTTTTCCAATTACTGGTTGCAAAACTTATCAAACAAATTAGAAGCCTGATCACAACCTAAAGTTTTTCTTGGTTTGTTTTATCTTCTTGCCAAGCCTATTGCTCCTTGGACTGGACATTATCCCATTTATATCTATAGGCAATTATAATTCCTTTATCTAATTTAATCGTGAGTATCAGACACGGATTAATTAGAGTTAGCAATCTTTGCCTTTTTTGATATCACAACCACTATACCTATGTAGAAAGTTATTCATATATATTTATATTTTTCTAACTTTACAAAGGGACTATATGGAGCACATACACATGAGCCAGATATTAGCTATACAATTTATTTTTATTTTTTTTTATTATTTATTTATTCAATAAAACTATTTGAAATTGTACAGTTTTTTTTTTCTCTTTCCCAAAAAGCATAAAATGCTTGTGCTGAGAAATTGAATACATTTAGAACGATTCAATCACATAAAAACATAAAGACATACAAAATATATAAAATCAACAATATTATAACTATAGGTACCTACACGAAAGTAAAACATCAATACAAAAAGCATCAATACAAAAAACATCAAAACAAAAAAAGCATAAAAACAAATAGCATCAAAACAAAAAAAACATCAAAATAAAAAAAGCATCAATACAAATAGCATAAAAAAGCGTCAAGACAAAAAGTATTAAAACAAAAAAAAAGCATCAATACAAAAAACATCAAAACAAGAAAAAGCATCAAAACAATAAATTAATCTAATCCCCAAGATTCTATTAACCCCTTTTCTATTCTTTTACCTTAAAGTGTTTCTTTATTTTGTTACCTAGCGTTTCGTAATTTGACTGTTTTATATCCGTTGGAAGTTTGTTGAAAAAGTGTTCTGCCATGTATGTGTAGTGGTGCTGCGCAAATGATGTGTTTAATTTTGGATGTATATATATTTATATTTGTTGATGGATGTATATATTTATATTTGTTAACTATCCCGGTATAAATTCCAGTGTTTTCTAGAATAGAAATACAACATTGCTGCTTCTTTATTGTTTTAACATTTAATCAACCTACATAATCCATCCTGGAATAAATGTCAGTGTTTACATTAAAGCATCGCTGCTATTGTTATATTTTATACCTACATATATAGTATGTATTTGATTAACCCATCGCTTCATAACTAATCATAATATCATTGTTTATTATCCTGGGATAAATTTCAGTGTCTATCTGAGTAAAACAATTGTATCACTACTAATTCTGTATTGATTATTCACATCGTATTCGATTCACCCATTCTTAAATAACCAATCATGGCAGTCAGCATATATGATTATCGATCCTGGGTAAATAAATATATATGCATTTTTTTACGGCGCTGGCCGATTTACTAATGATATTAATAACAATTAATTACTACAAATAATAACACTCAATTATAATTATTACCATTATACACTTCCTCAAAAGAATTAGCAGATCAATGCGTAAATTGTAAATTATTTAAAAGAGCAAAATCAAATGCAACAATAGTTCACCCATCCAGATACTTAAAATATCAAAGGATTAGGCTCTGAGGAGGTCTCTATAGTACCTAACAACCCTACTGATTCCCGAATATTAACGTTTAAACAAAAAAATATATATAAATATATTATCAATTGATATCATTTAATTAAATACTTATTATTGGGCTACTGACAGGTAATTATGATAAATATGAACACATATATACTCCACAACGAATTTCTTTGACTTCCGTCGACCGTTTCGGCTTAAAAGGCCATAATCAACTGGACCTAGACCTAGACTAGACTTGACCAGTTGATTATGGCCTTGTAAGCCGAAACGGTCGTCGGAAGTCAAATAAATTCGTTGTGGAATATATTATGTGTGTTCATATTTATCATAATTATTATGGAATTCTACAGTTTGGAAGCCGTGTCAATCAACAGATTGAAAACTGCTGGTACTAACAGGTACCAACTGTCAAATATTAATTTAACACGCAATAATAACAATAATTTATAATATACTTCGTGTTTGATTAACCCTTTCCTTCTCGTACATGAATTATCATCCTGGGATATTATTCCTGTGTTTACTTAATAAATTACTATTTTACAGTATTTAATATTTTTTTTATATTATTTTTTTATTTATTTAAACATACATATAGACTGAGTTGCATACAATACAGGGTGTCTCAAAATAAAGTTTATATTAAGTGGATCGATTAAAAAAAGTAAGCCTTGTATCGAAAATACACAATTTGGGAATTTATTTCTTACATATAAATAATATCGTCCAAATGTAGACCCTCGCGTTCGCAGCACTCATTTAATCGAACAGTAAAATTACTAATGACGGCTAAGGCAGATGGACTCAATGATGGCTACCATTTCGTGAGTGATATTTTCTTTCAAATGCGCCAGGGAAGTCGGTTTATTGGCTTTAAGGTTTTATTGGTTTAAACTTTAGATTTAAGGTAACCCCATAGGAAAAAGTCCATATAGGTTAAATCAGGACTGCTTGGAGGCCAATTTATGTCACCTCTCCTGGAGATCAATTTGCCTTGGAAAATTTCACGAACTCGTGGCAGAGATGTATTGGACGTGTGTGATGTTGCTCCGTCCTGCTGGAACCATGTTCTTTGGTTATAGCCAGGAAAGTTTTGCAGTTCAGGCACCAAGAAGTCTTCTAACATCTCCACATAACGCTCTGAATACAAATATAAACTTTCTTTTGAGACAACTGTACGTATTACATGTCATCAATAAAATAATTAATATTTTTATAATTGAAGCAAGAACCTTGTATTTAAGAAAACAGCAGCTCTTTACTTACACAATAAAAATACTTCACAGAATCTACAAAAAAAATCTCATAAATTTTAAAATAAATTAATATATACAATTGTAAATAACACACACAATTTCACAACACAAATCAGTTAAAATAAGAATATAAAGATATACATTTCAAATTATGAAAAAAAAACAGCATTAAATCAAACACAAAAAAAATCAAAATAAATAACATATATTATATAATAATAAAAATGACCACAAACTAAAAAGTAAAGGAATATTTGGAAGAGTGTTTCAAATTATTTGAGTTTATTTTTAAATAAATGTAGAAGGTATCAAATGTTAAAAAACATTATGATAACTATCATTGAATTTAATTTGGCAGTTTATATGAAATTGTTGGATAAATTAAATATATTTTTAATTAAAAATGGAATGAGTGTTATCAAACAACGAATATGGATAATTATTAAGTTGTTTTTAATAACAATGTTTTCTAGCACCAGCAACATAATATCGTACATTCCTCGTGTTGAGTAAACACTGTAAAACTTTCACTCGTAAATATGAAATACTGATAATGTTTGTTTTGAGAGAGAATTTTTAAAGCACGCTGGACGTTTCAAATAGAAAACTCATCTAAAAGGGCTTAAACAACTAAAGTTTACAATATGAATCAAAGTACATCCACCAAAAATTAAGCTCGGTCGACCAACGGAAAAGTTATAGATTTTAATATTTTAATACGTAGACTTAAAATGTGTACCTACCTACCAAAGCCATACCTAGTTACCTAATAAGTTCGGTATTTAAAATGTTATTTATTTCAATTTTGATCCAAATCTTATTATATTAAAATCTCGTGTTCGTTATATAATATGATAAATAAAGCCTTGGACATTGAGACTCCAGCGAGAAGACCAGGCAGACCGCCAGCCACATGGCTGTTCTCCCCCCACCACCACCCGTTCTGCTTATGGGGACTAATAACGGCCCCTTGCAAAACTCTGAAAGAACACATAAAGAACATATGAAGAGTCCGGAGAACTCTAAAACCTTGCAGACACTGCACAAAGAGAGCTAATCATGTTGAAACAACTGGCTCACTGCTCAGTGATAGTGAAGTTAATAGTGCACCGAATTTAAGACAGAAAGTCTTGAAAGCCCTAAAATCGCTCTTCGTGGCTACAAGGTCCACATGGCTGTCGAGCATCAAAAAGCATCTGCGAGAGAGGGAGCTGAATCCTGACCTGGCACAGGACAGGCGAGATAAAATAAGGATAGCCGACCCCAAGTAAATGTGATAAAGACATGGGCGAAGAAGAAGAAGAAGTTCGTTACAATGTTCGTACACGCTAATCTCCGAAACCAACCAAAAAGAAAGAACCGGATTGAAAGAAAGGATAGTTTTGGACCCACTAGGTGACGCTGCTATCGACATCTAAAAATAATATATTTAGTTCTTAACTTTTTTTAGTTTTTTTAGATTTCTAGTAAAAAATACATATGTATAACCATTAATTTTGACTCCCTTCTCTTTTTTTAGTTGTTTAATCTGTCAATAGATGGCGGTATGAACAAATACATTGACATTGTATTACGCATCTAGAGAACGAAATAAACGAAAACTGTAAAATACATAAAATTAGGTCTATATAAAATGTGATCAACATAGAAATCGGTCTATGGCAGAACAATACATAAAATGAGGTCAATATAAAATTCGATCAACATAGAAGGCGGTCTATGGCAGAACAATACATAAAATTAGGTCTATATAAAATACGATATATATAGAAGGCGGTCAATGGCAGAACAATACATAAAATGAGGTCTATATAAAATACGATCTATAAAGAAGGCGGTCTATGACAGAACAATACATAAAATGAGGTCTATATAAAATACGATCTATAAAGAAGGCGGTCTATGACAGAACAATACATAAAATGAGGTATATATAAAATGCGATCTATTTAGGAGGCGGTCAATGGCAGAATATTACATAAAATGAGGTCTATATAAAATGCGATCTACATAGAAGGCGGTCTATGGCAGAACAATACATAAACTGAGGTGTATATAAAATGCGATCTGTGGCAAAACAACGTCGGCGGGCCCACTAGTAGGTATAGGTTCCTACTTATAGGTTAGGTTGTTGGTTAGATATCTGACTCCCGATCCAAAGTTCCCGGGTTGTAATCTCTGTGGAGACACAGATTTTAATTGTGTTTTCAGTCTGGATCTGTGAGACAATAAATATCGTAAGTCTTCAGAATGTGGCAACTTGTTATTGGGTGCGTCTTAAATAATTATTTGACATAGTATCTGTTAGTTACCCGAGAAGCTACATGAAATTAAATATAATATTATATAATTGGTAAGCCGTTTGGCTTCTGTGCGGGCGTCCTGGGTTCGATTCCCAGCAGAGGAGAAATTTTCGCTACTCCCACCACCACCCGCTCCGCATATGGGGACTGTCAACGGCCCCTTCGCAGAACGCTAGAATGAATGACAAAAAAAACAATGCATGGCACGAAGAGTAGCTCATGGAGCCCTCTAGATTAGCAATCTCGGCACCATGGTGCAAAAAGAACAATCAACAAGTGCGAATTGAGATTCACACTTGCGGACTGTCGGCGACTTCAGATCCATATATATAGGGCATCAGAGAAGTGACCAAGATCTCTGGAAACAGAAAAGTCAGTGAGAATCTTCGGATAATAAGGCACCGTATCTATGTCAAAATCGTTTGAAGGCTTTGTAATTGTTCTTCGAGATCACTAAGTCCGCATGTCCAATGGGACCTTGAAGAGGCCCACGGACAGCAACGAGGAGCTCCGATCTGAAAGAGGACACAATTGGGTGGGAACACTCCCAAAGGATGTGATCCGAAGTTTGGTGCGGACATTGAAAAACTGACATGAGGAAGAGGGAGCAATGTTGAAACGATGGAGATAGCTTTTAAAGTTACCGTGTCCTGTGAGAAATTGAGAAGTCCAAAAGTCTGGAACAACCCAAGGAGATTTCAGTCGCGACCTCACGTCAGGAAAAAATAAAAAGGTAACTCTACCAACTAGACAGGTCGTCCAGCGGTTTTGCCAAATGTTTAGTAGAGTGTCGCTCACGTTTCTCTTAATTGAGCTTCGAGACATTCGACTTTCAGGGGGGTGAAAAGAAGTGTCACCGACGACAGAAGGACGGCCTCGCAATAAATTGAAAATAGCACCTCTACGTTGAATTTCAAGATCAAGGGGGGTTAAGCCTGTCAAAATTAGCAGGGCTTCGGTGGGGCTTGTTCTGTAAGCTTTGGATAGTGCAATGAGAGCGAATCTTTGGCCTGAAAGCAAGGTTCTTCGAATATGCTGAAACTCGCAGGCTTTAGACCAACAGCCTGCCGCATAGCAAGCGATGCCAAGATAAACGGCTTTGTAGAAAAGGCGGGCGATAGGAAATTGCAGACCCCAGCTTGCTTTGGCGAGGTGTCCTATTTTAATGAAAGCAAACTTAGCCTTATCTACACATGATTTGGCATGATTTTTGAAACTCGGTCCTTTTTCTAGAATAACTCCGAGACAGGTGACTTGGTCTCGAAAGACAATATTAGTTCCTAGAAACTGAATGGACGGCCGTCTGTGAAGTATGCCCTTAAATACCAGGCCATAAGTCTTGTTCGGAGCGAAGCATAGCTTGTTTTTTATACCCCAGTCAGAAACAAAGCTCAGCGCTTGGGTGGCTGAGTTCTCGATTGATCTACGAGAATCAGCACGAATCATAATGTAAGCATCATCGGCATATGCTTGAATTATACAGTTGCTCGGAAGAGGAAGATCCAATAGATCATCGAAAATAATGTTCCAAAGAAGTGGACCGAGAATGAATAAATTGACCCCCAGGAAGGACTATGTGACGATTTTCGAAGTAGCTCTTAACAATAAGGTATAAGTTACGAGGAATATTTCTAGCCTTAAGTTTGTGCAGAATGAGCGGCCACCAAGCATTGTCAAACGCACCACTTATATCAAGCGAGATGGCTACAACATATTTCTCATTGGAGCACTCTACAAAATCTATCATCTCGTTAACAGCGTCAACGGTGGAGATGCCGGGACGAAAACCAAATTGGCGTCGGGATAGCGGACGAGAATTAGAGAGATGTGACTCAATTCTACGGCAAATCAATTGCTCGAGAACTTTACCTAGAATAGGGAGAAGAGTAATGGGTCTGTATGATTTGGGATCCGTACTAGAGCGATCGCAACGTTTGGATATTATCGTCATGAGACCTGTTTTCCAGCAATCTGGAAAACAGCCTTCATTTAGACATCGGTTGAAGAGGAAAGTCATTTCAGAACGAGCTAGACGCCAGCATCTCTGTGCTAGAGAAGAATCAATGCGATCTAAGCCTGGGGATTTATTTTGCTTAAGGTTCTTGATAATTAAATCAAGTTCCTCAGCAGAAGTTGGTGGCGAAGGGGATGTTAGAGGAATAGTTTTTTGAAGAGTACGAACCTGTTTGTGAAAATCGTTATCAGTCAGAGGATTGTCTTTTGAGACCAATGCATCCAGGAAAGCAGAGGCAGTATCATCAATGGATGAAGTCATATTGCCATTATTTATACGGATTATACATGAAAGAGCTCCATTGTTATCTCGTTTTGATGAAACACATTTAAACACAGCACCCCAAGGATCCGAAACAGATACCTCAGAGACCATTTTATGCCAACTTGCGGTTTTAGCGCGAATTATCTCTTTTTTGTAACGATTGTGGGCCTGTCTGTAACTACAGTAAAGGCTTGAAATAGTAGAACCTGTGTAGTTTCGACTACGACCTGTTCGTAGGGCTCGACGAGAGCGTGATGCACATTGCTTTAGAGCGTCAAGACCGGAATGCCACCACGTATTTGGCATTAGCTTTCGAGGTATTGATCTGCCAATAGTTTTTTCAGCACATGTGACAATGCTATCAGTAAGGGCGGATGCCATTTCATGTGTTGTCAATAGAGTGTGATTGAAGTGATCAAGAAAGCGAGAAAACTCAAAGTCAAAATCAATCAAACGATTAGACTTGGTGCGAAAACGTCCAGGAATTAGAGAAGGGATGTGCTGTTCAACTAAGGATGAACGTACAGAAAATGTGATGAGTTCATGGTCGCTGCAAGAAGCGTCCACATGGACACACCATAGGCTGATTTTGTCTGCAATTCGGGAAGAGGCAATAGTAACATCGATGTGACCAGAACCGACGGTACTAGAAAAAGTAGGTGGGCTAGTGGGATCGTTAATGACTGAAAGAGCATGCGCTGCTATGAAATCCTCGCACAATTCACCGCGTTTAGCTTTTCTGGAGCCCAGAGATACTGAAGTGCACCATAAAGGGGATTCAGCATTTAAGTCACCGCCAATCAGAATGGAAGCTCCACCTAGATGATTCATTATACTGTCCAACAAGCACACATGTGGTTCAATCGGGTCACTAAATTTGAAGTAGGTTGATACCAAATACATGGATTCACCAAAAAGAGAAACTTCAAGCACGACTGTAGTGCTCGAGGAAAGATGATCTAGTAAGATATAGGATATTGCAGAATTAAAAATAATTATTGATGCTAGAGGGGGCAAATCAATGGAACAGCAAGTGGCAGAAATTACACGGAAGTCTGAATCCGTCCCATACATAGAGCCGTCGCCAATGTAAGGTTCCTGAACCAGACAGATATCAAGATTCAGTTGATGGGCAAGTTGCATAAGCTCCAAGGAGGCAGCACGACGTCGGCCCAGATTAAGCTGTCCGATTTTAAGACCGGCTGATAGGGATATACTACAGGCCATAATCAACAGTTAATAGGGCACGGCTCAGAGAAGCCTGAAAAGCTGGACATTGATCAGAACCGGATTTGTGTGATGCTGGTTTTTTGAAAGAAGTACAGACTGCACAAGTAGGTGGACTGTCTTTTACGGGACATGCTGAGAAGTCATGCTCACCAGAAGCACAGTGGCCGCAACGCGGGGGATCTTTGCAATACTTACTTGTATGCCCATACATCCGGCATCTTGAGCACACATTTATAGGTATGAAGTCTCGGACCTTACACACGCTCCATTCTACATAGACTCTTCCGAGCTCAATGAGTTTGTGTCTGATCGCTGGCGTTACTTCAAAAACCCTGTCACACGTAGGTCCAGTGCGAGGTCCCATGAAGTGGCTGAAATGTGTATTCTTTACACAATCTTCCTGGCTTACTCCCATATCTGGGACTGACGAAAACGCCAGAGCCAAGAATTCTTCGTGAGACATATCCCGAGGAACAAAACTGAAACGTACTCTAGGGTTCCGTTTTGGAGCTAACCGAGCACTCAGATTCTTGGACATTTTTAGGGCCGGCGCGTTTAGGAGCTTAATGGAGTCAGAAGCAGAGGCCGTGTTGACTACGATTCCATTGCCTCTAATACTACGCACACTGGTGATCTGTGCGCCAATCTCGCTGGGCTTAATCGTGGTTTTTAAAACTCTTTTTGTTTCGATGGAAGATGATATATCTTCTCCAGTCGGGAAGATACATACTGCAGGCTTGGCTGGTAGAGCGGGAAAACCAATTCTTGTTATTGGTGGAGAGCCGTTATGGCCAGCGGAACGTGAAGCAAAAGTGTCAGTTGCTTTTGGAGCAATATTGTCTGCGATTTTATGCATAACGGGTCGCATCTCCAGTTCAAGCATATCTATTTGGCATTGTAGACCATGTTTTTCCTGGTTCAAAGCACGAATTCGCTCATTAAGCACAGCTTCCCGTCCAAGAGATTCAGCCATACGGCTGTCATGGCGTCCAATTATCGCAAGGAGGACCTGAACTTGTCGGCCGACAATCAATTGTATCTCTTGAGTGACTTCACTACCGGCCAAACTATCTTGAAGTACAGAGACAGCTTCAAATGCGCTGTCAATCATTAATCAAGGAGAAATTTATTTAAATTCATTTCTGTCGCAAATGTTGCTTCTCTGAGCTAAAAACACCGGCAGTTGGAAGAAATTGCCATTTGGCAATAAACTCGCCACTTGCGCAGGGTGCAAGGTAGTGTTCATTATTATATTTTGTTATTTTAATATAAAAATTACCACAAACTAAAAAGTAATGGAATATTTGGAAGAGTGTTTCTAATTGTTTTGAGTTTATTTTGAAATAAATGTAAAAGATATCAAATGTGAAAAAATATTATGATAACTATTATTGAATTTAATTTGGCAGTTTATATGAAAATTTTGGATAAAGGTGCAGGTAAGTGTTTATTATTATTATTACTACTTCTTATGATCGAACCAAAGACCTTATAATAATGTATAAGGTCTTTGGTTCGAAGCTATTCAAACCCAACGGCCTAGATATTTAATTTACTTGTTCGAAACGATCTTTTTTAAATAGGAAAAATATATTTGTACACAAATAATAAGATTAAATAATTATTCACATCCATTTTTCTTTTTTTTAATATAATATGTTAATGCTAAACAAAAAGCATTAACAAACAAATATGCATTTAAGCTGTTTTATTATAGCTTTGCGAATATGAGTAAAAAAAAGCTGCTTGCTTTTGCAGCATGATTTTTATACACTTTTTTATTTCTCGCGCTTTCCCATATGAAAGTCACCTTTGCGCTTTACCGATTTTCCGCGTGAAAAATGGTATTCACGATATAAAATATAAATGTACCTGTATTTGAAATATTTCTGTTTATTTACAAACATCAACAAATTCGCGCGTGGAATATAAATTGCAGTAATAAAATCGCTTTCTCCAATCAATAGGTATTGAGAATTTTTGAGAAATGTGCAAAATCATGAATAATATTAGTTCTTTCAAAATTTTTCATTGAATATAACGTGTTGTAACTACAATATATTTAGGTTTAAAGAAACGAAATATGGAAACACGTGTATATTTTCATTAAGTTAAATATATAATAATACAAAATTTGATACAAAAAGGTAGACAATAAGAAATCGATATTAAAATTTTATGTTAAACGACATAAAATATACATATCTTCGAGAATAATAGGGGCCGACGGAAATAGCAACTCTACAGATAATTATATCTGAAAATGACTCTTGAACCGAAAAAAATGTAATATTACTAATTTTCAACTTGTAAGTCTTATATAAATGTTTAAAGATAGTAGGTATATGATTCGTATAGAAAGTATTGAAAAAAATGTCAATCTAGATGGAGAGATATGAACTATTGACATTACACTATTAGAAATCACGTCACACAACAATTTATTAAACTTTATATTTGTCTGTCGGGAGGTTTCCACCAACCAGTGTCTGTAAATGGAAGGCTATTATAGATCTAAACTATTAGAAATCACGTCACACAACAATTTATTAAACTTTATATTTGTCTGTCGGGAGGTTTCCACCAACCAGTGTCTGTAAATGGAAGGCTATTATAGATCTAAACTATTAGAAATCACGTCACACAACAATTTATTAAACTTTATATTTGTCTGTCGGGAGGTTTCCACCAACCAGTGTCTGTAAATGGAAGGCTATTATAGATCTAAACTATTAGAAATCACGTCACACAACAATTTATTAAACTTTATATTTGTCTGTCGGGAGGTTTCCACCAACCAGTGTCTGTAAATGGAAGGCTATTATAGATCTAAACTATTAGAAATCACGTCACACAACAATTTATTAAACTTTATATTTGTCTGTCGGGAGGTTTCCACCAACCAGTGTCTGTAAATGGAAGGCTATTATAGATCTAAACTATTAGAAATCACGTCACACAACAATTTATTAAACTTTATATTTGTCTGTCGGGAGGTTTCCACCAACCAGTGTCTGTAAATGGAAGGCTTTTATAGATCTAAACTATTAGAAATCACGTCACACAACAATTTATTAAACTTTATATTTGTCTGTCGGGAGGTTTCCACCAACCAGTGTCTGTAAATGGAAGGCTATTATAGATCTAAACTATTAGAAATCACGTCACACAACAATTTATTAAACTTTATATTTGTCTGTCGGGAGGTTTCCACCAACCAGTGTCTGTAAATGGAAGGCTATTATAGATCTAAACTATTAGAAATCACGTCACACAACAATTTATTAAACTTTATATTTGTCTGTCGGGAGGTTTCCACCAACCAGTGTCTGTAAATGGAAGGCTATTATAGATCTAAACTATTAGAAATCACGTCACACAACAATTTATTAAACTTTATATTTGTCTGTCGGGAGGTTTCCACCAACCAGTGTCTGTAAATGGAAGGCTATTATAGATCTAAACTATTAGAAATCACGTCACACAACAATTTATTAAACTTTATATTTGTCTGTCGGGAGGTTTCCACCAACCAGTGTCTGTAAATGGAAGGCTATTATAGATCTAAACTATTAGAAATCACGTCACACAACAATTTATTAAACTTTATATTTGTCTGTCGGGAGGTTTCCACCAACCAGTGTCTGTAAATGGAAGGCTATTATAGATCTAAACTATTAGAAATCACGTCACACAACAATTTATTAAACTTTATATTTGTCTGTCGGGAGGTTTCCACCAACCAGTGTCTGTAAATGGAAGGCTATTATAGATCTAAACTGTTAGAAATCACGTCACACAACAATTTATTAAACTTTATATTTGTCTGTCGGGAGGTTTCCACCAACCAGTGTCTGTAAATGGAAGGCTATTATAGATCTAAACTATTAGAAATCACGTCACACAACAATTTATTAAACTTTATATTTGTCTGTCGGGAGGTTTCCACCAACCAGTGTCTGTAAATGGAAGGCTATTATAGATCTAAACTATTAGAAATCACGTCACACAACAATTTATTAAACTTTATATTTGTCTGTCGGGAGGTTTCCACCAACCAGTGTCTGTAAATGGAAGGCTATTATAGATCTAAACTATTAGAAATCACGTCACACAACAATTTATTTAACTTTATATTTGTCTGTCGGGAGGTTTCCACCAACCAGTGTCTGTAAATGGAAGGCTATTATAGATCTAAACTATTAGAAATCACGTCACACAACAATTTATTAAACTTTATATTTGTCTGTCGGGAGGTTTCCACCAACCAGTGTCTGTAAATGGAAGGCTATTATAGATCTAAACTATTAGAAATCACGTCACACAACAATTTATTAAACTTTATATTTGTCTGTCGGGAGGTTTCCACCAACCAGTGTCTGTAAATGGAAGGCTATTATAGATCTAAACTATTAGAAATCACGTCACACAACAATTTATTAAACTTTATATTTGTCTGTCGGGAGGTTTCCACCAACCAGTGTCTGTAAATGGAAGGCTATTATAGATCTAAACTATTAGAAATCACGTCACACAACAATTTATTAAACTTTATATTTGTCTGTCGGGAGGTTTCCACCAACCAGTGTCTGTAAATGGAAGGCTATTATAGATCTAAACTATTAGAAATCACGTCACACAACAATTTATTAAACTTTATATTTGTCTGTCGGGAGGTTTCCACCAACCAGTGTCTGTAAATGGAAGGCTATTATAGATCTAAACTATTAGAAATCACGTCACACAACAATTTATTAAACTTTATATTTGTCTGTCGGGAGGTTTCCACCAACCAGTGTCTGTAAATGGAAGGCTATTATAGATCTAAACTATTAGAAATCACGTCACACAACAATTTATTAAACTTTATATTTGTCTGTCGGGAGGTTTCCACCAACCAGTGTCTGTAAATGGAAGGCTATTATAGATCTAAACTATTAGAAATCACGTCACACAACAATTTATTAAACTTTATATTTGTCTGTCGGGAGGTTTCCACCAACCAGTGTCTGTAAATGGAAGGCTATTATAGATCTAAACTATTAGAAATCACGTCACACAACAATTTATTAAACTTTATATTTGTCTGTCGGGAGGTTTCCACCAACCAGTGTCTGTAAATGGAAGGCTATTATAGATCTAAACTATTAGAAATCACGTCACACAACAATTTATTAAACTTTATATTTGTCTGTCGGGAGGTTTCCACCAACCAGTGTCTGTAAATGGAAGGCTATTATAGATCTAAACTATTAGAAATCACGTCACACAACAATTTATTAAACTTTATATTTGTCTGTCGGGAGGTTTCCACCAACCAGTGTCTGTAAATGGAAGGCTATTATAGATCTAAACGATTAGAAATCACGTCACACAACAATTTATTAAACTTTATATTTGTCTGTCGGGAGGTTTCCACCAACCAGTGTCTGTAATTGGAAGGCTATTATATGTAGATCTAAACTATTAGAAATCACGTCACAAAACAATTTATTAAACTTTATACGTGTCTGTCGGACGGTTTCCACTAACCAGTGTCTGTAAATGTTAGACTATTATAAATCTAAACTATTAGAAATCAAGTCACACAAAGATTTATTAAAATTTATATGTGCTTGTCGGGAGGTTTCCACCAACCAGTGTCCGTAAATGGAAGGCGTGATATTTTTCGTAATGAATATAAATAAAAATCAAAATTTATTCATACTATAACTGACGTGTTAAAATATCAAGTATCAACTCTTCGAATGCTTTTATCTCCGAAAGCCACCACTAGAGTTCATTTTATCCAATCCTTGTAACTTGCTGTGGTATCCTTTACAGAAAAAAATCAGCCTTTATACTATGAACGTAAGCCTCGCAGTCGCTGGCTCTTACGTTATCGCATTAATATTCTTATACATCTGTTTTCGCATAATGGATACGAGTACATAACGAATGAAGCATTTTCTATTTTGAACAATATTTATATTTGTTATTGAATATTCCATCCCTCGCAGCCCAAGTGCATTTCCTGTTATTCAGTCAGACACATCGTGCCATGCAATCGGTAATATTTTACGAAAATATTCACATGAATTATGTATTATTTGTATTTTGAAAAGAATACTTCAATACGTGACTTGAACCAAAACATCTACTGCATAAGCTTCCATTTTGAATATAATGATTTGTATCTCAGAACCTATATCTACATACGAAATTTGTATCATATATTTTTATACTGCCAAAAATATGTTCCGCAAAAGTTTATTATCTTTCGCAGATCAATTGTTTTGTCTAGTAAGGGCTTTTACAACTCTAATAACTCTCTAGGTCGAATGAAAGCAAGTCCTATGTGTAAAACTAATTATGCGAAAAACTATTTTATCAGATAGGTATAGTTGTAAACTGTGATTCTATCGATAAATCTGCAATAGATATTCTAAACAAAAATCTTGCTGCTATTAATACAAACTTTTTTTGTTGTGTGTACTCTTACAATTTGCACTCCATCTATTATGATGAGGAAGGACTCTTCTGCGTTACTCATAATTTTGGTCTTGGAGATGTTCATCTTCAATCCGATGTTCACACAGGCTGAATTGATTTCTGTCAGCATAGTATTCAATTCCTCCTCATCTGCGAACCGTAGATTGCTGAGATACTCGCCATTTATATTTATGCCTTTCTTAGACCAATCAAGAATTTTGAAGACATCTTCGAGGGCCAATGTAAATAGTTTGGGAGAAATAGTGTCACCCTGTTGAACACCTCTTCTAATGTGAAATTTTTCGGATGGTTCATGAAGTTGTATATTGGATGTGGCATTCTCATAAATATTTTTCAAAATTTGGAAATATATATAATCAATTCTGCAATAATCTAGACCCTTCATCACCGCCCATGTCTCGACTGAGTCAAAGGCCTTTTCAAAATCTATAAATGCCAATGCTACGGGAATATTATACCTACTCATTATATTTCTGGATTACATTCTTCAGAGTTTGTAAATGGTCGTTTGTTACGAAGCCTTTTATGAATCCTGCCTGTTCTACCGGTTGGTATGAATCTATTATGTTTGAAAGTCTGCTGGTGAGGATTTTTGTAAATAGTTTATATATGTGTGATAATAAGCTGATGGATCTATAGTATAATAAGCTTATTATACTATATACATATTATGGGTATGCTATGTACGGCGTGCTTATTTACCTTTATCAATTATAGACTTAAGTACTCATTCGATTATTTTCAATTTTTGCAAATATGTATATCTAATACCCGCTTAGACCCCATTAGATTTTGAAGGATATCTGAATAGTGCTTCTCAATTTTTTTAAACATCAAATATTTTAAAGTGACCCCAAGCTCAGGAAACTTAAAATCTGATTTTTTCATGTTCAAATTGGTAAAAAGGCACATCACTTTCATAGAATTGCATAAAATAAATATCAAGTTTTTATAATAAAATATTTAAATAAAAAAATTTTGAACAAACTCATTTCATAAAAATGTTGAAAATTTTCCATACAAAATTTGAATACTTTGCGGCGTAGGTACTTGGTAGTGAGAGGTATAGCGTTGGCCACAACTCACTCATTTTATAGTTGCATTCCAACTTCGTCTCTGTTGAGATGTATTTGTCATAAAATATCATTTGACTCCCGACAGGCAAACAAATCCTATGTTTGCGTATATGTTACTGTTAAAAAATATATTTGAACGAAGAATATTTTCATTCGGAGATTACCTACAAAAAAAATGTTTTTTTTGTAGATTTTATTTGAGGTTTAAAGACTTTCCCAATGTAGAGCCGACATCGAACTATGTATATTTAAGTATTTTATTATAAATTATACATCGTATATAATAATAAATAGACATAAAAAGATAAAATTTATTCCAAGAAATAATACCAACTTTTGGTTAAAACTGGTATTCGAGGAAAATTGGATGGTTATCCTAAGCTCAACGCAAAACAAACTTAGTTTTATAAAATCCTGTGACTAACGCCGGTTTAGGAATAAATACCAAATACCGCAGGACAAAATAAAAGGTATTTCAAAACATTTTGTTCGTCCCACAAAGGACAGAGTTAATGGAAACTTTAGCTTAAAACCACTGCGAATGGACTATTATTATACGAAATTGGATTTTTCTTTGACTGCTATTTTTATGGTACAAAAGGAGGGAAGTAATGAATCGAGAGCCCTCCTGGATTAGACTCTGTCGGGAGACAATAAATAAGGGAAAGTTTCGTCAAAACGATATCTTAATCTGAATGGGGCGTTTTTGAATAAAAAAATAAATTGGTTATTGTAAATACTGAATCGTTCAATCGTGATTTTAATAAAAAACGCTTTATATTCCATTAATAAATGAATTTCGATTTTTATTTAAGCAGTAAATATTAAAATAGTTTTATAAAGGAACATTTATGCTTGCAACCTGGCAACACCTAATTTACTTATTAGAAAGTTATAAAATTACTTATATAGAGACGAAGTTGGAATATTATAGAAGAACCAGGAACTCAAGGCACCTGCAGGGCTTACAACCTGTCATAGGCCGGTTTACGTGACCACTTTATGTGATTGCACTACGTTCACCAATTATGCCTTCTTATCGAGTTCCTTTATCAATGCATATTTTAAAAGTTCTATATATGGTGGTGGAGTTCTACTGGCTCTGAGACATGAACTCACAGCACTATCGCGTCCATTATGGCGGTCGCGCGCGGAGGATGTGTGGGTCACTGTACGTACTAAGGGTGCCTTGCATGATCTGCATGTTTGCTGTGTGTATCTGCCAAAAGGACCTACTTATAATGATCTCATGGAGAGCTTCCTAACTGTACTCTCAAGACTTACCCTTGAATTCCCGGATGACAATTTTCTTTTAATGGGTGACTTCAATCTCTCGGATGTGACATGGACTCTACCCGTAAACAATACTTTCTGCTCCGTTATAAACCACCCAACTACAACGAGTCTCTCATTTATTGATTGTATTAACTTTTCTGGGCTACACCAATTCAATAGTATTCCTAATTCCAGTGGTAGATTCCTTGACCTTATATTATGCAATGATAATGTTTGTGTCTCGGCATGTGATGACCCCCTAATTGATGAAGATGCGCACCATCCCTCACTAACCATTGACAAATCATTTTTCAATTTGCCTGTATTATATGCTGAACAAAGATGGATATCTCTCACTCACCGTGGTGATTATGATTCATTTAACTCTTCTCTTCAGCAGATCAACTGGCATCATATACTATCGTCTGGCGATCTGGATATGGGTCTCGACAGATTCTACTCAATTTTACATGATCTCATTGAAACTTATATTCCAAGAAAATTAACATGGAACACTAAATATCCCCCTTGGTACACCTCAGCACTTATTAAACTAGTAAAAGAGAAGCATAAGTTTCACAGAAAATTTAAAACCTTCAAGAATCCCCTAGACTACGACACATTCTTTTTACTCTGAACGCGTTTTAAAACCTTAAACCGTCAACTTCATTCTTCTTACTTAATTACTATTGAAAACGGTATCTCCTCCAATCCCAAAACTTTGTGGAAATATGTCAAAGCTAATAATGATTCACATGGATTTCCTAATACAATGTTCTTCAATGAAGAAAAAGCCGCAAATGGTCCCGACATATCCAATCTCTTCTCTAAGTATTTTAGCTCGGTATTCGACACAAATCCACCAGTACCCCCGAATGCTCCCCAATTATTTCATGACAGTACCCCGAGTATTAATAAAATAGAAATAAATCCAAATCTTGTCCTCAAATATATCGAAAAACTTGATATGACTAAAGGAGCTGGCCCGGATCGCATCCCTCCTTTCCTTATACATAAATGCGCATATCACTTGTCTTTCCCATTAACAATCTTGTTTCATCGCTCTTTAACTGAGGGTAATATGCCTAGTATTTGGAAACAAGCCTACGTAAGTCCTATATTTAAAAAGGGCAGTAAATCAGATGTCGAAAACTACCGACCTATCTCTAAACTATGTATCTTCAGTAAAATTCTCGAAAAAATTATATACGACCAAACAATCTCTGTTCTAAGACCAGCACTTAACTTAAACCAACATGGATTTATAAAAAATCGATCCACAACGTCTAACCTTATTTCCTTTATAGAATATCTGCACGACAACATGGACCATAAAATACAGGTTGACGCAATTTACACCGACTATAGTAAAGCATTCGACAAGGTAGTACATTCCACACTCATTCTTAAACTTCAGCAAATTGGCATCCACGGCGACTTACTGAGATGGATCTCCTCATATATATCAAACCGGAGCCAAGCTGTTGTGGCTAGCGGTTTTAAATCCAATTGGATTCGGGTCACTTCGGGGGTCCCTCAAGGTTCCTTGTTGGGACCACTTCTGTTTAATATCTACATTAACGATATCACTAACTGTTTTACTTACACAAAAGTCTCACTTTTCGCAGACGATATGAAGATTTACTGCCCAGTTAAATGTATTGAGGACTGTGAAAATATTCAAACTGACCTCAATCGTCTCGACCTATACTGCAAACAACACAACCTTCAAATTAACCCAAACAAATGTCACTGCCTAAAATTTACACGGAACAAGAACATCATAAGCTTCAACTATTGCCTAAATAATCAACCACTGCGTAATGTAAATGAAACAAAAGACCTTGGTATCATCCTTGACTCAAAACTGTTATTTGACAAACACATTGACTACATTGTTTCCAAAGCGTCTAGGATCCTAGGTTTTATTCTCCGTACATGCAAGCAATTTAACAATATACTCACACTGAAAATTTTATACTTTACATATGTGCGCAGCATTTTGGAATACTCATCACAAGTCTGGAATCCTAGATACTCTACCTACATACACAGAATTGAAAAAATCCAGAATAGATTCCTTAAGTACCTTGATTTTCGCTCCTTTCGAACTCATCTAAATTACTCAGATTCTGCCGAGTTCTTTAAAATTAGCACATTAGAAAACCGTAGAAATATCTCCGACGCCGTCTTTCTATTTAAAATCGCCAACTCTATCGTGGATTGCCCGGAACTGCTTGAACGAATAGCTCTTCGGGTTCCCACCCGAGCAACCCGATTCCAACATTCATTAAACCTTTCACACTGTAACACGAACGCCAAACAACACTCATTCATATACCGTGCATCACACTTCTTCAATACGTACCTAAACGAATTAGATATATTCAACTCATCAATAAATGTTATCAAATCAAAACTTATCAATCATTAAATATTCATATATATTCATCCCAACACATATCCCTCTTCATCTGCACTCTATCTTTCCTCTCTATTCCCAACTCTCTCCTACATATTCTCTATAATTTTTGTATAAACTTATATAGGTACTTATTGTTTTTTACTTATGTGGAAACACATTATTGGCATAATTGTAATAACTTTACTGTCCATACCATAAACATTGTAACGCTGTTTGTTTCCCAAATATAAATAAAAATAAAATAAAATATTTTAATACTGAGTAACTACTCGCCTGAAAATAAGACATTATTACTATTGCCATCTATGAAGTAACGAAAAAACTTTTTTGTAACGCCATCTATTGAGAGATTGGTTTATTTGTAAATAATGAAAGCAACAATAAATAAATGAGGTGACGGTGTTCTCGCACAGATGTCACCCCCGAACTGCGACAGAAAATTTATTTCATTGTGGGTTATTTTACCTATTTGTACCAATGTTTATGTAAATATAATATTTTATATTAGAATAATATTTTGCATATACGCAAAAATTGGATTGTTTCCCTGTCGGGAGTCAAATGATATTTTTTTGTTCTTCTATAATATTCCAACTTCGTCTCTATTGAGATGTTGAAAAGTTTGTCAAAAAATATCATTTGACTCCCGACAGGGAAAAAAATCCAATTTTTGC
This sequence comes from Molanna angustata, assembly GCA_963576475.1. NCBI lineage: Eukaryota > Metazoa > Arthropoda > Insecta > Trichoptera > Molannidae > Molanna > Molanna angustata. Next base: position 24,839,795 of record OY754969.1, on the reverse strand, counting down.
GTAAATGCAATTAAAAAATATTCGATTTATATTTAAATCATTAGGTATATTTTTAATAAATCATGATGATTGGTTTCTATTGAGAAATCACGATAAAAATATGAAATCCTATATTGCGATAACTTGATCGAACTAGAAATAATTGCTGCACGGGCTTTACACGATATATAACTAAAACACTCGTCAAAGGGTGAGCAGCATTTTTTGTTAGTAAGACTGTAAATAGATGAAACATATTTTGAATACAATCAAAAGAATACACAAACTGTTTTATGTCTTCCTCAAATTAAATCACGTACTCCAAAATGATATGCTAAGAAGAGTATATGATTGCCCACTCAATTCTACAGTATGGTATCATTGGATGGGCGGAGGGGGGCGCTTATATTAAAACTAACCACTCCATTCTGGATGTCGTACAAAGAACATTTAAAAATAATTTTAAAATAAAACACCTGGGGGGCAAGTCTGAACAACAGGCGGAATCAATACCATCCATGTTTACCCATACATTATCATGGATATAATTATCTTATGGAGTTCTATAATAATAGCTTATTATGGTTTTGATTCCGCCGTTTGACCAGACATACTAACCTGATTACCCAACTATGCAGCTATTTCAAGATTATAAGACACTTTCCATACAAACACTTTCTATAAGAAAAGCTACAAATCAAATGTATAAAGAATACTTCATAAATGAAATGCATCCCCCTAAATGTATTAGTGATAACTATGGAACTAAAGATACTATCAAGATTCAAAAAATGAATACCACGACTGGCCAACACCTTTACCCATTCAGGGGGATCAAATGGGAGTCAATTTAGTCATATACCTACAAAAGTAACAACATTTAAACCAAAAGTAAAGGTATTACTAAACTAAACCTACAACCAAACTATCGGACTGATTATTCTGTACAACTGTAGAATGTATTATTCTGTATTAGTCTGTATTATACTATATTATTCTTACAGCTAATATTTGCAATATTATAACAACTATAATATAAAACTATAAATGACAACAGTGTACTTAGAATATATTATTTAAAAAGAAAAAAATGTTTAGTGTACAACTCCACATCATAACACAAGTGTCAATTTATACGAAGGTCAAAATTAAGAAATTATGTTAATTAATGTAGGTACCTACTATTTACTGTACTGATTTTCAAAGAATAGAATTTTGTTGAATAAATAAAAAAAAAAACAACTTTAATTATCAATAACTTTTTTTAACTTTAATTACTATAATTAAAGTTTTTTCAGTAAGACCAAAACCATGACGCTTGACAATATTAAGATTCCAAGATCAAAACGTAGACCGCACCTGATATGAAAAATACGAAAACTTAGATTATATATGATATACGAAAGTATCGAAAATATGTAATAAAAATCAGTTGAGGTTGTGGCTAATATATTATATCAACTTGTTTTATTTTGGGTCACAATACCAACATTTCAAATGTCAACAAAATGACTATTATAATATTGATTCACGACCTCACAAAATTACCAAAATAAGTATATAGATATTACAACATAATCATAATTTCATAATATACCTATACAAGCACGGAGATAACTAAAGGTTTAATGGAAGACGAAACATATCTCCATCAATTATTCTCAATATGACTTAATATTAGCTACATCATAATAATCTCTACAAATCCACCCTATCAGAAACACAAGAGAGGTTTCTGATATTTTCCGAAACCTTTCTCAAGAGAATAATTGATATGATCTCAATAACACATGATGTTATTAAATATATAGTATTAAATAAGGAGACGTATAAGGACCCTTCACTGCGGCCACTTGGGTGCGGGACACTTGGATGCGAGGCCACATGGTCGCGAAGGTCATTTGGGTGCGATATATATATAGTATTTAACTATATAGGAGACGGAAAGGAACACTTAGCTGCGGCCACTTGGTTGCGGATCATCTGCTTTCTCATTACAATAGACCTTTAATATTCATAGTTATTTAAACAACCTGATCTAACCAAAAGTTTAGTTAGAATGTGTTGGTTCGGTTTATATGCATTTATTATGGTGACTCGCGTGAATGATTTGTATTATACATATAATATTGTGATATAGCGTCATCTATCAGTTTTTTTAATAGAATAACCATAATATATAATTAATAATAATTGGTCGCGACCATGTAAGCTCGCACTCGAATGTCCGTCGCGACCAAGTGACCCGCACCCAAGTTTCCGTCGCTCTCAAGTGTCCCGCAGCCAAGTGTCCTTGACCGTAGAGGAAATAGGTACAGTAATATTTTATACGTACCACCTCACCAAAGTTTTATAATTTTATGTACCTATATCATTAGGTACATATAAACATTATTTGAAATAAAATTAGGTATGCTATCAATTATTAAACTATTTTTTTAAAAAACATTACACTTATGATTTTGACTTCCATTATTTTTATAGAAAGCTACTAGGATAAGCAGTGAAAACCAAAGGCTACATTTTTCTATAGCTAGATAGTCACGCGCGCATTTGATATATTCAATTTAAAGTTAGTTTTTTAATGCCTAAATTATTTATAAACAGTCTTTTGCTCCCTTTTTAATTTAAATAAAACCAACATCCTTGATTTTAAATAGCTTATTATAGATAATTACTTGTTTTTCAAATTGGGCAATATGAAGTTTGATTATTTACGTACAAAAATTATAATTTATATTTTATTTGATTTTAATATTGCTTCTCGGGCAACTAACGGGTACTATGGCAGATATTAATTTAACACGAACTCAAAAAGTTGCCACATGGTGGAGACTTAAGATATTAATCGTCTCACAGATCCAAACCGAAAACACAATTAAAAATTGTGTCTTATACCGGGAATCGATACCGAGACCAGATACCTAATGAACCTTGCCTCGAAGGCCGATACGTTATATTTTAATAATATAAGGTGTCTCAAAAGAAAGTTTGTATTTGTTTTCAGAGCGTTATGTGGAGATGTTAGACGACTTCTTGGTGCCTGAACTGCAAAACTTTCCTGGCTATAACCAAAGAACATGGTTCCAGCAGGACGGAGCAACGTCACACACGTCCAATACATCTCTGCCACGAGTTCGTGAAATTTTCCCAGGCAAATTGATCTCCAGGAGAGGTGACATAAATTGGCCTCCACGCAGTCCTGATTTTACCCCTATGGACTTTTTCTTATGGGGTTATTTTAAATCTAAAGTTAACGCCGATAAACCGACTTCTCTGGCGCATTTTAAAGAAAATAATCCGTCACGAAATGGTAGCCATCACTGAGTCCACCTGCTGAGCCCTCATAAGTAATTTTACTGTTCGATTAAATGAGTGCTGCGAACGCGAGGGTCTACATTTAGACGTTATTATTTTTAACAAATAAATTCCTATACTGTGTAACTTTAATAATTAATAAACATTTTTTCGATACACGGCTTACTTTTAATCGATCCACTAAATATAAACTTTCTTTTGAGACACCTTGTATATCGCGTTGAGGTAAAACATCAAAAAGTTTACATTTGAAGATAACTGTTAAAATGGAAAATAAACCTAGTATATTATCAGAAGATAGAGTGAAAGATGGCTTTCCCTCTTCATTCCTTGACAAACCTTAACGTGAAATAACACCATAGATTGGGCAGATTCACCTGAAATAATATGTAATATTTAAATCCTCCGATAAAGAAAACTATTTTGTATCAGAAAAGTTGATTATTATACCTATATGGCATACCTACAAGCTGTCTTTTAGACTTTTCTTATGTCATGTTTCTCTTTATTTTTGAAATAAAATATCATAGTTGTAAAGGGTTTGTAGGAATGGCCAAGCGTGTCTATGTATAAAGAAGTTAGTACCAGTTAGAAATGAGTTATGCAGGGTCAAGATCTTGAATCGTTCTCTCGTTCGTCGGGAATCGAACCCGCCGATCGGGAAACTATCCGGATGTCCTGTATGACCAAACCTATCCCTCTTTATTATGTGCCGTTGGAGGCATGCACACAATATTGTGAAAATAATTTAAACATGAAAAACAATGAGGTAATTAATTCAGGGAAAAGCAATATGTTGATGCGCCTATAACGGGTGACCGGACCCGGCGTCCTTCCATAGCGAAGTTAAAAACGCACCCAGCTTAGCATGCTCACGATACGGTCGCATCCCGGATCGATGTCGACCGTATAACGATACCACGTGACATGCCTGGACAAGTTAGTCAACCAATCAGCGCGCACCGCGCCGGCCAATCAGAGACCGCGTTGTATCGGCGAATCAGAGCGAGCGGTCAGCACTCGCCGTACAACCGGCCAATCAGAGCGCGCCACAATCGGCTGGCGGCGTATAAATATGGGTCGACCGCGCTAACCGACATCAGATCGCCACTCTACAAGCTACGAGCAAGACCTCCGCCAGACCACTTCAGTCGGGAAGACTCCAGCCGCAACAGTGTTGAACGGACCTGGCCCTGCCTGTCGTGTCGGATCGACGAAGAAGCGACTTCCACCCCGACGTGGCCGTCGAGTCTAAACACTTCGATATCTCTCGAGCACTCCGACCTCGCACCAGCCTGGACCTGCGCCCAGCGGCCAGCCCCAGTCACTGCTTCTGCCACTGCACCGCCTTCCCGGACTGCGCCCCTGGACTGCGGCACTGGTCTGCGCCCCTGGACTGCGACACTGGTCTGCGCCCCTGGTCTGCACCACTGGTTTGCACCCCTGCCACTGCGCCCCTGGACTGCGCCCCTGGCCTGCGCCCCTGGACTGCGCCCCTGGCCTGCGCCCCTGGTCTGCACCACTGGTCTGCACCACCTGCCACTGCGCCCCTGGTTTGCGCACCTGCTCTACGCCCCTGGTCACCAGCCTGAGTCACGCCCTGCAACCAGCCCCAGCCGCTGCCACTGCGCCCCTGCTCCGCGCTCCTGGTTTGCGCACCTGCTCTGCGTCCCTGGTTTGCGCACCTGCTGCTCTACGCCCCTGGCCACCAGCCTGAGCCACGCCCTGCAACCAGCCCCAGCCGCTGCCACTGCGCCCCTGCTCCGCGCCCCTGGTTTGCGCACCAGCTCTGCGCCCCTGGTTTGCGCACCAGCTCTGCGCCCCTGGTTTGCGCACATGCTCTGCGCCCCTGGTTTGCGCACCTGCTCTGCACCCCTGGTTTGCGCACCTGCTCTGCGCCCCTGGTTTGCGCACCTGCTCTGCGCCCCTGGTTTGCGAACCTGCTCTGCGCCCCTGGTTTGCGCACCTGCTCTGCGCCCCTGGTTTGCGCACCTGCTCTGCGCCCCTGGTTTGCGCACCTGCTCTGCGCCCCCGGTTTGCGCACCTGCTCTGCACCTCTGCTTTGCGCACCTGCTCTGTGCCCCTGCTTAGCGCACCTGCTCTGCGCCCCTGGTTTGCGCACCTGCTCTGCGCCCCCGGTTTGCGCACCTGCTCTGCACCTCTGCTTTGCGCACCACTCTGTGCCCCTGCTTAGCGCACCTGCTCTGCGCCCCGGGTCTGCGCACCTGATCTGTGTGGTTAGTGTTTGTGATAGGACACATCTGGTGATCGTGATAGGACACGCTAGTGTTTGTGATAGGACACATCTTGTGATTATAATAGAACATACTTGTGCTTGTGATAGGACGCTATTTATTTTGTTGTGAATTTGGACATTAAGGGATTCTCCTGCCATTGTTGACTATTGTGTGTATTTTGTGTATTGTTCTGTGTCTCACAATAAACATTATTGACAATTATACCGGCTTTTCACTGCTCTGTTCATCCTTTTGACCCCGAGTGTGTGGTTAATCTCCAAACCATACATCTCGGGCGTATCAATGTAAAGACGGAATACTTACATGATATTTATTTAACACACAAAATGAAATATAAACGTTCTAAATCTAGTTTTGCTAAAATGACTAAAATTGCAACAATTTTACCGAGCTGAAAATAACGTTCGCGGTAATAAAACGGTGTCGAGACGAGCACTGGCAGAGTGATACCAGGCATTGCACGCGCGCGATTATATATCGCTCGCTGCGTCATCGCCTTGCGGTAGGGATGGTCGAGGCCAAACGCCAGACCGCCACAGTAGTATGATAATACCTATATATGTAATTTCAAATAAAGATAAACATTGAGGCCTCCTCAATCCTCATATTAGTCTCTGAATACGGTTGTAAGGACCTGTTAATCACAGAGAATCCGTATTATATAAATCACATGTATTATTAAAACTCACTACTGGATTTGATATAACAAGACAGGATAGTGTAATACTTGGAAACCGGTAAGAAATAATAAATCAAATTTATAAAAAAATAAATTACGTTTACTACACTCGTACGAATTGTCAAATTATCTTTTCCAATCGTTAAATACCATAATCTTCAAACGTATATGTACGAAAGCGCATTGTACCTATAGTCACTTTGAGTTGGGAATAGAAAATTTTTGCAAGCAGAGCCCATAATACTAGTTGCATGTAACACATGAGATCCAACTGTCGATAGTATGTATAGTTGAAGAATAAGAATCAAACTATAAACCCCTAAATCCAAATTATTGAAAATTTTAACACATGTTGGTATGTATGTCAAGATAGGACAGTATGGAGGTCAGTCCTCTTTTCCTACCCGGAATATGAAAACAGCATGATAGTTCTGTATGTATGTTTGGATATTAAGTACCTATCAAACTATCAAGTCTTCTTACATATTGTGTATAAGCGACTGCCATACAAATTGTATGAAGCAATGTCGTCACTAAATTCAATTTTTATAAAAATTGTTAAAAAAAGTTTGAGATGTGCTAATACAATTTTTATATTTTTTATAGAAAATTAAATTATCTAGTTGGGGTGTTTCGGCTTTTTTCGATATTTAAAAAAATTTGGAAATATAGGCAGTTAAACTCATAAATTTATCATAAAAAAAATATTTTTCTTAATAAAAAATGTTTGAGAAACCCTGGATTTTTTTTGAAAAAAATAATTTAAGATTTGTATTTGTCTATGTTTATACCAATTTTCAGCGTTCTAGCTTTTATGGTTTCTGAGATATTTGGAAAAATTAACCAAAATTTCAAAAGTTGATAACCCCTGACTGAAACAAAATTCACAATTCTGAGTATAAAAGTTTTGTAAGCCTATAACTGTTTATATATTCTGAAAATTTGGGCTCTGTAAATTGAGCGGATCAAAAGTTATAAGGGGGGGACAGACAGACACACAGACACACACAGACACACACAGACACACACAGACACACACACACACACACACACACACAGACACGCAAAACTCACAAAAAATATTCTACTCCGAATTCTGAGTAAATCCATGTGTGGGAACATATATGCTGCGAGGCCTCTAATTGGTGTTATTAGCTTGCAAAAAGTCCACTACACCATATAAAATGTTCCTTCGTACACGCATCTTGGCTTAATAATGTCAATTCATTCAGAGAATTGAATTCTCATGAACGAATCGACAGTTGGATAATAAATGAAGTATTATTTTTGTTATTACTATTTTTGAAAACATAATTGACATATACCTATACCGTTGTGCCGAATTCCCACAAACTGTCATGTCAATATACAGGGTTACAGGTTTAGTCGTACAGAATATTAAAGGACGTTATCATTCAGGTCATTTCTGATGGATTTGATGCTAAATGTTAGGTCCAAAAATTAACCGTTATGGAGATATTGAATTTTAAAGATTTAAAAAAAAAAAATTGGCTATTTTATCATTTTTTTGCGGATTAGAGGTCTAAGGGTCCGTTTTTTTATGTATCTAGTTAGAGGGCATGTCAATTAATAAAAATGATTATCAAAAACTGAACCTTCTACTAACAGCTTAAAAAGACAGCTCGACAACAGTTAGAATTAATGAATTATCACAAATAGTTCCATATTTTTTTCTCAAACAAAGAGCTTCATAGTTAAAAACACTTTGTGATAATTCATTAATTCTAACTGTTGTCGAGCTGTCTTTTTAAGCTGTTAGTAGTAGGTTCAGTTTTTGTTAATCATTTTTATTAATTGACATGCCCTCTAACTAGATACATAAAAAACGGACCCTAAGACCTCTAATCCGTAAAAAATTGATAAAATAGCCAAAATTTTTTTTTTTTTAAATCTTTAAAATTCAATATCTCCATAACGGTTAAGTTTCGGACCTAACATTTAGCATCAAATCCATCATAAATGACCTGAATAATAACGTCCTTTAATATTCTGTACGACTAAACATGTAACCCTGTATAACTGGTTCTTGTCCATGTGAAAATATAAATAAATAAATAAATAATAATAAACACTTCCTTGCACCCTGCGCGAGTGGCGAGTTTATTTCCATATGGCAATTTCTTCCAACTAACCAGTGTCTCCAGCCCAGAGAAGCAACATTAGCGTGAGAAATGAATTTAAATAAATTTCTCCTCAGTAGAATCTGAAATTTATCTAGGTATGAAAATTGACAAACACTTTAATTGGCAACCACATATTCAATCACTTTAAGAAATATTTTTCCGTATATAGTATTAAAGCTAATTTATACATCACTTGCTGAATCCTTAATTCTATACGGCATAGAGATATGACGGTTCTTCGATCATTTAAAACGTATGTAGACAAAGTTAAATCATTACAAGCGAGATTGTTAAAACTAATAATACCCAAATCAGATTTATCTAAATGTAAAGACAATGATGAAAAATGATATTCAGTATAACAGGAATACTCCCAGTTATCAAATTATACACTTATCGAGTCATGTTTAATCATTACTTCTCAAATGAATATAAATTACCTGTAAAAAAATATATAATTCTAGACAAGTTGTGCAAAATAAATTGATACTTCCCAGATGGACAAACTATTACGGTGAAAGGACACTGAAAGTAAGCATACCGAAAATATTTAACACCCTTCCAAGTGGTATGGATAAACTTGATAAAATATCCTCAGTTAAAACTATATTTAAAACGAGTGGGTTGTGGCCAACGCTAAACACCTCACTAACAAGTCATTCTATAAAGTATTCAAATTTTGTATGGAAAATTTTCAGCATTTTCATGAAATGAGTTTGTTAAATTATTTTTTATTTAAATATTTTAATATGAAAACTTGATAACTCTTCAATGCCATTTTATGTAAGTGGTGTGCCTTTTTACCAATTTGAAAATAAAATTTTCAAATTTATGTTTCCTGAGTTTGGGGTCACTTTGAAATATTTGACAGTTAAAAAATTGAGAAGCACTATTCATATATAGTTCAAAATCTAATTGGGTCTAAGCGATTATTAGATATGTATATATATTTGCAAAATTTGAATAGAATCGAATGAGTACCTACTTTAGTTTATAATCGATAAAGTAAAAATGAACACGCCGTACATAGCACACTGCACATAGCACACTGCACACAGCACATAGCACACACACACAGATACATTGTGATGAAACTTTCAGAATACAATCTCAGCATGATACTAGTTGGTAATCTGCAATAAAAAAATACCCTTAATAATTGCGAAATCATAACTCCCCACTATATCCCCTTGGGTTAGTGAGGAGTAAAAAATTGTAGAGTGTAATTAAAAACATTTGACTCATTTATAAGAAGTAATTTATATAAAAAAACATGTAGGTATCTCATATTATAATTTTAATACTGTAACATAAGGAATGTAATATGTACTTGACCTTTTTGTATGGGAAACTCACTGATAGCCTGTAGGCTAGTGAGATCCCAATTATTATGATGTAAAACTTTTATGAAAATAAAATTAAAAAAAAAACTTTTGTTCGATGTTAAACTAGTACCTAATACGTAATCGTAAATTGCAAAAGCACGACCTTTAATTTAATAGTAAACTAATCATCACGTGGAGACATCAATTAGTTTTCAATGTTCCTCTTTTTTCAAACTCTTTTTCACTCTCACCATTGGAAAGCGATCAAAATCACTACCTACCTACCTATCGTCTGTTGAACTGAACTTCTTTGTGGACGGTTCTTTGATTCTTAAAGCAATCAGTTCGCTCGAACGTGAGGTTAAAGCTCTCAGTTAAAACGAACGTATTTGATTTTTGTTGAAAATTTACTGCAGCATATTTTCTCTTTTTATTAGATTCAACTCGTTTTGATAGTACTTTTTTTGCAATGAAGGTAATTCACCCTGCAAAGAGTAGTTTGTGTTCATAATATTTTTTATTCTTCTTTTCTTCTTTCAGTATCTTGTCAGGTCGTTAAATATCACTAGAGAGTATAATTTGTTTGTTTTAAAAGCAGACACGGAAAATCCTCTTATTGTATATGGATTAATAGGTACAATATATGGATTAATAGGTACAATATATGGATTAATAGGTACAATATATGGATTAATAGGTACAATATATGGATTAATAGGTACAATATATGGATTAATAGGTACAATATATGGATTAATAGGTACAATATATGGATTAATAGGTATGGGATGCAACGTGAGTGTCGGAAACACAATCCTCCCAAAGGAGTTCTATTTTGTTACATAATGTTAAATGTACGGAAGCAAGGCGATGATTCCAAAGTCATATTAAAGCTTTATTATGTTGTGACGGAACAGATATCGGCACAAAATCTCATTCTATCAACAACAACGTATTGAAAAACTGTTTATTTAGTAAATTACTAATTTAAATTTACCATATCTATGATGATTTCGTATATCTTTGACGTTTCTTTCCCCAATAGACAGATAACCGCTGGTTTACGCTAACGTAATATTGGTAAAAGATTTGAAACTTGAATTTTAATTTGTCAAAAACCGTCACTAGATGTGTATAAATCAACTACAAACTCTTTATCGTTTTAAACATTCTAGTTTTTGATTGATGCTCGGTGAAAAAAAAATCCACATAGGTACATAAATACATTCTTATAAATATATATACATTTTACGCGTAATATTATGGTAGGGATTTTCAAAATACGAGTCATACCTACTTGGGACACGTAATTAAAGGGGACAAATATGAACAACTGCATATAATCATAAACGGAATAATCGAGCGAAACCGGGATATCGGTATTAAGCGAATTTCATACCTCTGCAATGTTCTAGAGTGGACGAGGATTAGGACCGTCGAGGAGCCGTTTCGAGCCGCCGAAGATAGGGAGATTATACTCTCTAGTGATATTTAACGACCTGACAAGATACTGAAAGAAGAAAAGAAGAATAAAAAATATTATGAACACAAACTACTCTTTGCAGGGTGAATTACCTTCATTGCAAAAAAAGTACTATCAAAACGAGTTGAATCTAATAAAAAGAGAAAATATGCTGCAGTAAATTTTCAACAAAAATCAAATACGTTCGTTTTAACTGAGAGCTTTAACCTTACGTTCGAGCGAACTGATTGCTTTAAGAATCAAAGAACCGTCCACAAAGAAGTTCAGTTCAACAGACGATAGGTAGGTAGGTAGTGATTTTGATCGCTTTCCAATGGTGAGAGTGAAAAAGAGTTTGAAAAAAGAGGAACATTGAAAACTAATTGATGTCTCCACGTGATGATTAGTTTACTATTAAATTAAAGGTCATGCTTTTGCAATTTACGATTACGTATTAGGTACTAGTTTAACATCGAACAAAAGTTTTTTTTTTAATTTTATTTTCATAAAAGTTTTACATCATAATAATTGGGATCTCACTAGCCTACAGGCTATCAGTGAGTTTCCCATACAAAAAGGTCAAGTACATATTACATTCCTTATGTTACAGTATTAAAATTATAATATGAGATACCTACATGTTTTTTTATATAAATTACTTCTTATAAATGAGTCAAATGTTTTTAATTACACTCTACAATTTTTTACTCCTCACTAACCCAAGGGGATATAGTGGGGAGTTATGATTTCGCAATTATTAAGGGTATTTTTTTATTGCAGATTACCAACTATTACCATGCTGAGATTGTATTCTGAAAGTTTCATCACAATGTATCTGTGTGTGTGTGCTATGTGCTGTGTGCAGTGTGCTATGTGCAGTGTGCTATGTACGGCGTGTTCATTTTTACTTTATCGATTATAAACTAAAGTAGGTACTCATTCGATTCTATTCAAATTTTGCAAATATATATATATCTAATACTCGCTTAGACCCAATTAGATTTTGAACTATATATGAATAGTGCTTCTCAATTTTTTAACTGTCAAATATTTCAAAGTGACCCCAAACTCAGGAAACATAAATTTGAAAATTTTATTTTCAAATTGGTAAAAAGGCACACCACTTACATAAAATGGCATTGAAGAGTTATCAAGTTTTTATATTAAAATATTTAAATAAAAAATAATTTAACAAACTCATTTCATGAAAATGCTGAAAATTTTCCATACAAAATTTGAATACTTTATAGAATGACTTGTTAGTGAGGTGTTTAGCGTTGGCCACAACCCACTCGTTTTAAATATAGTTTTAACTGAGGATATTTTATCAAGTTTATCCATACCACTTGGAAGGGTGTTAAATATTTTCGGTATGCTTACTTTCAGTGTCCTTTCACCGTAATAGTTTGTCCATCTGGGAAGTATCAATTTATTTTGCACAACTTGTCTAGAATTATATATTTTTTTACAGGTAATTTATATTCATTTGAGAAGTAATGATTAAACATGACTCGATAAGTGTATAATTTGATAACTGGGAGTATTCCTGTTATACTGAATATCATTTTTCATCATTGTCTTTACATTTAGATAAATCTGATTTGGGTATTATTAGTTTTAACAATCTCGCTTGTAATGATTTAACTTTGTCTACATACGTTTTAAATGATCGAAGAACCGTCATATCTCTATGCCGTATAGAATTAAGGATTCAGCAAGTGACTCCTTGTGAATATTTTTTGATAACAAGCATTATTTTAACAAATCGATTACATCAAATTTGCTTCATATACAAAAAAAATATTTGTCATCGACATATTATTATTTAAACCTACTTATTTTACATTATGTCAGAATTTCCTAAATATGTATTCTTAACTGACGTAGATTATATTTTGTTTGACGACTTAAATTATATTTTAGAGAACACCAGAAGCATGTGGATTTACATAATATAATGTTTCTATGGTAAAAAAAGATAAATAGTGATGAAACTCTGTTAATAACACCAATCCTATTGAACTGATTTGGGGTAACTGTAAAGAATATTACAACAAAAATATGGGTCGGAACGGTTTTGGAGATGAAAAAGTTTTGAATATGTGTGATGAAGCTTTGAAACAATGTAATGCGGATCTATGAACATAATGTATAGAAAAAGCTAAAAAATTATATTACCTTGGTGGAATACATTATCCAAGTTCGATGAAAATATGAACCATCTCATAATTCATGTTGGGAATACAAGTGATGATGATAACGGAGAATAATGATATTTAGAGGATTTCGCAGTCTTCTATCCCCACTCCATTGCGAATGTTATAGGACTTAAAAATTCTATTCATCCTTGGAGCGGATTTTCGTCAGATAACACAAGGACTACCATCAAGCATATTTCATACCTCTGCCAACAAAAAGCCAACTCCAACCGTGGAGGCCCGCCAATCAAACTCGGATCAAGTACCAACAAGCCGCTGACGAAAAGCGACGAGTGTCCATCGAGCAAGATATATATATATATATATTATATATATATATATATATATATATATATATATATATATATATATATATATATATATATATATATATATATATATATATATATATATATATATATATATATATATATATATATATATATATATATATATATATATATATATATATATATATATATATATATATATATATATATATATATATATATATATATATATAACATACGTACCGTTTTCAGCACAACAAATAAAATATCAACCTTTCTTAGAAACCCGAAAGACATCATTCCACTTGAAGCTCATGGAGTATATGAAATACCGTGCGGATCGTGCAATAAGACTTATGTAGGAAGAACCAATCGAAAAGTTGAAGCACGAATAGCGGAGCACAGAGTCGACATGAGAAACAAAAAACTTACATCCTCACTTGTACAACACTCGCTCACAGAAGGACATACAATAGATTTTGACCATTCAAAAATAATAGCAAGTTTAAACAGTGAACCTCTCAGAATTTACAGGGAAGCTATAGAAATATATAAGAGAAGGGATATAATGAACAATCGGGACGACGGAGTTCGTTTGCCTAGTACCTGGAAGAACATTTTATATGACAAACAATACAATAATAATATTAATAATACCATAGCGAAAATAACCCCAAAACACAACAATAATAATATTAATGTCACAACTAAAATTAACAATAAATCACAACACAAAAATAATGATAAAATATTATTACCAACGAACACGACAGCAGGTGGGCGTGTCACAAGGAGCCAATCACGTCGCGCTAACAATATTTGACATAAGCGGCCATCTTGTACGCTACGAGTCACTTGACGGTGAGCTTTCAGTGTGAGTAGACGTGTGTCGCGCGCGTGCTTTTCGTTAAGTCCTTGAAAATGCCTGGTGATATTCAGGCGAAACGTCGGAAGACAAATGGTCTTAGTCAAGACCTACTGACACGGGAAAACCGAGATAAAAATATTATAATATATATATATATATATATATATATATATATATATATATATATATATATATATATATATATATATATATATATATATATATATATATATATATATATATATATATATATATATATATATATATATATATATATATATATATATATATATATATATATATATATATATATATATATATATATATATATATATATATATATATATATATATATATATATATATATATATATATATATATATATATATATATATATATATATATATATATATATGTAGCGACTGCGCCAATTGCGCCGCGCATATATATATATATATATATATATATATATATATATATATATATATATATATATATATATATATATATATATATATATATATATATATATATATATATATATATATATATATATATATATATATATATATATATATATATATATATATATATATATATATATGTTATATTTGATGTTTTCACGGGTGAAATATGTTATAATATTTTTATCTCGGTTTTCCCGTGTCAGTAGGTCTTGACTAAGACCATTTGTCTTCCGACGTTTCGCCTGAATATCACCAGGCATTTTCAAGGACTTAACGAAAAGCACGCGCGCGACACACGTCTACTCACACTGAAAGACACACGTCTACTCACTTGACGGTGAGCTTTCAGTGTGAGTAGACGTGTGTCGCGCGCGTGCTTTTCGTTAAGTCCTTGAAAATGCCTGGTGATATTCAGGCGAAACGTCGGAAGACAAATGGTCTTAGTCAAGACCTACTGACACGGGAAAACCGAGATAAAAATATTATAACATATTTCACCCGTGAAAACATCAAATATAACATATATATATATATATATATATATATATATATATATATATATATATATATATATATATATATATATATATATATATATATATATATATATATATATATATATATATATATATATATATATATATATATATATATATATATGAAATTATTATTATCTTTGGGGTTATCCCGCGTCAAAATCAGATCCTTGGAAGGATCTTTCGTCAACCGACGTTTCGCCTGGATCACACCAGGCATCTTCAGGGCCTTGTTGATAGATTCTCGCTTCGTGTGTCAGTGCAAGCACGTCCGTTCGAGCCGAGAACCTAGCACCAAGTGAAGATTGGAAAGTTAAAGTTTAAACTGTTGGGGTAGATGGGTTTTCCCCGCTTTTGTTCGCCTTAATGGCTTTAGACTGGCTTCTGGTGATTCGCCTCACGCTTAATGATGTATCTATTGTATTAATTTTATTTGTTTGGCGTTTAACATTTAATGGGTTTGCTGTAATGGGATTTTTATTGCTGTCAATTTCTGAGGTATTTAATGAATGTTTTATAATGTTATTTTTATTTTTATTGTCGATTCTATTTTTATGTAAGATATTTTTCCAGGCCAGCGGGAGACGCACACCATCGTCTCGATTATTCACGACATTCTTCCTTTTGTAAATTTCGATTGCCTCTCTATAAATTCTTACTGTTTCTGTGTTAATACTTGCAACTACGCGTGCATTATCGAAATCGATTTGATGTCCTTCGTTCAGAGTATGTTGGACTAGTGAAGACGTTAATTTTCTATTGTTTGAATCCACTCTATGCTCCGCGACCCTGGCTGATATTTTTCTGTTACTTTTTCCCACGTATGTCTTGTCGCATGATTTACATGGTATTTCGTATATGCCATGAGACTCTAGAGGGATTTTGTCTTTTACATTTCGCAGAAGGGTTGATATTTTATTTTCTGTTCTAAAGACTGTTCTAATATTATGTTGATTTAGAAGGCGACTGATTTTATCTGTGGTTCCTTTTATGTATGGTAAAAAAGCTGTAGCTAACGGTTTTTCAGAAATAGTTTTATCAATTTTTATGACGTTTTTATTAGTTTGACGTTTGACTGCTTTATTTATAACAAAATTGGAGAAGCCATTACATTGCAGGGTTTTTTTGAGGTTATTTAATTCATTTTGTTGGTGGTCGGAGTCTGTTATTTTTATAGCTCTGGAAACTAATGTATTAGCTACCGATGCAATTTGTGCCGGGTGATGGTTAGAGGATGCATGTAGATATCTATCTGTATGTGTGGCTTTCCGGTAAACCGTATGACCAAGGCTACCGTCATCCTTCTTAATAACTAGGACGTCTAAAAATGGTATTTGATTATTATTTTCTAATTCCATTGTAAATTTTATATCGCTGTGGAGCCCGTTTAAATAAATTAGAAATTTGTTTAGTTCCTCCAACCCGTGGGGCCATATTATGAACGTATCATCCACGTATCTAATCCAGAGTTTCGGTTTCAAATGTGATTTTTCTAAGGCGTCTATTTCAAATTTTGTCATAAAAAGATTTGCAACCGGTGGTGAAAGAGGCGAACCCATTGGTGCTCCTTTAATCTGTTTGTATATTTTATCGTCATAAATGAAAAATGTATTATTTAAGCAATGTTCTATCAAATCAGTTATGTCTTTTGATGGTTCACAAATTTCTTTTACTGCGGAAAGTGCCTCATCGGTAGGTATGTTGGTAAAAAGTGACACAATATCAAAACTAACAAGAATATCTGTTTTTTCTAACTTTTGGTCTTCTATTATTTTAACGAAGTGTTCCGAGTTTTTTACGTAAGAGTTTGCTAGTTCTACATCCGGTTGTAAATATTTCGATAGGTATTTTGAAAGCGATTGGAGGGGCGATCCTACTGAACTCACTATGGGCCTAAGTGGAACATTGTCTTTATGGATTTTTGGTAAACCATACAATTTGGGGAAGCGGGATGATTTTTCGCGCGGTATCAATGATTTCTTTAAGTCTTCGTTTAGTTTTGATGCTATTATTTTAGATTTTGTTGTTTTTTCTAGGTATGTAATTGGATTTTTGTTATGAAGTTTGTATGCCGGATCATTTAATATATTAGTCATTTTAGAGTGATATTCTTCGCTTTTCATAATCACCGTGGCATTGCCTTTATCCGCTGGAAGTATAATTATATCTGTATTTGAACGTAATTCTTTGAGAGCTCGGGCTTCGTTTCTTGTAATATTACTTTTGGGTGGAAGTGACTTTCTAAGAATGTGGCATGTTTCTTGGCGAATAGTTTCAGCCATATTTTCGTGAATAGTTTCAGCCATATTTTCGTTTAATTTATGTAACGCGGATTCTATTCCTGTAATGATCTCTTCATTAGGTATTTTGGGTGGTACTACGCCGAAATTAAATCCTTTAGACAAAACCGAAGTCATGTCGTCATCTAGTTGAAAATCAGTTAAATTATGAATCAGTTTACTCGAATCTAGTGTCGGTTGGGGTTTCTGTATTTTATTTTGAAAACGATTGAATTTATTAATTTGCCGGTCGGTATTTAAACGCCAAACAAATAAAATTAATACAATAGATACATCATTAAGCGTGAGGCGAATCACCAGAAGCCAGTCTAAAGCCATTAAGGCGAACAAAAGCGGGGAAAACCCATCTACCCCAACAGTTTAAACTTTAACTTTCCAATCTTCACTTGGTGCTAGGTTCTCGGCTCGAACGGACGTGCTTGCACTGACACACGAAGCGAGAATCTATCAACAAGGCCCTGAAGATGCCTGGTGTGATCCAGGCGAAACGTCGGTTGACGAAAGATCCTTCCAAGGATCTGATTTTGACGCGGGATAACCCCAAAGATAATAATAATTTCATATTTTCAAATACCCGTGAAAACCTTTCTAGGTAACAGTAGTATATATAGTAGTGTGTGATGTGTGTGTGTGTGAGTGTGTTGTGTGAGTGATAGTGATAGTGATATAGTGAGAGGAGTGAGTATATAGAGTGAGTAGTGAGTAGTAGAGAGTATAGTAGTGTGATAGTAGTTAGTAGTATATATATATATATATATATATATATATATATATATATATATATATATATATATATATATATATATATATATATATATATATATATATATATA
Organism: Molanna angustata; assembly: GCA_963576475.1. Lineage (NCBI taxonomy): Eukaryota > Metazoa > Arthropoda > Insecta > Trichoptera > Molannidae > Molanna > Molanna angustata. The sequence goes on along the minus strand of OY754969.1, from coordinate 24,821,138 downwards.
TATATATATATATATATATATATATATATATATATATATATATATATATATATATATATATACATATATATATATATATATATATATATATATATATATATATATATATATATATATATATATATATATATATATATATATATATATATATATATATATATATATATATATATATATATATATATATATATATATATATATATATATATATATATATATATATATATATATATATATATATATATATATATATATATATATATATATATATATATATATATATATATATATATATATATATATATCTTGCTCGATGGACACTCGTCGCTTTTCGTCAGCGGCTTGTTGGTACTTGATCCGAGTTTGATTGGCGGGCCTCCACGGTTGGAGTTGGCTTTTTGTTGGCAGAGGTATGAAATATGCTTGATGGTAGTCCTTGTGTTATCTGACGAAAATCCGCTCCAAGGATGAATAGAATTTTTAAGTCCTATAACATTCGCAATGGAGTGGGGATAGAAGACTGCGAAATCCTCTAAATATCATTATTCTCCGTTATCATCATCACTTGTATTCCCAACATGAATTATGAGATGGTTCATATTTTCATCGAACTTGGATAATGTATTCCACCAAGGTAATATAATTTTTTAGCTTTTTCTATACATTATGTTCATAGATCCGCATTACATTGTTTCAAAGCTTCATCACTCATATTCAAAACTTTTTCATCTCCAAAACCGTTCCGACCCATATTTTTGTTGTAATATTCTTTACAGTTACCCCAAATCAGTTCAATAGGATTGGTGTTATTAACAGAGTTTCATCACTATTTATCTTTTTTTACCATAGAAACATTATATTATGTAAATCCACATGCTTCTGGTGTTCTCTAAAATATAATTTAAGTCGTCAAACAAAATATAATCTACGTCAGTTAAGAATACATATTTAGGAAATTCTGACATAATGTAAAATAAGTAGGTTTAAATAATAATATGTCGATGACAAATATTTTTTTTGTATATGAAGCAAATTTGATGTAATCGATTTGTTAAAATAATGCTTGTTATCAAAAAATATTCACAAGGAGATATTGTCACCCTATTTGAAATTATTTGAAATATTTCAATGAAACGTCATTAAAACTGTATTTTATCTGAATCAAGGATGTTAATGGTAAGCATGGACCATTATTGTCCATTTCTTTCTCAAAATATTTGAGGACATTCATCACAATTTGTTGAGATTGGCATTTTAACGATTTATATTTGACAAGACGCCATGTTTTCTCTAGCAACTGATATTTCTGACAGCTGATAATAATGTGGTATGTCGGAAAAAATATCAAGAAAACGGGCTGAGTTATTTCATCATTTTAATTGCTTAAATATGATATTGAGCAAAAATAACTACATTTTAACGTTTGTTAAATATTTTTTCTTGGAAAAAACAAATTGACTTTATTTATTACGCTATTTTTAATCAGATTATGAATTGACTAAAATTATGATTTTTTATGAGTGGGAACATAGAAATAAGTACGATTTTTAAATGACGTACGTTTTAGTGTTTTATATGGGAGATTGTTCATTTTACTACGACATACATACATTTTCTGTCTTTGTTTTTATATACAGGAAATGTGAAACAGATATATCAAAGAAAGAAGTATTTTTGTTCGATCAACATATTTTTGCGATGAGTCATACCAAAATTTATTCTGGATCGAGTTTACAAAATATTTGCTTACAATGGTCGGTATACAAGTTTTTATTTTTTCGAATCTTTACAATAATTATTACCTACGAATAAATATATCTATTCTGATATTAATCAAATCAAGAAAACGTTTTTTTTTTTTATTTATAAGGTCTCATGTTTGTGACTCAACTATCATAATTCTCTTAATTATTTCATTGTGTGTTTATGTAATCACACTTTATAAACTAGGAATACCACACTAACTGACTGCACATTTTTCAAATCAATTGGCTCAATTATTTGTCTCCTTTACATTTGTGCTTGCACTCTAGTAAAAGGAAATATGTTTTTACTTACTGTGTATATTTTTTATATATTTTGAGTGTTTTTTTTTTATATGTGTATTATAAATTTAATTAAATAAAAAAAATAGGCACGCAGCATACACAATATCTGATCCAGTTGAGTTCGATATATTTATATATCTATCAAAGATTATACTTTTAGAATTTTTATACGTTGTTTTATATCCCATAAGATTAAGTCATGAAATGAAAAGCTTAAAAATATTTCGTCTTTAAACCGTAAAGTTGACACTTCAATGCACATATTTTTGTGGTAGTAAAAATATATTTTAAGAGTGATATCTGCATTGAATAAACTCAGCGAACGACAGTTTATTCTGGAACATTGTATAACAAAAACGGTTTTAAATTTAATTTGGTGTAAACTCTGATCGAGATTTTAAAAACGTCTTCAAAACGATACAATATTTAAAAGTCTTATATTTTTCACGCGGCTCTCACTTCACTGACCTGGAAATATTACTTTGTTCCAAAAAACTCATTTGGCAATTAACTTGTCTATTTAACATAATCCAACAGTCGATTCGTTCAAGAGAATGAAATTCTCTTGAAGGAAGAGGACATTTAAATCCAAGACGCGTGTATGAAGGAACATTTTGTATGGTGTAGTGGACTTTTTGCATGCTTGAAGTATGTAGAACATATTATTGTGTGTTTTTTGTGTGAGTGTGTGTGTCCCTTTATAACTTTTGATCCGCTCAATTCACAGAGTCCAAAATTTCAGAATATATAAATATTTATATGCCTGCAATACTTTTATACTCAGAATTTTGAATTTTTGTTTCAGTCAGAGGTTATCAACTTTTGAATTTTTACTTTATTTTTCCATTTATCTCAGAAACCACAAAAGCTAGAACGCTGAAAATTTGTATAAATATAGACAAATACAAAATCTCAAATTGGTTTTTTCAAAAAAATTACAAAGTTTCTCAAACATTTTTTATTCATAAAAACATTTTTTTATGATAAATTTATGTGTTTATTTGCCCATATTTCCTAAGTTTTTAAAAATATCGAAAAAACCGAAACACCCCAATTAGATAAATTAATTTTCTATAAAAAATATTAGCATTGTAGTAGTACATCTCAATTTTTTTTTAACAATTTTTATAAAAATTGAATTTAGTGACTACATCGCATCATACAATTTGTATGGCAGTCGCCTATACACAATATGTAAGAAGACTTAATAGTCTGATACTTAATATACAAACATACACACATAGCATCATGCTGTTTTCATATTCTGGGTAGGAAAAAAGACTGACCTCCATACTATCCTATCTTGACATACATACCTACATAATATGTTGTATAGAAAACTAAATATCTTAAAATATACAATAATTTGGATTTATGGGTTTATGGTTTGGTTCTTATTCTTCAACCATATATACTATCGCTATCGACAGTTGAATCTCATGTGTTACATGCAACTAGTAAATAATTAAAATATTTGCTCATACATATCGGAAAATATTATCATTATCTCGCAAAAAATATATACAATGTGAAAGAAAACTAAACATTAAATATATTATCATTTCATGTAACTTTTTTTATTATGTGTCAAAATATTGATAAAGAAAATATATCACGACTTATGTCGTGTAAAAATAAAATCTATTCTACCTCGGTAAAACAGTTTTAATCGCGATGACACTTGATAACGCTAACACCAATGACTTGTAAACTCCAATGTCTAGTATATTTTGTTTGTGTTATTCATTGTTTAAAAGCACGATTATCAGGTGAGTCAATTTCAATATAAACGTTATTAACCAATGTTCATCTATCTATGTTTATATAAAAGGAGGCTTAAAAAAACTCCCAAAAATGTGTTTTTAGTTATCTCTAGAAATGGATTTGACATATTGCATAAGCAATAAACGCAGCATGTGAAATAATCAAAGTTAACGATTGTCAATATATAAAGTGTGTCACTCAGTTCTCTAAGCCTATCTCGCAAAGAACTAGACATAATAGTGTGTTAATAATTGTACTTATTAATTATTTGTATTGTTTTAATGTATTTTGGTTAATTACAATAAAAAAAATCTTATGCAGGGATCAAAATCTAACCAAATTTCATAAAAAAACTTTTAATAACATTGTTTTTTTATAACATTCCCTCTCATTATTCATATGATATATTGTACTTATGCGCTTTTTTTTATTTTTGGTAGCAAACATGAACAAAAATAATATATTTTTTTTAATTATACACATTTCAGAAAAAAATATTGATCTTGAACACCGAAATATACTGGAAAAGTATGAAAACTTAAGTAAGATTTTAAAAGAAAATAAATATTATAAATATGACAACCCAAAGTATGGAACGAAACACAAACTATACAAAACATCCGAAGAAAATGAAAACGATCATGTAACACATAAAAGTAATCAATCAAAAGAGTATAATGAAAAGGAAAAACTAATTAAAAAAGGAAATAAAAATTGGAATAATAAATTAGTAAAAATATTACAGGTACCAGACACAGATTACAACTTAAAAACACATAATGATGGAGTGAATTATAACAAACTTCGTAAAGATCATATACAAAAGGATAAAAATAACGATAAATACGAGAGACCAATACATGATACTAAACATAAATTACACAAATCACCTGTAGAAAATAAATACGCTCATGCAACACCTCAAAATTATCAATCAAAAGATTACAATGAAAAGGAAGGATTAATCAAATATGCAAATAAAAAGTGGAATGATAAGTTAATCAAAATATTTGGACAACCAACTGACTCAGATAACATTGAAAAACTACATTATGGTATGGATAATCAAAACAAACTTGTTGATAATCACATTATAAAAGAAAAAAAATATAACAATAACGAAAACTTTATATACACTAATAAACACAGATTACACAAAACACCCGAAGAAAATGAACACTCTCATTCAACACTTCGTGGTTATCAATCAAAAGAGTACAAGGAAAAGGTAGAATTAATTAATGATACAAAGCAAAAGTGGAATGATAGATTAATCAAAATATTTGGGCAGGTAACAGCTAACATCGAAAAACTACATAATGATAAAGGGGATCAAATCAAATTTAATGAAGATTCCAATGAAAATGATGAAAAGGACCAGATTAATCCAGAATTCAAATCAATCTTACTTAAAATTTTAAACAACATCCAAAAAGACAGAACTTTTGATACAATGAAACTTGAAAGTGTTGATAACTCAAGGGATTATTTAAAAGAAAACAACAATGGGAACGATCAAGACTTCGAATCTTTATTAATTAAAAACTTAAGAGAGTCTGTAAAAGAAAATATAGAAGAAATGAATTCTAATGAAACGCCAAAAAAGATCGACAACAATGATCATGATATGGATCTGTACGATAAGGGAGCAATAAAAAACAAAAGCTTCAAATCATTTTTAATTAAAACCATACAGAAGTTTGTTAAAGATAATGAACAGGAAAACAGCTCCGTTCCTTCTGAAATGAAAGAAGAACACAATGAAGACGGTCATGATTTAAATGAAAATGGTGTCAAGAACATCCAAGGCAGTGAATTTTATCTTAACCATAATTTAAAAGGCAAACAAAACAAATTAATTCTCATTGAAAAAATCTTGATGCACTTCAAATATCTGCAAAACTATAATAATTTGACTCAAATAGATAAACCACTGCGACAAGATGAAATTAATGAAATCGATTACCATATTAAATTTCTCCCTATACTTCGTCAGACAAGAATCGCGAGAAAGAAAAAATATATCACAAAAAGGAAATCAGTTCACGATTTTTTGTGAAAATTTTGACATGGCAGTTTTATCACTTAGTTAATCTATGGTTATAAAGTTAATTTACGGAAATGAATACTATATTTATTTCAACCTTTTAATGGCATTACAAGAAATGTTTTCTATGCTAGGAAATATTGAGAAATCAGTTTTATTACTTATGTATTATAATTTATACCTAATAAATTTAATGTTTAATAATTTTTTATTTACTTTTCAATTATATTATTTTTGTTGCCACAGATAATTCACCAAAATCATAATGATATAACATGGTTAGGATAAATACCTAATGTATGAATAGATTATCTTATAAGAAATTAATGTAGATATTTTTATGTATTTTATCTAGTGTTCTTATTTTATCAATAAATCACTGATACTTTCATGATATTTCAGAAATTATCGCATGGGTAGTTTATATACCTTGGACGAATTCTGATAACAACTACATACAATAAGTAATCGTGAAAAGACAGTTAGGTACTATCAAAAAGATATATAATTTTACTCCAAATAAAATTGAATCTTTAACATGAGTGTTTTTACATCATTTAAATTAACTTTTATCTGTAACGGAATTATGCAATCGATTAAATAACTAAACAACCAGTTAAAGCTCTAAAACATTCAGAATTTGTATATTCCCGATGACAATGCATGTTCAAACTGTTTTCACCTTGATTCATTTGATTTTTTGATAAACTATAACAATTTCGTATTTCATACAAAGTTAACAATAATGTTATACTAATCGTATTAAACCAGGAATATTTTTATGAATTTCTTTATACGTGAAGAAAACTTTGAAAAGATTATCATATTTTTTTTAATTTGTTGGATCTTAGACATTTTTATTCTTTCATGGTCGTAATTATAGATCTTATCATTGTATCAGTAATTTAAGAATTTATTTTCTGCAAAGAATATCTGAAATATATACCTATAGGTAAATTTAGAGGTAAGTACAAGTTTTTAAAAGATATCAATCAATCTGACGATTTACTTAATACGTTAAATTGCTTCTACTAAATTCAAAGGTTCAATTGAAAGAATTAACATAAAGTATGTTGTGTTTTATGTTTCGGTTTCAGTACTTAGTAGACTAAATGTGGAGACATAATGTACTGTCAAAGAAACTAAGAACGTCCATCCTTATAGGTAACAAATAGGTACAGAGTGCTTTATAAATTTACGATAGTCGATCATTAAAGTTTAATGGCTGTAAAACGTACATGTAACCCCGAAGCTCGCTCAACTGTGCACTATATCGACCTAAAACATATCCCACTGCTTCTCAGAAGCTATTTCATTATTGTATGATATATACGAATAAATAGGAAATCCGTTGCGGATAGGAGCACCAGCAAAGGAATATAATATGTAGTATCAAAGAAACGATAAGAAATTCACAAAACTTCGATTGTTAAAATAAGCCATATTATTATGCCATAAAGTCGTCATATTAATTAGTTAACGGTAAACCATTTATACGACATCTCAATATTATAGACCATATATTTCCAATCTTTTTTGGTCTACTTTTACATGCACCGGGTTGTATAACATTAAAACAAACCAAAACAAAGATTTCCATGCAGTGAGAAAATTTCAGTCTTGTTGTGTTTGTATCAATAAATTTAAACAAAAATTGCCGCGCGGCGAGAAAATTTCAATCTTGTGTTTGGATCAACAAATCGAAATGAAAACTTCCACGCAGCGAAAAAATTCCAGTCCATTAATGTTTTTATCGATAAACTATATATTTCTAACCTGCCCACGCCCTCACTGTGTCATCTCAATGCCCCCTAATTTTCTCTGGGTCTTCTACTGCCCCCCTGAATGTCTCAAACGCCCACAAGGCAGCGTTATCACCCACGTTATTGACAAAGCAAGAATATATTTTTGCGTTATCACTTTATGTACTTGTATAACATTCAACAATACCTAATAATTATGCATTTCATTTAGTTATTTTATCTAGAACTTTTTTATTTAAAAATTTAGGTATGTGGTGAAAAAACATAGGTTTGCTTAAAAAAATCGTAAAAAGAATATGAAAGTACATGTAACTCAAAAATTGGGAAATCGTAACGTAATCGTATTTCATAGTAGTGGAGAGTATTCTGCGAGAAACGATGAAAATATTATCTCATAAAAAAATCCATAATTTACGACGTAGACAATCTTGATGAGAAGTTCAAAGAATTTACAAAAGTAGGTACCTTCAAACTTAACATTATAATCAAACGAATATTGTTAAGAAATCACGGAGTTTAAATAGACTTCAGGATTTTTATATTCCGCCCTCTTTATTCGGCTTGGTATGTTTGAACATCTTTATTTGAATGTTTGGTTCAGTAATCTTATAAATCAGATATTATGGTAATTGACGTTCAAGAGAGTCTCGCTTCAATGATGACAATCTGACGAATTTGATTACATCAAATCACAAACTCAAAATCGAACCGTAACATTACGAAAAATTCGCTGAAGTAGATTAACCAATATTTGTATTAAAAAAATCAACATCGAAATATGAAAGACAAGAAACGAACAGGCGTGTTCAGAAAAAAATGAGTAGGTAATTCTAAATACAGGAACAAATTTCTGTTCTAATTTGATAATATGTACTGATTCCATTGGAGCATTCCACAGCATTCCATCCAAAACTATCCACATTCATCTCAGACCTTATTTACTAATTTATGTTTATCCTAACTATCCATATTGACCATTCGATGTTGATTAGGTCTTTTGTATTCTTTCTGCGTCGTATCAGTAGTCTTCCTCTTGACATTTCAATCCAATCCCATTAACGATTTTACGCTATTTTTGAAAATAAACACATTATTTTTGCAACAAAATATAAAAAATATATATATAACGACAAGGTTGAAACATGAAACATGATTCAAAGAAAAATCTGTTGATACAAATATACAGCAGTAAAATAACAATAATGGATATCTATAATACTTACACATATATTTTTAGCAAACACGCTATGCCACCATACGCTATTATAGATGCATACCTCGTGACCTGACTATCCTGATTCCCTAGTACATACTTACAATCAATTTAAATTAAGGAAATCCAGTCTAATGAATTGTGTTAACGAACAATAGTTTATTGTTCTGCTAATCCATATTTTTTTTTATTTAATGTCAAAAAAGATAAAATCTAAAACACCATTAAACAATATTTTCGCTTTCTTAAAATGACAGATTTTCGAAATGCAGAGTCTGAAATATTATTATTAGTATTAATCAATTTTATTTTTGAGAAACCGAGTGAGGAACGCCAGAATAACGGAAATATGTGAGGTTGATAATAACCCGTAGGTATTCAGTAACTATTGAAAATATTTTGAAATATTTATCATTTTCATAATTATTCAAAATACGTCTAATTCAGTAACTTTTTAAGAACGTTCCGGCCAATATAGGTATAAGTACGTTCCTATTCCATTTAGTCTAAGTACATAGATATTTTATAACCGTAAATCTAAAGTCTACAATTTTAGTATGTTCCTATTTTAGTTACAATAGTTACTGAATAGGGGGTAGGCATCGGAGGAGGAACTGGTATGGTCACGTCCAAAGAATGAACACCACCAGACCTTCTCATATCGTACTGCACAAAAGCCTCGAGGAACCCGCCCGCGCGGTCGTCCGCCGAGGGCTAGCTGTGTGTCTACATCTCAGGAGAAGCAGACCTCTTAAAATATACCCAATGGTCTAAATTTAGAAAAAGAATTTATTTTTTATTACGGGAACGAAGATTGATAATATAATAACGCTGATTTGATTCCAGGAATTCAATGAAGAGGCTATAAATAGTTGTATTTATAACAAAACATGGCATATGATAACTTCTCTGTGAAGTCAAGTCGCCTTTACATAGCTCCGCTGGTTGGTACCAACATTTATTTATATGGTATCCCGCTGTGGTGTGAACAGAAAGCCAAAACTAAATCCAAAGGCTCATGGAGGTGATGTTCAAAAGGATTTATGAGAAAATTACCCTCGTTACTGACCCTGCTAGAGAAAATAGCTGTAGGTACACCTAGACAACGTACGAACGAGTAAACATAGGCATATATAGCTGTAGAAATACGTAATAGCATATATGTAACAGCAGAGTAAAAGCAGAGTGTACCTACCAACTAGGTACATAAAAAGTACATAATATCCTATCTGCATGGAAGATATACCTAATATTCCAGTGACGTAAAAGTTGATGTTTTATCTCATTACGGAAGCATACGTACCAAATTAACGTTTAATACCATAGCTTTTAGTGGGCCCTACAACAAAGATTAGTCACTTTAAATGCAAATTTTGTTATCATACTTATTTTAGTCGTTTGCTTCTATGACGCGGTGAACGCGGGTAAGTAATATCTATGTACTATATATGTAACTCTAATCGTAATGTATCTTTTGCAAACATACCTTCTAGCTAGGAACCATAACAGATTTCCTACATTACCTCGCATTAATTAGGATGAACTCGCTAGCACACTGAAACAATGGACAAATTCATTCCACGGAGACCCTTTGTCTATTCAATAATCAACTGCTATACAAAACTCTACCTGTTTATTTAATTAAGTTCCATCAACCTTAAACTGGCCGATACGAGAAGAACAATAGAAAATAACCGCGGGTTCCTCAATTGTGTTCTTATTGTTTTCCTTTACTAAGGAAATTCATTTATCTAAAAACTTAATAATTTAATTTGCGACTGAATTTATTTTGTCTTAATTAGCTCAAATCCTCTGAGGAAATGTTTGAACATTAAATAACAATAGTGGCGTAGGCGCCTCAATAATGAACGATACGATACAATATTGATACGATGAAGTAAAAAAAATGGCATTAGATGTATTCAAATTCACATGTAACAAGTGTAACATTTATAATGTTTTTTTTTAAATATTTTTAGACATTCTAAAATATAGTATAAAAATACCGTATATTAAGAGACTTCGAGGTTTGCGGAAGCTAGCTCCTTCTTTGTTCAGTTTGACTGCAACTGCCACAACTTTCCTTTCCTCATTTTTGTCCTTTATATTCTGAATTGCTAATTGTTTTCACTGTGCATATTATTTTTAAATATCCGCGAAAAAGTAGTTTGTTTAAAAAAAAAATAATAAAAATAAAGTAACGGTTTAATCTCTCTTTCAGATTTGTATCTAATGTCCATGGAAATCTGTCATTTTTTAATCATGCAGGTTGGAATAGAACCACACTGTCGATACTGAAGATCTAGGTGATAATCGGAGAAAACCAAGATAGATAAATTAATAACCACAAAAGGAAAAAAAAAGTTTCATTTTATCTCAACTGGTAAATATAAATCGACAAAGAATCCAACATCAATTATTTTAATATAAAACTGAAGAATGACGTAAAATTGGCAGGAAACAGATACTCTGATTGAAATATATGAAATGGGTATTCGTCTCAAGATATCGGGAAGCTCTTCACAAAGTTCGAGCACATTGGAAGAATATAACATTATCTACAGGCAAAATGAATATTATGTAAAAATATTTTTTTTGTCAAACAGCAATTATTTTTCACATTTCCAATACATGAAACAATATAAGCCCTGGGATATTATCAAATGGATTTAAAATTTCACTTAGAAGAAAAAGTGGATAGCCATATCTCTGTTAGTGTGGACTGCCAGTTTTCGGCAGAACTACCTATATTCAATTGTGTAGTAGGTCAGAACACTGTCTGTTTTCTACAGAATATATTTTGATACAAGTGGCAATCTGCTGTATTTTTGAACACCTTTAAAGGAACTTTTTGTATGAAAAGTCGTTTTGCTGATTTTTGTAGATCATTGATTAGACAATTTTCCATTCGTTGCTCATCATAATTCATTTTATACCTAATTGTGGGTTGGCTGCTTTCTGCATAACTACACTCAAATGTCGATTCCTTGAACACCCTCAAAAATTACCATTTTACTTAATCCTCTTTATTAGCCAAATATACCTACATTTACACCAAAATATATGAATTCAAATAAATTCTCTGTTTAATCCTTATTCACTTATTTACATTTCTCATTCAAAACACAATTCTTAGAATTCATTCGTCAAAACTGAGATAATTTTAATCCAGATATTTTGTCGTCACAACCCCTTCGCATAGGTATATTATAAAATCAATTCATGCGCTGAACGTTGTGCATACGCATAAATTGATCACGTAAACTATCATATTAAAGAAATACGTTTTCTGGGTGTCTTGATTTGCTACATGATCAACGATTTCTCTGTCTTTGTTGAGATATATTCATATTAACTTCTCCAAAAGAACTCTAGTCTAGAACCCTGTAGGTACATCGCAGTACATTAGGATGAACGATACCAAATTATGAACAATAAATTTTTCTTTATCAACTAATGCAGTGTTGCCAAACACCGTAATATTTTAGAAATATCCGTTGACCTCATCATTTCAATCTGTTAAATTGTTAGCGCCCTATTAATTTAATGTCTGGAAAATTGGACAAAATGCATGGTTTGCAATTTATATCACATTATTTTTCACTTCATTGCATTCCACTTCGGACTTGGCCAAAGATGCCAGACAACGTAGGTATTATCATTCTAAATCACAAAAGTTTTATTCCCAAAAACATTATTTTCTATCGTGAAAATATTTTCGCTGATCACGATTTCAAAATGAATCCGAGGGACGTAAAGAGCCTCTGATTTTAAAGTTTCATCTGTCGAAGTTACATTTTCAGCAACCATGCACTAATGTAATTGCAGGATCAGAGTTTTCGCTATTTCCATTCACTGTCCCGGGTTTGTACCTACAAGGTTTGAAAACCTGCCTATCTTAGCATTTTTCATTTCAAATTGTTACCAAATATCCGTGAGTACGAATGAAAATAAAGCTTTTGTAATTAATCGAAACGGTGTTTATTATTTAGTTTGATAGAATACCTAATACGTTTTAGAAATACGAGTTAATGTCGGTCAAACGGATAGGTCATTGAATACACGTCTTAAATAAGATTTCGCTCTGTACAGTTTGAAAAAAATAGGTAGGTGTACCTAGTGATATTCAAAAATTTTAACAAATAGGTAGTTCGCTAAAAGAAAAGTTTCCCTTGTTTTTTTTTAATAATAATAAAACATAAAATTACAAAAAAAGAATAATGTTTCTGAGTCACACCAAGTCTAATTTCTAGACTTGTCGGCGTGTTCTCAAGACAATATCTAATAAGACCCGAATTTATAAAACGTACTAAGAATTTTCTTAATGCTTAGCACGAAAAATTCCATACAATTCTGTGTGCTAAGTATTGACTTGAGCACTGAGAATGGTTTATAAATACGGCCATAAGTATATTCTAATAATAACTGGTGCATGTAACACATGAGATCCAACTGTCGATAGCGATAGTATGTATAGTTGAAGAATATGTACCAAACTATAAACCCACAAATACAAATTATTAAATATTTTAAGATATTTTGTTTTCTATAAAACAAATGTAGGTATGTAGGTGAAAATATGAAAATAGCATACCCAGAATATGAAAATAGCATGATGGTATGTATGTATGTTTGGAGATGAAGTATCAAACTATTAAGTCTTCTTAGATATTGTGTATAGACGACTGCCATACAAATTGTATGAAGCGATGTCGTGACTAAATTCAATTTTTAAAAAAATTGTTAAAAAAATTTGAGATGTACCTACTAGTACAATATTAATATTTTTTATAGAAAATTAAATTATCTAGTTGGGGTGTTTCGGCTTTTTTCGATATTTTTAAAAACTTTGGAAATATAGGCAGTTACACTCTTAAATATATCATAAAAAAAATATTTTTCTTAATAAAAAATGTTTGAGAAACCCTGGAATTTTTTTGAAAAAACCAATTTGAGATTTTGTTTTGTCTATGTTTATACCTATTTTCAGAGTTCTAGCTTTTATGGTTTTTGAGATATATGGAAAAATAAACCAAAAATTCAAAAACTGATAACCCCTGACTGAAACAAAAATTCACGATTCTGAGTATAAAAGTTTTGTAGGCTTATAACTATTTATATATTCTGAAATTTTGGGCTATGTAAATTGAGCGGATCAAAAGTTATAAGGGACACACACCCACAGACACACGAAATGTTCTATTCCGAATTCTGAGTAAATCCGTACATAGAACATATATGCTGCGAAGCCTCTAAATTGGTGTTTTTTGACTTCAAAGTTGGAAAAGCCGTGAAAAAAGTAGACCCTGCATACAATTCCTTCATACACGCATCTTGGATTTAAACTGCCTCTTCCTTCAATAGAATTTCATTATCTTGAACGAATCGACAGTTGGACAAACAATATTAGGTAAAGTAAAAAAAAGACACACACACAAAGATGGTCTTCCAACACATACATTCCTTACTATGTTACAAAACTTATCTATTTATTATTCTATAAATGAAATGAAAAAAAATAAATAAAATCGTGTGAGATCTGTTAATTATATAATATATAAAGCCACACCTCAAACGGTACATTAGCAACATTAGCGAAAATACTGACCATAGGATACCAATATACCTTAGGTAAAAAAAGATGCGTTCACAAATCATTATGGCGTAATGGAGTTCTCATATGTGGTGGCATGTAGTAGGTAATATTGTCAACCATCCCTTTTAATACTTTCCTAAATCCTTTTGATTCAGATTCACCATCATTAATGTATGTTAATTAGTTTTATAAAATTTGTGTTACCTTTTCTGATCATTATGTGGGTTATTAACTGTCTTATTTCTTGTATTTTGTAATTAATTGTGAATGTTTGTAGCCTTAAATAAATAAATAAAAAGAATTCAGTTAAAATTTAACACTGTTAACGACAGAACTATATTTTTTTTATAAATAATAAAGAAACGGTTCAAATGATTTATTTTGTACATATATTTCACTCAAAATATTTCATAAACTTTGAAAAATAGCTTCTATAGTGGGATCCTTACATATTTGATATGTTCTCACATGAATATACAAAATACTACAAAATATACATTAACCAAATAGAGAACTTTCAAAAAACCTTCTTGAAACACTTAGAGAGACGTCTTTATATGGAACACAGTAATTACTATAGTTCAACATGTATGCTGCGAAGCCTCTAAGTTGGTGTTTTTTGACTTCAAAGTTGGAAAAGCCGTGAAAAAAGTAGACCGTGCATACAATTCTCGCGCTTCCTGGCTTGAAACATTGTCGATATATTATGTTAAGAGAAAAAAGTTCTCCTGAACAAATCGACAGTTGGATTATGTATTTTAATATTTATTATTACATAGATACTTAACGTGCTATTTTTTTATCTGTAGAGGGAGGTGGGGGCGTACTGTGACAGGGGCAGTGTTAACGCGGATATGAAATTAAAGGTAAGAAATAAAAGTGGACTGTATCTTAGGGGTAATTCGTTTCACCCACGCGCGCGGTGAGAGCAATTTTATGATGACTGAGTTTAGAGGAACGGTAAAAAAGTGGAAGAGATGCGGATAGTCTTAACAAGACGCGGTATAGAAGGAAAACTGATTTGTGGGTGTAGGGCGTGCAGTGATTGCAACAATTATAGGTATGTCACATTCTCATAAATTCGAATACAACAATTATCTTTAGGTAGGTATATCATATTGGCGCCAACAGGCAGGTTATGACATCATTTAAGGAAAGTTTACATTTGAATTTATGAATGTTATTGTTAATGATCACTTTACACAATGGTTTATTTAAGTTCAATATTTATACTATTATTTTATTTATTTTATTTTTTCACACCTTTATAAAAAACGATTATTTTGAAGATTACTGCTGCCTAACTAGGTAACCCTGTTCTAGGGCTAGCAGTAAATATAAAAAAAAATCTATCAATGTAGATTTAAAAAATCTCTCAATTGCAACAAAATTTTGATATGCCTTTGTTCTACCACGTTCCATAGTGCGGCATGATGGTTTGTAAATACCACCACTCGTTCAACATGAGGAATAATGTGTATGTAACTAGCAACTATGTATTTTTTGACATTATTTAACATCTCAACAGAGACGAAGTTGGAATATTATAGGAGAACGATGAACTCAAGGCACCTACAGGGCCTACGACCTTTCACCGGCTGATTTACGTGATCACTTTATGCGCTTGCGCAACGTTCACCAATTATTCCTTCTTATTAAGTTTCCTTATCAATGCAATTTCGAAAGTTCTATACATTTTAATAATGAGAAACTGATCGTTTGAAATAAGCTGAAAAATATCATCGCCATTTTTGATGTAACGAAGAAACCGTATCGTAACGCCATATTTTGAGAAATTGCTTTTTTTTAGTAAAAAATGAAAGCATCAGTCCTTATACATGAGGTGACAATGTTCTCGCACAGATGTCACCCCTGAACTGAGCCAGAAATATCATTTCATTTTTGGCATGTTTACCTACTTGTATGCAATGTGTGTAAAATCGAATATTTTTTTATTGGCTCTATAGGGAAAAAAATACAATGTTTGCGTATATGCAACGTTTTAAAAATATATGCAACGATTTTAAGGACCTATGTATTTTCTGGTATATTGTAGATAGGAAGTTAGTCTTTGAAAAGTTTCGTCACCATTTTAGGTCTCGAGTCTCGACTAGGAAAGTTCCAACAGATCACATTAATGTAATCGTCCTAAGTTTACCGTACACAAATCGTTAATCATTCGTTTAAGGAAGTTTGTCTTGGAACTAACACGTTCCTGAACATACCTTCCAACTTATAAGTACCTACATATGTATTTATAAATTAGTACATGAAGTTAGACGTCGCAACCATGTACCTATATCACGAGTAATTTAATATCTTGGCACCTGGTCACCGGGACCGATTCTTGAAAGGTAATGTTACAGAACCGAAAGTTTCAACACCCGGCCATCCTAAATCATCCCCCTTTATCCAATTTTGTAAAAGAAAATATGTAAAAAAAACAATTGGATCAAACCGTGATGTAGGTGAATGAAATCGATCGAAACAGGATACGAATCCAATTCCAGTGGACTAATGGCTCAGCTAAAAATTAATTAGTTTAGAAAATTACCATTTTTTATTTGTTAACAGTTTAACAACAAACATTTACAAAATATATGATATTTACTATAAAGACATTTTTTCAATACCTCATCAAAAAGATTAAAATCTTGTCCTTAATGAAGAAATTATACATTATAAAATATTCCAACCTGATTTTTTTACGATCTGTATCATAGAAACATATAAATATATTTTTTAATTAGTATTTTTATCTAGAATTTTTTTCATTCCTTTTACAATTCAGGTTCATTTGTGCCTGATCTTCACAAAATTCATGATTTCCATCTTCACAAACTAGACTAGACCAAAAACCAGCAAGTACAAATAATAGAGTTGTCAAGAAACCAAATTTCGAAGCGGAATTTCGATTTTAAAACTGCAGTTCGACACTTTTCAAAGTAGTCACAATATAGTAAAATTATACTTTTATTTTTATTTAATCATACTTTGGAAATAAACGCTATCATCAATACATGGACTCAGGTCGAGGATAATGAATCTTTGTGCCAATTAACCACTATAGTTGTCGCCAAATAACTTGTACTTATGCCGAGAAGGGGGGCGATTTGCACGTAAACCAACGAAGCAAAAAGACAAATTTGCGCTCTGCGCCACCGGACGAACCGGAAGCTCCTTCAAGATGTTTGGCAAAAATTATAACACATGATATAACTAGATGAGCCTTTTTTCGAAAATAATATATAATTTTGGTGTAAATTTCCCACATATTTGGTTTTTTGGGCAGAATAAGAAACAAACTAGATTTGAAGACAGCTAAATTAGTTTACAATAGTATTGTTATTCTTCATATTAACTACTGAGCAATACAACGGAGAATAAAAAATTACAAACTATACAAAATAGACCAATGCGGACAATTTTAAAATGCAGCAGATTTACCTGAAAACTTTTTATCTTTTCAACTTGTTAATATGCTTATGAATTATACCTACTAAATGTAAGAAAATGCATTTATTTTTTACATCTAAATAAAATATACATACATACATATACATATGTAAGATTAATATATGTTGTGTAAGTAGTTACAATATCTTCTCTACAGACAGTTTTAATCTTTAGGAAATATTGAGTGTTATTACAAATTTTGACTAGTGCTTAGAAAACGCACTGGTCATTTTACCAATGTCGGGTGAGATGTCAAAGTTGACATTAAACGATAATTTAAACATAAAAAATAATAAATAGTGTTCAAAATCATAAAGTTAGATAAAAATATATTGACATATATAATTTATTTGAAAAATGTGATGGCTTCACAAATACGAAAATATAATAAACTTATTCCTAATCTCAAATGGCAAAGGTGTTGCTCATTTTTTTCCTGCAACCAATTTCTATTCAATTTATAAAGCAACTCGCTCACGCGAGTCGCTATCATTAAACACTAACCGAAAATTATACGGGATGTAATAAAATACGACAGCGAAATAATAGTATGATGTGTGAGTAAATCTTCATTCCTGTTAATTTTTTGGCTAGGTTTAGTGTCTTTAATAATAATAGCGACTCGCGTGAGCGAGTTTCTTTATACATTGGTTGTAGGAATAATCCAACTGTCGATTTGTTCAGGAGAACTTTGTTCTCTTAACATATCGACAATGTTTCAAGCCAGGATACGCGAGAATTGTATGCAGAGGTCTACTTTTTTCACGGCTTTTCCAACTTTGAAGTCAAAAAACACCAACTTAGAGGCTTCGCAGCATATATGTTCCATACACGGATTTACTCAGAATTCGGAGTAGAACATTTCGTGTGTCTGTGTGTGTGTGTGTGTGTCCGTCCCCCCCTTATAACTTTTGATCCGCTCAATTTACAGAGCCCAAAATTTCAGAATATATAAACAGTTATAGGCCTACAAAACTTTTACAGTCAGAATTTTGAATTTTTGTTTCAGTCAGGGGTTATCAACTTTTGAATTTTTACTTTATTTTTCCATATATCTCAGAAACCATAAAAGCTAGAACGCTGAAAATTGGTATAAACATAGAAAAATACAAAATCTCAAATTAGTTTATTCAAAAAAATTCCAGAGTTTCTCAAACATTTTTTATTAAGAAAAATATTTTTTTTATGATAAATTTATGAGTTAAACTGCCTATATTTTCATTTTTTTTTTAAATATCGAAAAAAGCCAAAACACCCCAACTAGATAATTTAATTTTCTATAAAAAATATTAGCATGGTATTAGCACATCTCAAACTTTTTTTAACAATTTTTATAAAAATTGAATGTAGTGACGACATTGCTTCATACAATTTGTAGGGCAGTCGCCTATACACAATATGTAAGAAGACTTAATAGTTTGATAGGTACTTAATCTCCAAACATACATACAGAACCATCATGCTGTTTTCATATTCCGGGTAGGAAAACAGGACTGACCTCCATACTGTCCTATCTTGACATACATACCAACATGTGTTAAAATTTTCAATAATTTGGATATTTGGGTTTATAGTTTGATTCTTATTCTTCAACTATACATACTATCGCTATCGACAGTTGGATCTCATGTGTTACATGCAACTAGTTTTTATACAACTTATTATTATTTGTGTTGAAAATTTTCGCGTTTAATGTCAACCTTGAAAGCTCGTCCGACATTGGTAAAATGGCCATTGCGTTTTCTAAAGCTCTAGTCAAATTTTGACACAAAATGTGGCGTTTCACCGTTTGCATACAATCAGGCGTTATCCTATTTTAAACCGGTCTAGATCACTAACTTGCTACAGCCACTTGGGTGCGGGACACGGGTGCAGAACATTATTGGTGCGAAGGACACTTGGGTGCGAGACAATGGATGTGAGACATTTGGGTGCGACTTAATCTATTCAAAAACTGATAGATGGCACAACAACACAATTATGTTATTCGCTCACGCGAGTCGCAATATTATTAACTGCATGCAAACCTGACCAAACTTTTGGTTGGTTAAATAAATAAGAATATTTGGTATAGGTATATTTGTAATGAGAAAGTAAATGAATATTTTATTAATATTTACGATAAACAATATCTTTTAACATAATCTTTAAGCAAGTAAATTGTTTTTAAACATAACTTTTATATTATAAGAATAATATAGGTATATTTGTAATGAGAAAGTAAATGAATATTTTATTAATATTTACGATAAACAATATCTTTTAACATAATCTTTAAGCAAGTAAATTGTTTTTAAACATAACTTTTATATTATAAGAATAATATAGGTATATTTGTAATGAGAAAGTAAATGAATATTTTATTAATATTTACGATAAACAATATCTTTTAACATAATCTTTAAGCAAGTAAATTGTTTTTAAACATAACTTTTATATTATAAGAATAATATAGGTATATTTGTAATGAAAAAATAATTTATATTATCATATTATAATATATGATAAATGAATATCAACTACATAAAGAAGGAATATTTATCCTTGAACACCTGATCCCGATTTCCTCTCCTGTCCTTACCTTATCCTTTTTTTTGCTATGTATTATTATTTTTTTTGTTTTAATAGTATTTAAGTGTTATATATATTTTCTTTGTTATCTTTTAATCTTATTTTTTTGCTGTTGTACATACACAATGTTGTCATACTTTGTAATCTGGTTAGTTGGAAGAAATTGCCTAATGGCAATAAGCCCGCCAGTGTACAATTATATTTGTTTATATTATGTACAGGAAGATGTATAAATTTAAATAAATAATGCCTTATAAAGAGCGCTTTACAAAAATCAGTATAAAACACTTCACTCCTAATCAGAAATAAATGGTATTGCTAGTTGCATGCAACACATGAGATCCAAATTTCGATGGCGATAGTATGCATAAATGAAGAATACATACGAAAATATAAACACTTTAACACAAATTAATAAATATTTTAAGATATTTTGTTTTCTATATAAAACATGCAGGTATGTAAGTCAGGATAGGATTGTATGGAGGTCAGTCTGTTTTTCCTACCCAGAATATGCCTTACAAATTGTATGAAATGATGTCACTAAATCCAATTTTTATAAAAATTGTTACAAAAATTTTGAGATGTACTACCTACTACAATGTTCATATTTTTTACCTATAGAAAATTAAATTATCTATTTGGGGTATTTTGGCTTTTTACATATTTTTGAAAACTTTGGAAATATAGGAAGTTAAACACATAAATTTATCTTTAAAAAAATTTAACTTAGTAAAAAATGTTTGAGAAACTGGAATTTTTTCGAAAAAAAAAAATTCAGCATTCTAGCTTTTATGGTTCTGAGATACATGGAAAAATTAAGAAAAAAATTAAAGTTGATTTCCCCTTACTGAAAGAAAAATACAAAATTATGAGTATAAAAGTTTTGTACACCTATAATTATCTATATTTTCTGAAATTTTAGGCTCTGTGCATTGAGCGGATCAGAAGTTATAAGGGGAAGGTGACACACAGACACACTAAATGTTCTACTCTGAATTCTGAGTAAATCCATTTACATATCACACACATACATACACTCATATGTACACACATACATACACTCATGCACTATCATTCAGATATAAATGTTTTTCATATGTAGCTTTAAGTATGTAAGCACAGCAGTCAAAATTTATTGTTAATGTGGAAATTTGTTATTGATTTTAGTCTTATACTAATGCATCTATATAAAATTTTTTATTATACTCTAAATTTCCCGGAAATAAAATAAAAAATATGCTGCTAAGCCTCTAAGTTGGTGTTTTTTTACTTCGAGGTTGGAAAAACCGTGAAAAATATAGATAGACCCTGCATATAAATCTCGCATATCTTGGCTTGATACTTTGTCAATATGTTAAGTGAAATAAATTCTCGTGAAAAAATTTACAGTTGGATTAATATTTAATATTAATTTTGATATTTTATCATGAATATTTTTTAAAAAGCCGTAACCAAATGGGCTCGCACTCAATTGTCCGTCGCAAGCAATTGGGCTCGCACCCAAGTGTCCGCCGCAACCTAGTGGGCTCGCAACCAAGTGGCTCGCACCCAAGTGTCTTTTGCAACCAAGTGTCCTGCACCCAAGTTTTCATCGCATCCAAGTGTCACACACCCGTGGCCCTGGCAAGGTGTCCCTTTCCGATTTTCAGTAAGTAAAGCTTATGGAAATAAAAGAATACACCAAATAAGGTACCTACATATTATGAAGAAAAAAAAACTACTAATTTTTTAAAGATCTAGTGAAACATTAAAAAAAATAAGACTAGAAAAAAAAACATTGTATTTTATCAAGTGAATAAATTTTATAAGAAAACAATTTTCTTTTTTAACTAATGCAAAATCTTTTTTTTAATTATTTTGTTGAATACAATAATTATTTTGTATATAAACATAAATTGGTATTCATATTTAAATATTATAAAATAAATAAATTAATAAAATGAAAAAATTGTTTTCAAAACATATATTTTTGCAAAAATGCAAAAAATGCAAAAATTTAATTTATTTATTTTTGTCGACACATTAACATTGATGAAATTATCCTTATCCTTAAGAAAAAAAACTCAATCTTACATTAATAGTACATATGTAGATTCATAAGTGTAAATCAAACAAAATATTTGTGCTTTGCATAGCAAATATGTTCAAAAATATATATTCTCAAAGTAAATCAATAAAGTAAAAAATATTCTAAAATATCCCTTTTTCTTAATAATTGTATTAAATGGACAATGTGCTGGTATTTTTATGTAAACAACTTGTGACATAATAATTACACTAAATATTTTATTTTTACATGACAATCATGTAAAATTAAGGAATGATTATTTTCCCACAATTCATTCTAATCGGCGTTCCTCAACTTCCAAGCACCAATTCTATATCTTAACCAAATAAGTCCTAAGTCTCTTCCCATCTGTAACCATGACCATAGAGGTGTTACTTTGGAACCATCTATTTCAGTCCAATTTACAGCATCTTCTGTTATAGGAATGTTAAACTGCTGAGCGATATATAATAGCTCCACATCAAAAGCCCTAAAATAAAAATATTATTATAGAAAATAATGATATTTTTGAAGCAGAGATTATACAAATAGTAATATCAATATGAAAATACCCAGTGGCGTGCGAGCCATATATACCTTTATGCCCGGCATGACTATCAAAATCCAAAAAAAAAACAAAAATATATTTTTGTTTTGAAAAATCTTGTATGAATTTGTTTTAAATATAAGCAAGTTAGAACGGACATATGTATATCACAAATCATAAAACAGTTTAATTTTTTATTGCGAAAAATATTTGTAAAATTGTCCTTTGTAGGCTCAATTTGCCGGTAATTATTTTTGTCTGTTTGCAACACTGACTTTTAAATATTTGCAACATTGCTTCGAAAGAAGAAATATTGACTGGGAAATACAAACTGGGAATCTCTTTTTACTTTTGTCGTTAATATTCATAGCAGTATACCCGATACACTTAATCGATATACATGAAATTATAATTTAACCAATATTCATATTATTTACAGTTAGTCATTAAAAACTTTTTTTTGAAAGGGTGACGCATTCAAAATATTTTTAAAGAAATGTGTTCATTAATAGAATAGAAATATTTGCTCCTATCTTCATGCAATGCATATAAATGGTGTTATGTGCATAGTACTAAACAGGAGTTGGAGAAAAATAAATTTAAGATGGAAGGATATGGAGGCTGACTAAACAGAGGATATAATTTTTGCTGGGCATACCCAGCTGAAAGACTCCCCTCCTACTACCCCTCACATGCCACTAAAATAAGGTATATTATATGGTTATAAATAAGACCAAAAAGAATCTGTTGAATGTTTTACCTACTTGGGATCGTTTGTGACTAATGTAAATGTGACATCCACTGAAATAAAGCGCTGAATATATAAGGCTAACAGATGCTTCTATGGTTTGAGAAAACAAATGGCATCACAGATGTCTAGAAAAACGAAAGTCACAATTTACAAAACGTTGTTATGCCCCGTACTAACTTACGGTTCTGAATGCTGGGTATTGAGTAAAAAAGATGTATTGTCTCTACTAATATTCGAGAGAATCGAAGCTTGGAGAATAAGACACAACGATGAGATCTACAGTATCTATAATGATCTCAACCTTAAAGGTAATAAAGATAGGGAAGCTGCGATAGGCAGGACGCCTTTAAAGAATGGGCAATGAAAGAGTGCCAAGGAAGATCCTGCACACAAAAACCTAAGGTAAACGAAACGATAGCTGGATGGCGTGCAGCAGGATTTGGAGGCTGTTGGTGTAAGGGATTGGAGGAGTGCAAGCCAGGATAGGGACATGAAGAGGAATGCTGAAGTAAGCCAAGGCTCACAATGAACTGATAAATAGGTTACATTTATCAAAAATCTAATACCCATTTCTCACAAATCTAATACAAATTTTAAAACAAAGGTTGGTAATGAATATGATTCTATTATTAAAATAATAATAAAGCCTCACATCTAATATAGGTTGACAGTTTTTGGCAGGGTCAGGGACGGTTTACGCATCTATCAATGAAGCAAAAACCCCAAAACTTGTATTCTAAGCAGCCCATGCGATTTTTCAAAATGTTTGCTGAGCAAAAAATTATTTCTATCAGCTATATGAATACTAAAATAAAGGTTTACTTTGAAGATAAACTTTACTTGAACCAAAAATATCAATTTTATTTTAGAAGAATTGTAGAATAACACATATTCACTACACATGTTTGACCTTTTCATTTTTTATTAGTTAAATAAAATAATTACTCTCATTTGAAATACTATCAACAACCTTGTTATAAAATAATGCATGCATTACCATGATAACAATTCATTAAAGGAAATATTATATCGAGTAAGATAGCAGACTCATACAAAAATCCATTGATAAAATGTATTTGAAAAATTTATACATTTTCTTACCATCTTTCAACGTGCATGTTTAGAAAACATACACGTGCAGCTTGTCTAGTTAAAACCTTAAATCCACATTGTGTATCTCTAACACCTCGAACAGCAAAAAGCCAAACCAGAAAATGAAAACCATACATTAAAATTGTCCTGAAATGAAATTAAAAATATATATTGACAAAAATCTGTACAAATAAAATTCACTTTTGATTTATAATATTTCAATATCAACTAAGTAAAGAAAAATTTTACATAGAAGCTGGAAAATCATAAGGGCCCGCTCACATTGGTACGAATTTGGTCGTACGTAAACGTACGATGCTGGTCGTACGAATCGAGTGCGCGCACTGGCTTGCTCACATTGGATACGAATTCGCATCGTACGTATACGTACGATACTGGTCGAGTGCGCGCACTAGATACGGCTTTCTCCGATTTTTTATACGAATTTGATCGTACGTCGATGTACGATGCTGGTCATACAATTTTATGTATTTAAGATTTGGTACACGGATAACAAACAATACACATAAAAATAATATCAATCACAACAAAGCAACCGTGCATACAAAAATCACACAAGGCACAGCCTCTCTGTGGGTTAGCCAATTTTTTTTTTTAGATAAAAATGTCCTTGTTAAACAAGTACATATACATCTTCCTACGTTCCCTAAAATAAGAAAATAAATGCTTGTGCTATAGGTGAACGAAATCGGTTGAGGTAGGATTCGAACTCGCGACCACTGGATTACTAGCCCAGCGCGCTAATCGCTCTGCCATCGACCCATCTAATTTTATTCCCATTTATTTATTTATTCATTTATTTAATATTTCTTCTCGGGCAACTAACAGATACTATGTCAAATATTTATTTAACACGCACCCAATAACAAGTTGCCACATTCTGGAGACTTACGATATTAGTCGTCTCACAGATCCAGACTGAAAACACAATTAAAAACTGTGCCTCCACCGGGAATCGAACCCGGGACCTTTGGATCAGCAGTCAGATACCCAACCAACTGAGCAACGAAGGCCGACAATTGTAATATATATAGACAAAATTATCTTGTTTATAACATTTTATAATAACATATTCTCTTCACATAGCACAAAACATCACAAAACCTTGGGGTAAGCAAATTATAAAAAACAGGTAACAACACATGAAGAGAAATTTAAAATAACAGTTTACAAAGATAAAAATACCAAGTCATAAAAAAATATTTAGTTATTTGAATTCGGATCAAATTGCATAACGTAATCAGAAATCTCATAAACATTTGTGTCCAAAAACAAAATTTTCTGTATCCATTTATGTGTAATCAAAGTACGATCGGAGCAAAATATCCAAACAAGTTTGGATCGAATTCGTATGTTGGAACTATACGCACGTCAACGTACGACTAACTCGCACCCAGTGTGAGCACTCTCATAGTGCTCAAAGGAATGGGATTATTCGTGCGTTTTCGACGTTTTCGTGCGTTTTCGACGTTTTCGTACGTATTCGGACGACTGAATTTCGTACGTAAACGCATCCAATGTGAGCATGTCCATGAGCGAACTCAGACGTCGTAACAATTCGTGCGTATACGTGCGACCATAGTACGACTACGTACGATCACGTACGACCAACTCGCATCCAGTGTGAGCACTCTCATAGTACATCAAGTATCGGGATCTTTCGTGCATTTACGTACGTTTACGCACGAGCGAAATTCGTACGAAAACGCATCCAATGTGAGCGAGGCCTACATCTACAGGACTTATGACTCGTTGATTTCAAACAATTTCCTGAAGTTGGATTGATAAGGGGAAATATTGTTTTTATAATTAAATATTCTGTGGATCATTTCTTTTAAGTATAAAATATTAATATATTTTTTTGGAAACAATTAACAATAATTTATGTTGGAAGTATAAAAAATCAGTGGTATACACTGCAGCAGCAACCATGGGATGAAGACGCTGGCGTGTGTATGGATCAAGTGCTTACTGGATTGTGAGCCAGAAGAAACTCTCTACATCTAAGATTTCTTTTACATAGTTATAAAACTTTAATTATGGTATGATTTTGCTTATTCTCAATACAAATCAAGAAATCCCAGAAATAAATATTACATAACAATCCAAAAACAAAAAATTAATCAAACCGATCAACAAAACTATATATTTATCTGTTGAAATGTACAAATGCGAGTTTATTGCCATAAGGTTATCTCTTCATGCCAACCCAATTAAATGTACTAAATAAACAAACCTAAAAAGACTCCTTGAAGCAATAGATTCATCTTCTAGGTGAGCCCTGGAACCGATAGCGATTGCTAATTTTTCCGCAGCAACTTCGGGTTCAATTTTATAATTTTTACTACAGTACTTAGCCAAACTATCTTCTAATTTTGTGAGATCTGAAAACTTTGTTGCACCATCAGCATCGGCAAACAAGATCAATGCTCCTCTAGAGCTTAACACACCCTGCAAAAAAATAAACTTAATATTTAAAGTGTGTACATGTAAACAAAACACATTTAATAAATGTTGAAAACACAAAATAAAATACAGATAGAATTCAACATGTTTAAATACATACTTATGAAACATATTTAAAATTTATCAATGAAAAATTTTAAATATCGATTTGTACTCAAAAAATGTCAACAATATTAGCATATTATAACTCACTAAATTTTTAAGTATATAATAGGTAAAATATTTCTAATTATTTTTTTTACTGGTTGACAACTTCTACAAACAACTTCTAGTGAAGATGTATATTTCATGATACAATCTTAGAAGGTAACAAAGTATGCAATACTGTAAACACATAATTAAGTAAATTATCATGTTTAGTTATTCTAATAATAAATAGAGTTATTTATCACAAGTGTGTTATATTTCCTGAAGCTATATAAATATTGACACAGTTGTGACCTACAAATTTGAAATGTTATGATGTACACAATCATAAAATAAAAAAACCTCAAAAACTTAGTTTAAAAAATAAAGATGCCTACACCATAGAATTCAAATGTGAGGCAAGTTTTTTTTATGTGTGTGTGAGGTAGTAGATCGGTTGGTCTACGTATTATGTAGGTGTACGTATCGGTATGTGTAGGTATACAGCCGGGCGAGTGAAACTCCGGTTTTTACCTGAGTTTTTGTGGTCATACTTTCATTGCGCTGACTAGGTATCTGTATCATTTATAATCTAAGACCTACACTCTTTCAGTTTCCTTTTATAGTCAGAAAAGTGAATTACATACTTGACAATTACACTTTTACAAATTTTCAAAGATTTTTTTCAAATAAACACAATTCACTTCCCACATTTTTTTAACAAGAAAATACAATGACAGCATAAATACAAATAACACCATAAAAAATGTTGAGGGAGGGGTACAACAACCCAAAAGTAATACAGTAAAACTCAAACGATGATAATACATCTAGTATTAAAAAATTGTTTATTTTTTTTTAATTAATAAACTCTATTTGTGATTCTTAACACAAACAATATATAAAAGTTAAAGATTCTGCAGAAAGAGACCTTAGTTGTTAATGAAACGATTGAAAAAATATATTTAACACCTACTCAAACAAACCCATAAAGCCCATATTAATGTACATTTGAATTAAAAATAATATAATAATATAATTGTTTAACCTGAGTGACGTTAAGAATGGATCGAAATGATAAAAATATAAATATTAATTTCCTGATTCTATTTGATAAGCATACTATATGTGAATCCCATTTCAAAAAGTTATCAACAATTATTCCAAGATATTTAATTTTTTCAACTGGTTCTAGATTAACTGTGCTTACGGTGGTATCTGATTTTATTATTCATATTTGTCTTGGGTTGTCCTGCATTCGTTGCACTAAATCTTAAGTATTTCGTTTTTTCAGCGTTGAGAGTTAATAGATTATTGTCTAACCAACTTCTTCTTTTTTTTTAATGCTCTTCAGACAAGCAGAGCGTCTAATATGAAAGTTAATGTGCCTCCAATAAGAAAGAACCATACTTGTATACTAATGATGCTGATTGTTTAACAAATTCAGACTGAAAACTAAAGAAAAAACTGTCTCCCTACCTGCAATCAAACTCTGGACAAAAGTTACTCAGACGGCTCTCGACTTGAGACTTAATTTTATAGCTTCTTCACAAAAAATCAGACTAATCACAAAGTATACAAAAAAAATCTGACTAAAAATGACTGTAAACACAATCCAAATTATTTGTCTAATTATTAATTTCTAACACTTCAACTAACGGGAACTATGTCAAACATTTGAAATATACCCAGTAATCATTTGTGACATCTTGAAAACCATAAAGCAAATCTAAAATTACAGTGTTACTGAAAATTATAACTTCACCAATAATAAAAATTGATATTGAGGATAATTTTCATAAAACATATTTTCGATACCTTAATATGCAAATTTGCTAACTCCACTTTAGGACAAAAATGAGTTAATGATGCCAACTTGTTCTTTGTATTCAAATGCATACGGTGATAAAATTTGTTACATCCGAAATGCTAAGAATAATCCTAAAAAGTGCATCAAGAAAATTTGATAACTCCCAAGTGCCAAATACTGGCGCGCCAAAATGTGTAACTCCGCCATTTGCTTTGCGTAGTGCTATCAGTTGTGACGTGCGTAAGAAGCTCTCGATATATATTACTATTATAAGTGTGTTTTATTACTAAATTACTGTTAAAAGCGTAAAAATTGATAAACGTAAGTACAAACATTGTTTTTAAATATGTGGCATTATGAATTTGTATTAAATCCTGTCAAATAGTATGATATTGTTCATCTAATGGAGTTGACAATTTTCAGATGAGTAGCAGAGGAAAGTTGATGGTTAAATTGGCTACAGAACACCAGAATAATGTTGAACTGGATGAACAATATAATGTTTTAAATTATTTACTAGAAAATACAAATGATTTGCCAATCGTGCTGGCCGATGATGTAGAGATTTTCACTAGTGCTGCCGATGACACTATTCTAAAGCAACCAGAAAATAATGTTGATTGTATAAGTGATGATGACAGCATAAGAAATGTTTCATTGGTCCCATATTCGGATCACTCAGATTGTGAGAAAACGGACAAGAAGATTGTAAACAGAAAAAAGAGATGCGAAGTGGATACTTCCAAATGGTCCGCTAATATAAACAAGAAAAATAGAGAACATGGCAAAAATTACAAAGGTAAAAAGAAGGAACAAGATGGATCATGGAATCATGAAATACCTAAATGTAAAAAGATGCTCAAAAAAAAATGTTCGTGTAAAACTTCTGAAAAAAGTGCCTTGAAATGTTCTTCTATATCAGAAGAAGACAGATTCAACATTTTTGATAAATTTTGGAAAATGAGCTGGAAAGAAAAAAAGATTTACGTAGAAGGGTTGATGAAAAATTTACCAATAAGTAGACCAAGAGAGAGAAAGGAAGCAGAAAAATCTAGAAGCACTTGTTCCATTCATTATTTTTTGAGAATTAATGAAACAAATATCCGAGTATGTAAAACAATGTTCATTAACACTCTCAACATAAATAGGATGACAGCATTAAATTGGAAGAACAATATATCATCAGCCAAAAGCAAGCCTACAGAAATCAAAAACAACAAAAATACATCCAACAACGTTAGTCTCCTCGATTTCATAAAATCGTTACCAAAAATGGAATCGCACTATTGTCGTAAGAAGACCACAAAAAAGTATTTGTTGCCAGAATGGCGATCCAAGGCAGATCTGTATAGATTTTATACAAAAGAGTGGTGTGAAAACAAGAATGTGTCTCCACTCTCATTTGGTGCATTCCACAAACAGCTAGATAAATCCAACATTGCACTCTTTCAACCCAAAAAAGATGCTTGTGCAAAATGTGCTGCTTTCAAAGAAAGTCATATTACTCTGGCAGATTATGAATTACACCAACGAAGGAAAGAAGAAGCCAGAGCTGAGAAAAATCATGACAAAGAGAATCAACCATATGTTTTCACCATGGATTTACAAGCTGTTCTTCTAGCCCCCAAACTAAATGCATCAAGCTTATACTATAAAACAAAATTGTGTGTACACACCCTTTGTTTTTTTAATTTGAAAACAAAAGAAGGGTTTTGTTACCTTTGGAATGAAACAGAGGGTGGCTTAAATGCTGAAGAATTTTCAACAATAATTTCTCGTTTTTTGGTTGAAAAGGTTTTATGCAAAATTGAGCAAGTGGAAGGAACAAAAATAATATTGTACAGTGATGGGTGTTCTTATCAAAACAGAAATTCTGTTCTTGCCAATGCTCTTTTGAACTTAGCTATTTTACACAAAGTAATAATTGAGCAAAAATACTTGGAGGTGGGACACACTCAAATGGAGGTGGACAGTATGCACGCCTCCATTGAAAGACATTTAAAAAATCGACCAATTTTCGTTCCAGCTGAGTACTATCAGATTTGTAAGAATGCAAAAAAAACACCACCATATGATGTCACATATTTGCAACATACTTTTTTTAAAGATTTAAGAGAAGTTGAATTTTATAAATCAATTAGACCAGGAAGATCCAAAGGTGATCCAAAGGTAACAATGTTTACTTATAACTTTATTTTACATCGATATATTTCGTGAATGATATGATAAGGACATTATTTCGTTGACAAAAATGTTGATTAAAACCTTTGTTATTATTCATTTCAGGTAACTGACATACGAGCTTCATTGTACAAGCCTGATGGTAATATTTTTTTATAAGCTAAATTTCACAGACCCCTGGTTGGAATTGCCACAAAGAAAAACCTCAAATCTTACTGCAAAAGCTATTCCTGATTTGAGCAATCTTCACAAAACGAGAATCAAGATTCCATTGCGGAAATACAATGATCTACAAGAATTAAAAATAATAATTCCGAATGATTACCACAACTTTTACGATAATTTGCCATACGAGACACAATAATATTATATTGTGATCTATATAGGTATATTTTATGTATTATATCATATGTATGAGCCTATTTTTTTTATTTTTTGTTACAATAAATATTATTACGTAATAAATAAAGTGCTAGCTTTTATTTTGATATATTAATTTTAATCATTATATTCCATACAGCACTATAAAAATTGCTAACTCCAAGTGTGATTGTAAGGATTTTTATTTTTTGCCGTATCAAATTTGCTATCTCCAAAAAACTTCAACAAAATAAAAGTGACCCATAAAATTATACAGAAATCATGTTCAGAGGATGTGTATTATCATTATTTATAGATTAAAATGAATATTATGTCTATGTAGCTTAATTTAGACACAATGGACAGTTTTATGTCCGCCCTGTAAAGTTATCATTTACGGAGTTAGCAAATATGCATATTAAGGTATCGTTTTGTTATTTTGAAATTGAGTAAGGAAATGAATAACAAGAAAAATAATTACCAATCGAACAGCACCACCTTTACCCCTGTTTTCAATTAAATTTAAAACCCTGACTTTATCAACTCCATACTTTTTGGAATATCCACTAGCCACTTCCGCTGTCTTATCCTTGCTACCATCACTAACTACAATAATTTCATATTTATAATTTGAGTTTTCTTTTACTCTGGCTTCCAAAAATTCAATACTCTCTTTGAGCATAGGTGGAACTAGAAAATAAAAGAAAACATATTTATATAGACACTGATCTTGTCTCTGAGCTTGATATAATTTTAATTTCCATCAGGCGCTAATAAATTGTGTGAAATCCAGAAAATACTGTAGTGAATCTAAGAGAAAGAGACGAAAAAATAAGAAAGCATATTTTTTTCATAGTTCATCTTCAAATTAAGATAGCCATAGTGAATGTTTCATTTCTATTAATTAGCAATAAAATGACTGCAACATAGTCGCTCTACTGCATTTTACTGCATAAATTGTAATTATTGTAGATCCAAGTACAAATTTAATGATCAATCAATCCACGTCCACCCTCAGCGCGTAATATGTGGTCGTCACCTAGGTAGTTTCTCCAAAAAATTCTGTCCTAGGCAGACTCCCATGTCATTTCGGCATGTGCAGTCTCTGGGTCTTTTTTGCTATTCATAATAGTCTTTTTAAGTAATACTATTTTCATGCAAGTATTTCATAATAGTCAAAATAAAAACATTCAATAAAAATCAGCCAATATTTTAGTCACTTACTGTAAAATGGGTGTAAAATAAATTACATTTTTGGAAACCTAATGAATAATTTTGAATACTTACGTCTTACTTCTTCGTCAAATGCAGGAACTACAACACTTAGGTGAACAGAAGGCGAATCTGTTAGAGAAGGAAATTGTAAAACTTCTCCGGTTTTAGGGTCTTGAAAATATTTTTCTTCTTTGTGTCGCTTGACATTTGGATATGGCTTTGTGAAAACTAACAGAATTATACAAAGCTGTTGAAAAAGAAAATACTTAATATGATAAAAAAAATCAATTCAATAAAATGACGTATTGTTTCATGATAAAACTTACCAACAAAAATCCAGAAATTGCTATACACCCACCATAAATAAATACCGTAGTTAATTGCAAATAAAACATTTTAATTTATAAATATGATTAACATTACTCTAAAAATCGCACTTAACCTACTCAAAACTCTTGTTTTAAAAGTGTTGACCAGTCAAATCGTCAAATGTCACAAATGTCAAAGGACCGTGTCAGGGGTATAGCAATGTAAATCCGCAATTTTTCACGGTCGTACGAAGAGATTTTAAAAATAGGTTGAATACCTCTATACAGGCATAGACAACTCATAGATAAAACCGTATGAGAAAGAAAATTTAATACTGCATTTGTTTTCTAAAAGGTACTGCCTCCCTGACCAGCCAGCTGGGTAAAATTTTTTTTTCCAACACCAATTTAGTCATTTTATTTTAATATTTTAGTTACTTTTTTTTTAATTTATAATGCAACTGGCTAACGCCAGTCGCAATCATAACTACAAACAAACCTAACCAACCTATTTTTACCAAACGTTTGTAGGTTAGGTTGACATCTGAAGAGAAGAAGGAGAATATACTCGTCCCACGTTGGGACGCGAAATTGATATCTAGAGAAAGGCGGAGAAGAGTACTTGTCCCACGTTGGGATGCAAAATTGATATCTAGAGAAGGCGGAGAAAAATATTAGTCCCACGCTGGGACGCGAGATTGATATAAGGAGGCTGGGAAGAAATATATTGGTCCCATGTTGGGACGCGAAATTGATAACTAAAGAAGCTGAAAAGCATAATAAAAATAAACATTAAACTCTGCCCCTGAAAATAAAAATCAAATAAAACATAATCGGCTGCGATGTGCCTGAAAAGACAAATACATACAAATACAGGCATGGTAAAAATAATATATACATAACTGGAAAGATCTTACCAAACTGCTGGTCTCGTAACGGGACTGTAGAGGAAACACTTACACTACATATCACTTTATATTAATTAAAAATAACTTAAAACTATCTTAAATTCACCCCTCGTTGGTTATATGGACCTGAAACACACTTATTCACTATTATGCGATTATTTAAGTTATTTTTATTCGTAAAAGTTATTTTTAATAGTAACTTAAACTATCTTAAATTCACCCCTCGTTGGTAGGTAGAGAACCTGAAAAGAACTTAATCACTACTTTATACAATTAAAAAAAAATGCTAAGGCCGTCCGATAGCCTAGCAACCTCGCACTCTCGCACGCGGGTCTCTACAACTCCCGACCAACCACTGACGCCTACCGAATGACAACTGATCGACTACAGCAGGGCGACCCAGCGCCGGTGAAACATGGAGTAGGGGAGGGGGGGGGTGGTTAAACTGAAGAATCAATCCGTACCGCCGGGTGCCAACCAAGATTCCAGGAATCTGCTTGATGCATTTTACATTTTAAATTTATTTTCAATAGAAAAGACAATACTTAAATATATGAACAAGGCCTGGGGGGCCGCTATAATCCGTTCCTAGAATTAATAGAAGAAATACATTAGGCCGAAGTAAAATAATGGTTTTTGGGTTTCTTT
Source organism: Molanna angustata (assembly GCA_963576475.1). Lineage (NCBI taxonomy): Eukaryota > Metazoa > Arthropoda > Insecta > Trichoptera > Molannidae > Molanna > Molanna angustata. Next base: position 24,786,197 of record OY754969.1, on the reverse strand, counting down.
GATATCATAATGCATGGAAATATATCGATCACAATACCTATGGAAATATCAAGGTTTAAAAAATTGGTGTATCATCCTAGGCTATCCTGGCTGGTCAAGGAGGCAGTACCTTTAAGTAAAGTCCGCCTGACCCCAAATAATATTCCAACTCATACTCATTGGAAAATGAACTGAAAAAAATACGTTGTGCCTGACATGATAAATAATTAAATGAAATGACGTGGCCTCTCCTGTTCCGCGTTTTCTTTTATTTGAGTTCAGCGCCAAACCAGCACACTAAAGACAGCCAACAAAAAGAAAAAAAATACAATGTTAAATGTCAAAAGAGAATAATATATTATTCTTGCAATATAATTCTAAAAAAACAGCAAAAAAGGTGTGTTACAATTTTGACAGTTGAAAGGAACGAACGTCGCGTTAAAATAGATGAAGTTCAACGAACGGCCGAGGGATGCGTAACCGCATACCTCGTGCCCTGAAACTTATAGGTCGAGACCGCTTTACGACAGGCGTGGACGTAATACCGGGAGTGCCGAAATGGATCTTCGCAACACCATTCGGCGAGAGAGCCTTCGTGGACCGTGGCGGATGCTGAGTTGGAAAGTGCTTCAAACGCTGTTCAGTCGCGCTGGACCTTAATGGAGCAACGGCATGCATCTCCTTGAGATTAGCCTCACTCTCGTTCGCTTCTGATGCAGCCACTTGAAATGTAAGGAAAACTGCAACATTTTGCAGTTTTCCTTACATTTCAACATTTCCTAGATAACTGTTCTCTAAATCTTTATAAACAAACTATTTTTTTCGACAAATATTTCCGAAAACATGATATCTAGAGAAGGCGGAGAAAAAATACTTGTCCCACGTTGGGACGTGAAAGTGATATAAGGAGGAGTGAAAAAAAATACGGTTCCACGTTGGGATGCCAAATTGATATAAGGAGGCTGGGAAGAAATAAATTTGTCTCATGTTGGGACGCGAAATTGATAACCGAAGAGGCAAAAAAAATTACTTCTATTAAAACAAATATTATCGGCTCTCATGTGTCCGAAAAGAAAAATACATAACATACATTAAACGCTGTCTCTGGAGAAGTCTGAAAGGACAAATACACAAAAAATCCAGGCATGGCAAAATAATATATAAATTGGAAAAATCTTACCAGCCGCTGCTCTCGTAACGGGTCTGTAGAGGAAACACTTACACTACATATCACTTTTTATTAATGAAAAATGACTTAAAACTATCTTAAATTCACCCCCGTTAATTAGATGGATCTGAAACATACTTAGTCTCTACCATGCAATCAATATATTAGTATACACAGAGAAAAAAAACTAGAGCCATCCGAGAGCCCTAGCACGTGGCACTATACTTTGCAACTTTATAAGATAGACCGCTCGACACGCGTTAGACTCGATATACCACTGGCCGACCACTCACACTGACAACTACCGAATGACAACTGATCGACTACCACTGACTCCTACCGAATGACAACTGACTGGACACAGCAGGGCGACCCAGCGCCCGTGAAACATGGAGTAGGAGAGAGGGGGTGGTTAAACTGAAGAACCAACCCGTACCGCCGGGTGACAGCCAAGATTCCAGAAATCTGCCTAATGCATTTTACATTTCAAATTTATTTTCAATATAAAAGACAATGCTAAAACATATGAACAAGGCCTGGGGGGCCGCTATAATCCGTTCCTAGAATTAATAGAAGAAATACACCAGGCCGAAGTAAAATAATGGTTATTGGGTTTCTTTGATATCATAATGCATGGAAATATATCGATCACAATACCTATGGAAATATCAAACAATTCACATTTGTCGTTATTCTCGATAGAAAAACGATTTGGACTGCCAACCAGCCAACCAAAAGCCTCACTTTGATATTTCCATAGGTATTGTGATCGATATATTTCCATGCATTATAATATCAAAGAAACCCAATAACCATTATTTTACTTTGGCCTGATGTATTTCTTTTATTAATTCTAAGTACGGATTATAGCGGCCCCCCAGGCCTTGTTCATATATTTAAGTATTGTCTTTTCTATTGAAAATAAATGTAAAATGCATCAAGCAGATTCCTGGAATTTTGGCTTTCACCCGGCGGTACGGGTTGGTTCTTCAGTGTAAGCCCCCCCCCCCCTCCCCTACTCCATGTTACACGGGGCGCTGGGTCGCCCGGCTGTAGTCGATCAGTTGTCATTCGGTAGTGTCAGTGTGAGTGGTCGGCCAGTGGTATATCGAGTCTAACGCGTGTCGAGCGGTCTATCTTATAAAGTTGTACAGTATAGTGCCACGTGCTAGGGCTCTCGGATGGCTCTAGTTTTTTTTCTGTGTATACTAATATATTGATTGCATGGTAGAGACTAAGTGTGTTTCAGATCCATCTTATCATCGGGGGTGAATTTAAGATAGTTTAAGTTACTATTAAAAATAACTTTAAGAATAATCGCATAATAGTGAATAAGTGTGTTTCAGGTCCATATAACCAACGAGGGGTGAATTTAAGATAGTTTTAAGTTATTTTTAATTAATATAAAGTGATATGTAGTGTAAGTGTTTCCTCTACAGTCCCGTTACGAGACCAGCAGTTTGGTAAGATCTTTCCAGTTATGTATATATTATTTTTACCATGCCTGTATTTGTATGTATTTGTCTTTTCAGGCACATCGCAGCCGATTATGTTTTATTTGATTTTTATTTTCAGGGGCAGAGTTTAATGTTTATTTTTATTATGCTTTTCAGCTTCTTTAGTTATCAATTTCGCGTCCCAACATGGGACCAATATATTTCTTCCCAGCCTCCTTATATCAATCTCGCGTCCCAACGTGGGACTAGTATTTTTCTCCGCCTTCTCTAGATATCAATTCCGCGTCCCAACGTGGGACGAGTATATTCTCCTCCTTCTCTTCAGCAGGGTGATTTTGTATGAAACACCAAGAGTTGTCTTAACTCTTGTCTTAACTCCCGAGAAATCTCGGAATTTGGTATTTTGTATGGAGTTTTCCGGTGTTAACTCCGTGAGAAAACTGAAGGGGGCGTGACCCAAACATTAGTATAAATTTGCCATATGTAAATAAAATTTCTATGTCCAGTTTAATTTACATATGGCAATCTCGTACATTTACCCGCATTTTAGATTTTGACAGCTAATCGTGTGTGATTTTTGTTTATTTTATTAATATTTTGCAAGGTATATACTCTATTTTCATTCATTGTTTTGTATTTCATAGCTTATTTACTCGATTCTTTTTATAAATAACATGTTTTAAATAAAATTTTAATTGAAATGATTGATACCGGCCCGCCTCGGCCCCATGTCCGCGAGAGAGATCCACCGTCCTATTCGAGTAGGTTGTGGCTAAATTTCTCCGCGGAACCTACCCCGACCGTCAGCGGAATTCTGGGGAATTTTATTTTAATTTTTTTTACATGGCAATTTTTTTTATTAATAATTTAGCACTTTTTTCAAAAGGGAAAATTCTGACAGCTACCGACAGCTGGTCAGCTGACTTTTTTAATCCAAGACTGCCGGACACTCTCCGGCACAAAAAAAAGAACCAACTTGATAACTGAAGAACCCTTGGGATTCCGCCAGAGAATCCCAACAGGCCCTGACACAACAGAGGTGCAACTGCCCCAAAAATTGAACACTTAAGGTACCTCCGCCACGCGGTAAATTTTTTTGTAAATCTTTTGGCAGCACTTTGTAACTGTAGAGGCCTCTTCAGACTGCAGCCGAAGGATAGAAGCAGCTTCTCAGGCCGTAGTGCGCCTCGTAACTTGCAATTTTTTATTTTTTACACCTGACTTTATCTTATAACTGACTCGAGGCGCCAACGGCCTGGGAAGTGTCTGCCCTAGCGCAAGCCAGGGCCCCTCTTTTGTAACCGTGTGGAGGGGAGGATTACCATAGCCTGTCGCGCCCTTGACCCAGAATTTCTCGTCTGCAATCGCTTTTCTGTTCTCTTTTTTTCTCTTGTTCTGGATCGAGGACCTATACCTGAGGACGTCACCCACCTGTAGCTTCCTGCTGGTCTACGACGGGGTGATCTGCTGAGCGTCTCCCTCAGCAGACGGTCGAAGAGGAAAGGACCGCGTTCTTGGGGTGAGTGCCTTCAATTCTCTCTCGGTCCAAGACCGAAGCTGGTCACACTTTACATAACTAGGACGCCCTGCGTCCAGAGGACTGACGGCCCTCTCTGCTACCGCAGAGAGAGAGCTGGTGTCAGATTGTCGCCCAACTTAGTGGCCTTTTGAACGAGCGTGTTCAAACGAACTACACGCACCCTGAGGTCGATCTCTCTCAAGCCGGCAAAGATATATTTTGAAAGAGACTTATAAGCATAATGTACCATTGTGCCTTTTTGGAAATTTACTGCCTCACTAGACAAGTCTGTTCTGAGGCAATACAGTAATAACATAGTATATATCAGTATATATCCTAGTTTTGAACTGATAGTATTGCGAGAACGTATGTTTTATAGGTGCTATTTTATCTTATTAAGCTTGTAGAACCAACAGTATATAAATAAAACAAGAACTGTATTTTAAAAGTGTTTATTATTGTTATAAGACAATACATGGCATGATTTCATAACTTTAATTCTTGCATGGTCTCTATGTTACTACCATATAAAATAAAAGTTTTACTACTGTATAAATTTTTAACAATGGGTATCTTAATTGAGCTTTTAATTGTAAACTAAGTGTACAAGAAAAAAGGGAAACCAGAATTGTGTTCTCAAAGGTGTGTTAGTGTCTAGACAATTGTCAAAATTGTGTTATCACAAACGAATATAATATGTCCTGTGTGAACTTGACAACCAGCTGGGTTGGTTTCCATGTTAAATTGACATTTCATTGTATCGTAGACATGAATAAACCCAGAATACCTGGCAATGAATAAACCCAGAATTTAACAAGCTAAATCTGAAATCGATAATTGCTAGATTTTAATCATATCACAGTTAACAAAGTCTCCGAAATAAAATTAATATAATATATTGTGAAACTTTGATGTTTGACAATTGAGTAAGCCATAGAAGATCATAGAATAAAGATATATATTCTGTAGGAGATTTTACTTACCAGAGACTACAATATATGGTAATAAATTACAATTGTTTACGGCCGGGATAATAAACGAAAGAAAACAAAAAAATACATATATTTATTTGTTTATTTGTATATACAAACAAAATAGGAAAGATAAATTTGCGACTTAAGAATACTATATTTTTTTAAAACAATAATAACAATTTTATTTCATCGACGATAATTATTATGTGTTTAAATTTTATTTCATCGACAATTATATTTTGTATTTTAATTCAACTTGTATATTTGAGCATTTCTGTTATATTTGGATATTATTGTATTTTTTTTTAAATTTTATATATTTGACGCGCTATTGCGAGATTTTTTTATGCAAATAATTTTTATCCTGCTCAAATTTTTTACTTGTTTTTAAATTGTTTTGTCCATGCGACACCTATTTTAGGATTTTTTTTATTTTTTTATTCTGATGTACCATATGTAACTAAATTCCTTTCGTAACCGCGCACCTTGCTCATCTTGAGGGAGCTCGATTCGGGGTGTGTGTGTTTGGATCGAGAGGAACTTGGAGGCGCTCACGGTCCGGTCGCGGACGGAGCGATGCAGACTCGCGGAAGGGGGGGTTTACCGGCGGTTTCGGGTACATTTGCCACCGCGCGTTCTCCTCCCGGGAGCGGCTCTCGTGCCGTCTCTCCCCCGCAGTACGGTCAGAACGACGCGGAGTACGGCGGCGGTACGCCATTTAACAGGGATCGCGCGTCCCACGTAGTGCATAGTCCACATGGGCCCCGCGCCGACACTGCACATTTTTCACCACGTGAAGCCGTGGAAAAACAGCTTCTGGCGCCCAACTATAGGATCTACGTGCCATCAGGCAACACTAAACTTGAAGAGACATTCTCGGGGAACTTGGCCGAAGACCCCGAACAGTTTCTAGCAGCATGCGACCGCCACTTCGCCCATGGTGAAGAGAGCGAAACCTTAAAGTGCCAGAAGGCGGCACAGCAACTGCGGGAGCGAGCACGAACCTGGTGGTCACAGTACCAGCAGGGCCTGTGGACCTGGGACCGGTTCAAGAGCCTCCTGCGCCGGAGCTTCGGGACCGAGTCTGTCCGCTCGGCCCTTCTAGCCCACCTGCACGCCGGCACACAATCTGAAGGACAAAGCGTCCTGCTGTATCTCGTGCAGAAGCAGGACATATTCCGCCGACTCTACCCCGGAGAGGAGATGGACGAGGGGTTAGTCGAGCGGATCGTAGAGTTGATGACGCCTCGAAATCGAGAGATATTTGAAATATGGGCCATGGCTGGCGCACCTTATGAACGACTCTTGGGGAAGGCCGAGCGGATGGGCTCGCGCCCATTTGAGTTGGACCTACGCGACACGCAGCCAATTTGCGAAGTGTCAGGAAGACGACCGGGCGCGGATGACTACCGGTCCCCACCTAGGTATCGTGACTCGCGGCCAAGCCAAGAATGTTGGCGTCAGGAGCACCCGCGGGGTCGTCGCGTGGATGATGAGCCACCGCGGTCTTGGCGCACTCCGGCTAACCCGGAACGACCCCGCGCGGGACCGGAGAATCGTCCTCCGAGGGAGTGTCGGTTCTGCGGGGACATGCACCCCGTTGGTCAGTGCCCAGTGCTGAGGAGATTGGAAGAGGAGACGGCGCGCTCTAAGGCACGCGCAGCGTCCGGTCGGAGAACGGCAGCCCCCGTCCGACCGGAGCAACTGGGAACAGAGAGGGCATCCGATCGCCCTGGGGCCATCACGCGCCCGGACCCGGACTTGACAACGCGCCGAAGCGATCGGCCAGCTGACGCTCCAATTCTCCAGACCGGAGAGGCTGAGTGCTACGTTGTCACCCATCACTCAAATTTACCCCGGATCAAAATTGAGCTGAGGGGGCAGGAATGTCAAGCACTGATTGATACTGCCGCCTCTCACAACCTTGTAAGAGGAGCATTGGTTCCTTCGGAAGCTGTTGTCCCCGTGACTGGTCTTCCGTCATTGAAGCTGGCCCACTCCAACATGACAATGGAGGTACGAGGGGAGGCGACCCTGGAGTGGTCAACGAAGGGCGTCCGAACGGCATCGACCTTTCTCGTCGCGGACGGCCTGCGCGAGGAAGCTATTCTCGGGCAACCTTGGCTCCTGGAAGAGGAGGTCTGCGTTGACTTCCGCCGGGGCTGCGTCAACTTCGGGAAGAGGGAGCGAATCACAATACATTTGACCCCCCATCGGGCATATTCACCCCCAGAAACCGCGACCTTGCCACTATGTGAGGGTGTTCCAGCTCCTGCACAGGGGAAGATACGAGAAGTGTTGGAGGACCTTCGGGAGGATCCAGAATCTCGACCGCTCACGGCTATTGCAGCGCCGGACGGGGCCCGCTACCGGTTGGGGGTGATGCCTTTTGGCTTGACTGGTGTGCCGTCCGGTTTCCGGAGGACGATGATGCAAGTGACAGCAGGATTCGTTCACGAATTCTGCATGGTCTACTTGGACAACATCATCGTCTCCTCGGGGACGCGGGAGGAGCGCTGCCGTCACCTTCGGCTGGTGCTGGAGCGCCTGGCGTTGTATGGCCTGCGCTGCGCCCCCGAGAAGTGCACTGTTGGTGCGAACACCCTCCAGTATCTGAGACATGCGATGACCGCCACCGTGACTAGTCCGCAGGAAGTGCATGAGCGGGCCATCCAAGAGGCACCAACGCTAACACCAGGGGCTGCCTTATCGGACTTATCCGAATGCTCCGGTCACGTAACATCGGGAAGCTCCGACGATCCACTGGCAGTAATGGCCGACCATTCTGGTACGGGTTCTCAACCTTCGACCTCGGCCGCCGTCTTTCGTCATCGCCATAGGGCCCCGCGTTTGCCGAGCCGCTTTCGGGAGGAATGGACGAATGACAGGACGCTGGATTTCTCTCGAAAAGGGTGGGGCGATTGATACCGGCCCGCCTCGGCCCCATGTCCGCGAGAGAGATCCACCGTCCTATTCGAGTAGGTTGTGGCTAAATTTCTCCGCGGAACCTACCCCGACCGTCAGCGGAATTCTGGGGAATTTTATTTTAATTTTTTTTACATGGCAATTTTTTTTATTAATGATTTAGCACTTTTTTCAAAAGGGAAAATTCTGACAGCTACCGACAGCTGGTCAGCTGACTTTTTTAATCCAAGACTGCCGGACACTCTCCGGCACAAAAAAAAGAACCAACTTGATAACTGAAGAACCCTTGGGATTCCGCCAGAGAATCCCAACAGGCCCTGACACAACAGAGGTGCAACTGCCCCAAAAATTGAACACTTAAGGTACCTCCGCCACGCGGTAAATTTTTTTGTAAATCTTTTGGCAGCACTTTGTAACTGTAGAGGCCTCTTCAGACTGCAGCCGAAGGATAGAAGCAGCTTCTCAGGCCGTAGTGCGCCTCGTAACTTGCAATTTTTTATTTTTTACACCTGACTTTATCTTATAACTGACTCGAGGCGCCAACGGCCTGGGAAGTGTCTGCCCTAGCGCAAGCCAGGGCCCCTCTTTTGTAACCGTGTGGAGGGGAGGATTACCATAGCCTGTCGCGCCCTTGACCCAGAATTTCTCGTCTGCAATCGCTTTTCTGTTCTCTTTTTTTCTCTTGTTCTGGATCGAGGACCTATACCTGAGGACGTCACCCACCTGTAGCTTCCTGCTGGTCTACGACGGGGTGATCTGCTGAGCGTCTCCCTCAGCAGACGGTCGAAGAGGAAAGGACCGCGTTCTTGGGGTGAGTGCCTTCAATTCTCTCTCGGTCCAAGACCGAAGCTGGTCACACTTTACATAACTAGGACGCCCTGCGTCCAGAGGACTGACGGCCCTCTCTGCTACCGCAGAGAGAGAGCTGGTGTCATGATGTTACGTCAAATGACTCAATTTTGAATTATTACCGATACGATTTGTTTGTTATGCAAGTGATTATTCTAATAAAATTGACACGCAAACATGTTTGTTTGGGTAATATCATGGATTAACATTTTTTTTATAAATAATTTCTTGGTATTTAGAATGGACAAAAAAAGAGCATCATAATTTTTCACGAAATTTTGAGTCTGCCTTTTATTATTTTTATAATTAAATATCATACATAGTAGAAAAATTGTTTTTTCTTTGTTGCAGATATTATATATCATTAGTATATGATGTCAGCAGTAAGAAAGTGATCTTCAGTATCAGCTCAACTCTGTCTGGCTCAAGAATTCCTACAGCCGTTTACCATATTATACTATACTGCAAAGCTATTATTACATAATATGGCTTCCAAACATGTATGACACACTGATGATTGCAAGATTTCAATTACATATCTGTAAAAATAATAAACAAGGTTAATAAAATAATTTACTTTGACCACTATAATGATTCATGGTTCAAAAATTTTCATGCTTGTGTTTTCTTTATATCCTATTTTTTTTCCAACAAAATATATAATTTCAGAATTATCTGCTCTTAACATGTGAGTGAATTATCAAACGCACTACATAAATACCTTGCATATTAATATGAAGCAGTATAAAAAGGTAAAACTAGTACTTTTATGTGTATATGATGTTTAGTTATCTTCATATTATAGTACAATGTGCTTTTAAAATACTATTTATTGATTTAAATTTACTTTCAAAACCAACTCCAATATTTTTTTCATTTATTTAAATTTAAACATTTTATTAGATGCATTATAACCAAGTTATATGTGTAATTGAGTCATGAATTAACTGAAGTTAAAACAAACTCCCACTATGCCACATGGATCAGCATTAGTCGCTATGCAAAAACAATTGATTGGAGCAGAAAATTAATAAAATCTAAAAAAAGTGTAAATAGATGTTCTCTCTGCCCTATGATAAATACAATATGATATATAATAAATAGAATTTACAAAGCGCCGTTTAATGATACAAGATCACTCCAAGGGCGCTGTAGCTTATTTGTTGGCTCTACGAAACAAGGCAGTCTGCTGAAGGTGTCAATGTTATATTAAACATCAAAGAAAATGGTAATATGTCATGTATCTAACAATGTAATGCAGTGTGTAATATATTAAACACAATTTGTTATCAAAAACAAATTTAGGATAGGTTATTGTAGGTACATACTTTTAGTTCAACGCATATAACACACTAACTGGTTCAACGGAAACAATGAATGGCTAATTCTGAAATGTGCGACAAATACATCGTTCGGCATGTCCAACGGACTATCGTCTTTTTATCGCTTTTCATCGTCTTTTAACGCTCGCAAAAATAAGTATGACATGCTGCAAATAAACAAAACGTGATTAGTATCTTCATTTTATATTATTATACTCAAAGAAAAACGTCATGTTTGTGTTTGAAACGTCAAATTCATGAAATATTAAGCCTCCAAAGACCTAAGTCGAAAAATTAACAACGAATGTAACAAGTCAAATACTAAAATAAATAATAAATTTGGTCAGTAATATGTATGAATATTGTACAAGATAAATAATACACACCTTGTAAATGATTATGGATGAAGTAATTACTGTAATTAGTCCTTAATTAGTCAATTTTACAATATCAAACTCGCGTGCATAGAAAATATAGAAGTAAATTCGTCGCGTGATTTGACAGGAGATAACTCTTATTCTACAAATAAATAAATAATTTTAACTCCGAGTATTTTATTGGGGTTAAGACAACGAAAGAAAATTCGCTTACAAAATACCAAAAACATACATACATTGGTGTGTTAACGAGCTAAATCCACAGATAAAATAGTACTTAACTCCTTTCTTCTCCTCTGGTGTTTATACAAAATCAGCCTGCAGATGTCAATTGGCCCCCAAAACGTGGGACATTTTAAAAACAGTAGTTTTCAACGAACCGCCCTGAGATTTAAGTTTTGTTTGTAGATAGCTGTGTTTTTTTTGAAGCGTGTAATTTTTAAGAATGATTTTTAGGTATATTTATTTTACTGATATTGAAATATTTATTTGTCGGGATACTTGAGCGTGTTTTAATAACTGTTGTTTTCACAGACCACGTGGAGATTTTCAGTTGTAGAAATTTATTACTGTTTTGATAGTTATGTTTTTTTGAGGTGGATTTTCTTTATATATTTTCGGTCGTTATATATGTATGCAATTATTGGATAGTAGAACGTGATGACGAAATTTGTGGTATACTTATAAAAATATGAGACTAGGTTTGTAGCGAATAATATAAATGATAATATGAGCCGCGGTAATATAGAATTGCTGTTATTTGTTAGCCCAGGAGTTAGATATTTATTTTATTTTTAAATATGTTAAATTAATAGAATATTTAGTACTATTTTTACGACGTCGGATAGCAGAGGATATGATAGCGTTTTTTATCGAATGAGATTTTTTATTGCAAATGGTCTAACGAGTATCTGAATAAATTGAACCTGTGTTCCACCAGGTCTATACACGTGGAACTGGCGCCCTAATAATAATAATATAACGATTGTTTGAAGATATCGTGACCTCACAGGAGGCTGTAATTATTATTGAATTTGTAGGTGAAGTTTTAGAAAAATAACTCTGTATATGAATATTGATGAATAATAACTCTGTAGGTGACGAATTTATTATAACTCTGACGAAGTATCGTGAATTATAATTCTGTAGGCAAAGCATAATTCTGTAGGTGAAGAATTTAAAATAACTCTGACGATGGAGGTGGAGAATAAATCTGTAGCTGATGAAGTTGTTGTGGTTTATAACTCTGACGATGAAGGTGAATTATAAATCTGTAGATCATGATGTTATGGTAGTTTATAGCTCTGACGATGGATGATGATAATAAATCTGTAGTTAATGAAGCATGGTGGTTTATAACTCTGACGATGAAGGTGGATAATAAATCTGTAGATGATGAAGTTATAGTGGTTTATAACTCTGACGATGAAGGTGATTTATAAATCTGTAGATGGTTTTGATGAGTAATAAAAATTCTGTGAATGAAGAATGAAGTTGTTTGGAGGATAATGATGATCCCAATTCTGTAGATTTTGCTGTAGTGGTTGTGGAGGCTGTATGTGCATAGAGAGGATGATAACGATGTAAAGACCGTGGAGGCGAATAGCGAGAAGATACGCATCATAAGAAGTAGTTCAGAATTCGCGTCGGAAGTAGAACTGGTAGTCGCGCCAGATACGTCGAGCAGTAGGAAGCTGATAGTTGATTAGATACGTAGGATGAAAGGAAGCAAGCAGATACGTCGATAGGTAGCAAGATGATGATGAAGATACGTCGGATGAAAGGAAGCAAGTAGAAACGTCGAGAGGTAGCAAAATGATGATGATGATACGTCGGATGATGAGAAGATCCTGAGAAATTCGAAGAGAGAAGACCGGTAGTCGCGCCGGATCATGAGTTAGGTACGCCAGTAGTTGCGCTGAGTAGTAATGAGATGAATAGGTACGAAGAGGAGTAGAATGACGGAATTACGAATAAGAATACAATATAGACGATCTATGTGTTATTGGTAGGATTAGCCTCCCCGCAGATAAACTAGACGATTGATGATTCTCTCTATGTAGCATTGATAGACTCTACAGCCACTCGCAGTTTAATTCGCGCAGATTTGGATGGACATTTGACCCAAAGAGATAACGATTTGTAACGAAAGCAGAATTAGACTACTCGAAATCGAACGTTTAGATGAAAGGAATAAGTTTTAGTAGTAGCCGGTTAACGAAATGTAATAAGATGAAATAATGACGCAATGAGATGAGATCTTGACGAAGTAAGATAAGCTAACTATATAATAAGACGAGATAATGACGCAATATGATGAGATAATGACGTAAAAGGATGAGATAATGACGTAATCGGATGAGATAATGATTTAAAAAGATGAGACAAAGACGTGATAATTGATAGGTAAATAGCAGAATACGGCGTGATGGATTTTAGTGTGTTATATGCCTTTGGGAAAAAGTGCGGTATTTTTATTATTTAATTGAGAGGACAACGTTAAGTAAATCACAGAGGAAAATGAGATAACGGATGGACACGAATGAATCAGCCGACGAAGTAGAGGTATTAGATAAAGGCACTTGCGGAAGATGTTGTATTGCGATTGAAGATAGATACGAGCGTAAAACTATGTAAATGCGTTATGACGTTGAGTTATCGGAAATCGAATTGTATTATGGATAGTTGTTATACGGTTTTGTTTGTTCGATGGTTGGAAGCGATTGCGGTATGGTATTGGCCCCATTATAATTAAGGTGAAGCTTCTTCGCGATGCGGTTTTCTGGAAGTGATATTAAGCGTTACATATACGTTTATCGGAAAAGAAAATGTTATTATGTAGAACATTGCGGTGGAAAGAAGAATCGTGTTTAGTCGTTTACGTTCTTGCTCTGGTAATGCGTTTACTTTTGTCTGATTATACGATATTTGGTTTCTTTTGTCTTTGCATGGATTATCTCGATCATAAAAGGAGAGGCGATTGATATTTCCATAGGTATTGTGATCGATATATTTCCATGCATTATGATATCAAAGAAACCCAAAAACCATTGTTTTACTTCGGCCTAATGTATTTCTTCTATTAATTCTAGGAACGGATTATAGCGGCCCCCCAGGCCTTGTTCATATATTTAAGTATTGTCTTTTCTATTGAAAATAAATTTAAAATGTAAAATGCATCAAGCAGATTCCTAGAATCTTGGCTTTCACCCGGTGGTACGGGTTGGTTCTTCAGTATAACCCCCCCCCTCCCCTACTCCATGTTCCACGGGCGCTGGGTCGCCCGGCTGTGTCGGATCAGTTGTCATTCGGTAGTTGTGAGTGTGAGTTGTCATTCGGTAGGAGTCAGTGGTTGGTCGGTAGTTGTAGAGACCCGCTTGCGAGAGTGCGAGTTTGCTAGGCTATCGGACGGCCTTAGCATTTGTTTTCTAATTGTATAAAGTAGTGATTAAGTTCTTTTCAGGTTCTCTACCTATCATCGGGGGTGAATTTAAAATAGTTTAAGTTACTATTAAAAATAACTTTTAAGAATAAAAATAACTTAAATAATCGCATAATAGTGAATAAGTGTGTTTCAGGTCCATATAACCAACGAGGGGTGAATTTAAGATAGTTTTAAGTTATTTTTAATTAATATAAAGTGATATGTAGTGTAAGTGTTTCCTCTACAGTCCCGTTACGAGACCAGCAGTTTGGTAAGATCTTTCCAGTTATGTATATATTATTTTAACCATGCCTGTATTTGTATGTATTTGTCTTTTCAGGCACATCGCAGCCGATTATGTTTTATTTGATTTTTATTTTCAGGGGCAGAGTTTAATGTTTATTTTTATTATGCTTTTCAGCTACTTTAGTTATCAATTTCGCGTCCCAACATGGGACCAATATATTTCTTCCCAGCCTCCTTATATCAATCTCGCGTCCCAACGTGGAACTAGTATTTTTCTCCGCCTTTTCTAGATATCAATTTCGCGTCCCAACGTGGGACGAGTATATTCTCCGCCTTCTCTTTAGATATCAATTTTGATGACCATTGAAAAAATGACAAAGGTAAATGTTTTTGTATTTTGGTTTATCTGCGCTTTCTATGGTTATAAATGACCTAAAAACGTAGACGACGTCAGAAAATTTGTCGTGTAAATGCACTTTTTGGCGGGAAAACGCTTTTCCCGCCAATTCCGGTCGTAAAAATAGTGGCACCGTAAAATCTATAGACTATGATTAGCAGCTGTCAGCTGTCAACATAAATATCGCTATATCGCACGTAAATTAAATTGACAAATTCCCATCGATGAATGCATGGGGGTAGTTTGTTTGCTAATATTCAAAAAAATACGCATTGTCAAAGCTATTGCAACAAAACTTTTGTGACTCGATTAACAAAGAACAAAAACTATAATGTTGATTTCGGAGGTAAGCTATTACAATTCAGCATATCCCATTACTTTTAAAACTTGAAAGACATCGCCAGAATATACTAACTTAACCTCATTCTATTTTTACCATACGATCTTAAAAGTATTGGTTTTATGATTCACATTTACAAACCAGTCTTATTTATGTTAAACAATATGTTCTCGTAACAAGTTGTTGTACTTCGTCATACATTCCGTAAAATAAGCAAATTTTAAACCTTGAAATCAACAAGATTTTGAACGAGGGCCCACTGAATTACAAGTTTAGCACACTAATTTCTGTACCGACAACACATTAAAAGTTTGATTACATTACGTTTTTAAGTTTCAAGATTATTTAATATTGTAAAAATGCCTGTAAACTTGATGGTTTATTATTTAAAAGATATACAACAAAATATCTTACTTATAAAATGTTTTGAAATTGTTCATCTTGTTGAGTGAGAATAAAAAATAATAAGTAATAATTGTACCAATCTGTAGTTTTTTGAACATAAGTTTTGTTATTTTCTATTAAAATCGCCACTTACTGGCTGAGACTTAATGTAATACAAAGAAATGACACAAATGTTAACATTTTTTAAAAATTTTCAGTTACCAGGAGACGAAGATGAAGGTCAAACATGTCGAACATTTGTATTTCAAGATGAAGGACATACACTTGGAAATGCTTTGAAATGTATCATATCAAGATAGTATGTATTAATCAAATATTTTCTATATTTTAGTGTGAATTTAAAACTACATAATACTTCCATTCATTTTTACTCCTCACTAACCCAAGGGGATATAGTGGGGAGTTATGATTTCGTAATTATTAAGGCTATTTTTTTATTGCAGATTATCAACTAGTATCATGCTAAGATTGTATTCTGAAAGTTTCATCACAATGTATCTGTATGTGTGTGCTATGTGCTGCATGCTGTGTGCTATGTATGGCGTGTGTATTATACTTTATCAATTATAGACTAAAGTACTCATTCGATTCTTTTCAAATTTTGCAAATATGTATATCTAATACTCGCTTAGACCCCATTAGCTTTTGAGGGATATCTGATTAGTGCTTCTCAATTTTTTTTAACGTCAAATATTTTAAAGAGACCCCAAGCTCGGGAAACTTAAAATTTGAAATTTTCAAATTGGTAAACAGACACATCACTTTCATAAAATGGCATTGAATTATTATCAAGTTTTCATAAGTAAATATTAAAGTAAAAAAATAATTGAACAAACTCATTTCATGAAAATGCTGAAAAATTTCCATACAAAATAAGAATACTTTGGCAGATTACCCCAAAAGGCTCTTGTGGCCTTAGGAACTTGAGGGACCTCAAAAATTACGGATAGCTTCACAGCATTTTATTAAACATAACCTACAAAAGTTTGGTAAAAATACCAATTTAGTCATTTATTTTAAAATTTAAGTTACTTTTTTTTAATATATAATGCAACTGGCTCACGCCAGTCGCAATTATAACTACAAACAAACCTAACCAACCTATTTTTACCAAACTTTTGTAGGTTAGGTTTACAAAAATGGTGTGAAGACTAGGTTATCCAAAAATTAGTTGCCGCAACCTAACCTTCTATGAATTGGACTATACAATAATCCATTGTGTCCTCCCATATTGCTGGACGTTTTCTTATTTTTCACAACTTTTTTAAATTGTGAATGTAGGTAATTTAATAAAATCATTATTAAAAAATAACTGAAAATTTCTCTCTCATCATCATCAATCAATGTCCGCTCTCAATATGAAGCATGTGGTCATCACCCAATTTTATCAGAATGTTCTGTTCTCGGCCAACTCCGTTGCTTGCTCCCGTGTCAATCCAGCCCAACACAGCTCTGTTGTGTACATTATCTGGAAGGTCAATCAGGCCATTGATTTTATTTGAATATTTTTATAAATTCCATTGTATTTTAACTACAATGATGCAGTTTTTGTTTTTTGTTTCACATTTTATTTGAATATTTTTATAAATTCCATTGTATTTTAACTACAATGGCCCTGAGTCAAATTGAAAACGCTGTTCGTTATCGCCAAGCGCTATTTTTTTTTTGTATGTGATTTGACGTTTGTTGTAGAAATTTTTTCTACAATAACAAACAACAAACGTCAAATCCCATACAAAAAAAAATTAGCGCTTGGCGATAACGAACAGCGTTTTCAATTTGACTTGGGGGCAATGATGCAGTTTTCGTTTCACATTTTATTTGAATATTATTATAAATTCCATTGTATTTTAACTACAAAGATGCAGTTTTTGTTGTTTGTTTCACATTTAATACCACAGTATGTTACAGTGATGGATGAAAGTATAAAAATCACTGCGGATATGAAATCCCCTAAATGATGTGTAACCGAACAATCTGTGATAGTGAATATAAATCCAATATTATGTTGAGTAATCCAGATAATGCAGGTTTGAATCTCACCTCCACCAATTTAATTCACCTAAAGCACAAGCATTTATACTTAATTTAGGGAATGTATTTGTTTCAAGGACATTCTGAGTTGCATTTATTAAATGACCATATTTTTTATTTCAGTCCAAGTGTACAATTTTGTGGATACACAGTTCCCCATCCAGCCGAAACAAAAATGCATTTTAGAATACAAGCATTTAAAGGGAGTGCTGTTGAAATATTAAAAAAAGGTTTACAAGATTTGGAAGATGTATGTGACCACACGATTGAGCTGTTTGAAAAAGAAGTGCAAGATTTTGGTTCATGAAGTAAAAGGATATCGCAGCAAGTAAAAATGATTTTAACATGTTAGTAACGGAAACAACAATTAATTGAATTTTAAAGGTGTCTGTCAGGGGATTTCCACAAACCAAATTGTCTGTATATGGAAGATGTGCTTTTTATAGGCTTCCATAGTAAATAAAAACCAGCTTTATAACGCTTTTTACCTGACAAGTTAAAATTTTCAACACTTAAGATTCTGAAGGGCACCACTACTTAGGGTTCATACTATCCAATATTTGTTACCTGCTATGCTATCCTTTTACAGAAAAAAAAACAACCTTTATAATAAAATTATAATATCCAAGACAAATACAAAACAATTTTTGGAATAATAAAGTGTCTCTATTGCCTCCCAAATCAATTAAAACTGATAAATAATTTTTAAAAATTCTAACAAAAACTAGAATTGCATTTAACAATCTAAAATAAATGGTGTTTAATGCCTATTTTCAATTTTCAAACGATCAGTTTCTCATTAAATATATAGAATTTTCAAAATTAAATTGCATTGGTAAATCATGACAGGTCGTAAGCCCTTTAGGTGCCTTGAGTTCCTGGTTCTATAATATTCCAACTTCGTCTCTATTGAGATATTAAAAATTTGTCAAAAAATAAAATGGTGTGCGGATTATTTTGATATAATTACCACAATCATTTCAATTACCTGTTTTCTTTATTTGTTTAGTTTGTTTTACTTATTTTCTCTTTATATTTTTTGTTTCATTATCAATTCCCTCATCAAACACATTTTAATATTTTTGATGAGGTTTTGTAAACATGTTATATGAATACATGTAGAATCGTTTAAAAATTTTTAAACGTTAGTAATCAGGGATCATTATGGTTGATAGGTAGTATAGTGACCTTCTCAGAGCCTAATCCTTTGATATGTTAAATCTGGATGGGTGAATTATTCCCAATTGAAAGCTTGATTAGTGCGTTTGTTGCAGCATTTTATTTATTTATTTTATTTTATTTTTTGTAGCTTCTCGGGCAACTAACAGGTGATATATCAAATAATTATTTAACACGCACCCAATAACAAGTTGCCACATTCTGGAGACTTAAGATATTTATCGTCTCACAGTGAAATAATAAAAAAGTGGTTAAATAATAACACGCTTACGTTGAACTATGATAAAACAGTCTTCATCTCCTTCACAAAAACCATCCAAGGACAACCAAGTGAAAATACACCACTTAAAATACACAATTGTAGTACCCTTACCGCGGATTGCTCTTGTATCTCAATTAAAAAAAAACAATTCACAAAATACCTAGGTGTACAAATTGACCAATGCTTAAAATGGAACCATCACATCTCACTCATTGCTTCCAAACTTAAAAAAATTCATTTCATATTCCGTACTGTAAGGAACTTCCTACCTTTACCCGTCATTAAAATAATGTATTTCTCTTTGTTTCAATCCATATTAGAATATGCAATTATATCATGGGGAGGCGCTTACCATGTTACAATAGACCCTTTGATAAAACTACAAAAATCCGTTTTAAAGATAATCTACAAGGTACCAATCCGTACTCCATCCGACGCATTATTTAATGACTTTAATATACTAAACATATCACAATTATATGCAAAGAACGCTTGTACATACATATATAAAAACATAGACAAACTTGACTCTACGCAAACATCTAGACCAACTAGACAGACCGAACAGGCTAAACTCCTAATACCTAGACTCAAGACAACTTTTGGACAAAGAAATTTCCTGTATTTTGGAGTCAAATTATACAACGAACTTCCTTTAACACTTAGACAAAACAGTAACCTGAAAATATTTAAGCGAGACATTAAAATTTGGATTAAAAAAAAGGGCAGAGACTATATTAAAAATAAATTAATCACCTGAACTCATAAAATACTCCCATAGTTACTAACCAAAACTGAATACTAATAAGACATCTATACACTGTCTCAGAACAGGTTTCACCTAGTGAGGCAGTTTATGACAATAGTAAAATATCTGGTAACTATTATGTAACCTAAGTTAAATATATTATATTGTATTAAAAAAAAAATTTCTTTGTTACTAGATTTAAGGAAAATTGTATTTTATATAATAAATAAATAAATAAAACAGATCCAGACTGAAAACACAAATTTTTAAATACTGTGTCTCCACCGGGAATCGAACCCGGGACCCTTGGATCAGCAGTCAGATACCTAACCAACTGAGCCACGAAGGCCGTTTTATTGTTATTTTGAGCTATTAAATAATTTATTATTTACGCATTGATCTGCTAATTCTTTTGAGTGAATAATGGTAAAGTTGTCGCAAAATATCTTGAACCAGGCATCCGGGTGCAGATCGCCCCCTTCCCGGTGAAATGGCTCCAAGATAATTTGTCAACATAATTGTGTTATTATTTATAGTATTTAATAATTGGTATTAATATCATATTGTTACATCAATGCAACAGTAAGACATCCTGTAATTTATGTGTTTTGAGATATGAATTTTATTTTATAGGAAATAAAAAAAAAAACAAATGCAACACCAGAGGGGCAAGTCTGGTGCAACCGGCGAAATCAAAACCCTCACGATTACCCATATCATGGATATAATTATTATATGGAGTTCTATAATATCTTTAGATGTCATAGAACTCCATATGATACCACGAGGGTTTTGATTTCGCCGGTTGGACCAGACTTGCCCCCCAGGTTATTCTGTACCTTAAAAACTCAGCTAACATTGATTATTTGACTTTTTTTTTTAAAACCCATCTAGAGACCTTCTCACGTCGACTCAATAGTAGTCCATTGTGATAATTTGCCTCCTAGATGTCATTCCATAGTCCTATCTCCTGGAAGAACTGTAAAATCCTTTGTGGATTGGTGTCTCTGATTTGCTTTTGATCAGCAATATGCAAACCTATTTTCTTTACTCTTGTTTGCATTAGTGGGCCACATTCTGTCAGTAGATGCAACGGTGTTTCATGTTGACTTACTGTGATATTGTATAAAAAATAACACACATTTAATGAAACAGTAAGACGAAACTGACTATCTTACTGTTGCATTGATAATTTATGACGATTTTCTTTTTTAACAGTAACACTAGAACATCTTCACTTTATTCTAGTGTTGAATGGAATGCGCATTAAAGTTTATGTTTTTGGCGGAATAATTTGCTCTCATTGATCCTTTGAACAAAGAAAGATAAGCAATGAGTAAAGTCATTTATCATATAAACAGTATTCATAGGATTAAATTACATTATATAAATAATATTTGGAAGGATCTCTGAATATTCCAATCCTGTCTTTATTTGGAAAAATGTAAGGATATATGAAAGAATGTTCAACTCTAAATTTAACATGGAGTTTCATCAACCTATAAAAGACTTTCAAATGTACACATCATCATAGTCTTAATAAAACCGAAATTAATCCATCCAATTTGGAGGCATATCAAGAACATAGACAGGAAATATTTTTATCAAGGACGGAGAAGGAAAGTGAAAAAGTATTTTGCGGGATGAACTTTGCTAAGTTCTTGGGATTGGAATAAAGTGGCATCTACAAGTAGAAGAATCATCAAAAAGTTATCCTGACACAATTTTTTAAAAGACTAGCAATGAACATACCACATATAAAAGGATCAATATCCCCAAGAAAATGCATGTATGTTAAACTCAAGACTCATTTGATACCTTATTACAAGGAACCTATGTCACAAAAAATATAAACAAAGACCACTTGCAAAGATATTTTGAATTATCAAGATTTTGAAGATTTTTTTAAATCTGAAAGAAATAAATGACCATAATGTAAAATGTGAAGAACAATGATCATAGATTGTAAGAATATTAAAATGTATCTTTATATTTGAAAATGATACTACTTAATTATTATTCACAAATCAAATGTGGACTGATTAGTAACAATACTTGTTATGCACCTTGTAGATCTTGTAAATCCACCTTCTACAAAATGCAAAAACTGCTGTGTAACCGAGAATTGAAGATAAGTACAAGATGACCTTCTATGAATGAAGATCTTAATTTTATCTCTTCCTGGTCATCAGAGCATGGTCTCCTTATTAACCCTTCAAAATCTCAAGCGATTGTTATTGGTAGTCCTCGTCTGCTGTCCTCCCTTAAAAATTTGCAACTTCCATGTCTGTATATCGATAATCAATGTATTCCTTATACTTATACCAAGGTCGTGAAAGACCTTGGGGTCTAAATTGATAATAACATCCTGGCATGAACAGATCTCACGTGTCAGCAAATCCACTTACTTTGCCATACACTCACTTAATAAACTCAAGAATTTCCTTCCACTTCATTGTAACACGTGCCAAAATTAAAATAAATTTCTCCCTACTGTTGCTTGACTATGCTGATGTTAGCTACTTGGATGCAAACAAGGAACATCCCTTCAAAATGTTTGCATCCATTTTATCTTTGTACTAAAAATATTTGATCATATTCTCATTACCGTAATATTCATTGGCCCAAGATACGACAACGACGTAATATACCTACACATCTTGTCATTACTATACAATGTCCTTTTTAATTCAAATGCACCTTAGTATCTCAAAGATAAATTCACTTATCTTTCAAGCCACGGTCCACTTCGATCTGCTGAACGTACTTTACTATCTATTCCTATTCATAGTTCTGATTTTTTTAGCTCTTCATTTGAAGTACATTCAGCTGGACTATGGAATAGTGTAAGTCCTGATATTACGTCGTCTATCTCATTTTCAATAAAAGGATTACATCTTCCTCTCCTCTTCCTTTAGTTTTTCTATCATTGCTATGAATTGTTCTTATATCGATGGTTTAATGCACAGAAGACACTTGTCCTCATTTGACATTTTAGTCATTTTACAAAAAAATGGACATGTGTCTTCTGTGCTTTAACCCTTTATAGGGCAGAATGCATGGTCTGGCCTTTTTGGTGTTTTTTCTCCAGTTTGCTCCAAAGGAGTATCATATAAAAAAACAACATTCTTCGTTTTCGGGGTGGGAGGTGGGGGGGAGGGTAAAACAGGGTGGTAAAGTGTTTTACCAGTGTGCATCTGTAAAATAGTAAGTCTTTCAATGTTCTCTGGTATATATTCTTACCATTTTTTTTTCATGTGAAAAAGTATAAATATAAATTAAAATGCAAAAATCCTTATAACGCTTTAATTAAAACAAAATTACAAATTATATTTTATAAAAAATAATATATTTACGTACTTATGTATTTATATAAAAAAATACCTAAAAAATAAAAATATATGTAGGAACATCAGTTATTTGGGCGAAAAGGAGTCGATTCATGAAAAGGACCGAAACATTCTATACACACTGCAACCTTACACCCTTCGCATGTTATTTTGGTCCTCTTTTGATGTGTGCTCGTGCTGCAGTGTGCACACCTTCGATATGTTGGACCTTTCAGAGGTAGGTGAGTTCCAACATTCGAAAGTCTAATTGTATTCTGAATTGTTGGCCGACCGTCGGGGAAACCACGTTTCCTTCCACGTCCTTTTTGAACTATTGGGCCACTCTTTTTTCTGCCAACAAATGACCCAATTAGTTCTGAAGCAAGTGTCGAGCGGAACTGTAAATGGGTCAACGGTTTGGTGGCTGGCTTTACTTTTTTCATTGTATGATTATACATTACATAACTATTGACTATAGCTGCATCCACACAATAATAAAATATTTTCATCCACCATCTTCGGGACTTCCACGCCACATTATATGTAGCATGCAGTTGATCAAATCTATCAACTCCTCCCATATACTTATTATAGTCCTCGATAGATTTAGGGCAAGTAACTAAATCCCTGCCTCCCGATTTATTTGTCCGCAACACTTTTGATTTTTTGAACGGATTGTGCATTGTGCTTACAACACTTACTGATTTATTTCCTCTGTCTTTCCATTTGGAAATACCCACATTGTTGTACTGTGCCGCATCTATGTCTCCTTTTTTCATTTGACTGTCAGTTTTCAGCCACGAAGATGGAAATTTTTTCCGGGATTGACGTATTGTCGCACAACAGAAGAAGAGTTTTCTCAAAAGTCTTATCGTCATATCGATACTTGTAAAAAAATTGTCAAAAAATAAGCAATAACCTAAACCCTCTAAATATCTTGATAAACTGGTCACAACCTTTTCACCCAATGAATGTTCAATACCTTGCCCATCATTACCTTCATACACAGAAAAGCCCAAACAATATCCCGTCACTGCGCAAGCTATCATCCAAACTTTGAACCCTCTTTTCACCGGTTTCATCGGCATATATTGCTTTAGAGAACTACGTCCCTTGAATCGAACCATTGATTCATCGATTGACAGATACCTGGATGGTGAAAACATGCTTCTAAACACTTCATTCATGTGATTTATCAGAGGTCTTATTTTATATAATTTATCAAACCCAACTTGGTTTCTTTTTGGCATTTTATGATTATCATTTAGGTGCAAATATCTCAAGATTTTTAAAAACCTTTTTAGAGAAAATACTCTTGTCACTCGCATAACAGAGAAATTTTCATCTTGACTCCAGTACAGTCTGATACTTGGAAGTCTGTGGAATCCCATAACAATGAGTATGCCAATAAATGCTTCCAATTCTTCAACGGTTAAATTTAACTGTTGGTGTAATTGATTTGCATATAAATTTGATTGTTCCACTATGTATGCAAGAAAAATTGAAGGAAAGAACAGTTTTAGTATGTTTTTTGGAGAGTTTATGTCTACCTCTGCTTTCTCAGTTAGTCCAAAGGGCATCTTGAAATCAGTTTTTTCAAATACTCTGGGTGAACCACCAGTCTTGGACCATTGTGTTCTGTCTGAAATTTCGTCGTCACTAGAACTTGAATTTGTATCTTCAGAACTCAATTGATTTATATTTGTTTGAAAATCTTCAAACTCTCTTACATTTTGGCTGCCTTGGGCGGACGTCGATGGTTGTGAAAATGAATGAGAACGAGTAGTGCTGGTGTTTGCTCTACAACTACTGTCTAAATCATCATCCGCGTCTTCATCTCCTCCAAAATCCGAGTCCTCTGCCATATCATTTGTTATTATTTCAGTTATCTCTGCCGCAGTTCTTGGATCCAGATAGTCAAAATTATGCCAAGACATCTTGAAATAAAAAACAATAAACATGAAAAAATATACTTTTTTTCGGTGACAATGTGTAGAAGGTTAAATTCTACCTATATAATCAAGTACTAGGTTAATCCAATAAATAAACAGTAACAAATATCAAGCAGGTTCATGTCATTGGTACTCTAAGTACAAATTTCAAAATATTATTTCAAATAACTGCCTAACGAAGCTTGCATAGAAAAAAATATTGATATAATATATTATTTTAAGCATGTAGCTATTATAAAAAGAATACTTTATGCCAAAAAGAATTATAGTATTATTATAAATTACAAAATAAAAATGACAGTGAAAAATGACATTTAGGCATTGAAGAATACAGCAGTTTGAAAAATGACTATATTCTATAAAATAGCTGTTATCACTTTCAATTTTATATTATTAATCATAAATTAGGTATCAAAGAATTGTTTCTTACCTTATTTGGAATCAAATATTTAAAAAAAACCACTTAAAATAAAATAAAACACAGGAGCGTCACGAGTCTATCAAAATTCACAGCAAGTAATGCATAATGGTAAGCATTATTACCACATAAGCTGTAGAGCTCTGTTTTACCAACTTACCCATCCAATACTAATGTATGCGGTAAGTATTCTAACCAGAAAACGTCTGTAGATTATTTTGATACCTTAAAGAACAAAATTTATGGATGTTTGCTTGTAATATGACCTTAAACATCTGATGGTAAGCAATCTTACCAGTAACCTATAAAGGGTTAAACCATCGATATGCTATCTTTTTTTTTTTTTTACTTTTCTTCTGCTATCTTCTTTTTTTTTTTTTTACTTTTCTTCTGCTATCTTCTTTTTTTTTTTTACTTTTCTTCTGCTATCTTCTTTTTTTTTTACTTTTCTTCTATCTTCTTTTTTTTTTACTTTTCTTCTGCTATCTTTGTTTATTTTTGTAATGTGATTAACTTATTGTCATAGTACACACTGTTTTGTATATATTTAACATTAACTCTGGATAGTTGGAAGAAATTTCCATTAGGCAATAAGCCCGCCAATGTACTATTTATATGTACAGAAAGATTCAAATAAATAAATATGTGGAAAGCTGTTGTCAGTACTGTTATATAGAGTGGAAGGCTGAACTCTTCGTCACTAATTAGGTTGGCGCAAGATCGGGATGAGTTTGGTGAGACAGTCGACAACCTCCGTTAGGAGCTGTACAAGAAAAAAAGAAGACAATTCTTATTATTTTAATAAATTTTTGATTTATGTAAAAATATTCAATTTAGTTACAAAGTAAATTCTATTATTTGATGTAGTTTGTAAGATCTGAAAATTACGGATTTAAACAACTAAAAATAATATTTTTATTGTATTGTAATATTGTGTTATTTCATCATAACTTGTTATGGTGACAAATCTAATTGTCTGTTATAAAGGATTTCTACACTCAACATTTACGTAAGTTTCATTGCAACACTAGGACATTGTGAATAAATTACCAATATTTAATTACCTGTGCATATATTTATAAATATGAATACTTATTAAGGGGGGGACTGCTGCCAACGTACCTATTTTTCAATTGGATATACCATCATTAATCAAATTGTTTTGAAAAAAATAATTTAGATAGTTTGGACATTAATAAATAAAAATATACCTTAACTTTTTGATAATGTTCTGTATAAATTCTTGTAGAAAAATAATGGCATACCCCAATTTTCTACGTTTATCATATATTTTTAATAAACTATAAGGCGTAGACTAATATATATATTTTTTTAAATTAAAGAAGACAAAAATATCTAGAAAAATATGTGACATTGCATTAATGCTTCAGGTTTAGTAAATAAACCTAAAAAACATTTATTTTCCATTCAGCGCCATTGCGTAATAAGCTTTTTTGGTTTATTTACTTAACCTGATGCGTTAATGCAACGTCATATCATATTTTTCCAGGTATTTTGTTCTTCTTTAATTTAAAAAAAAAATATTGCTCTATACCTTATATTTTTTTAGAAATTTAAGATAAATGTCTAAAATTGGATGCTTATTATTTTCCTACAAGAATATATACAGAACATAATCAAAAAGTTAAGGTATATTTCTCTTTATTAATATCCAAACTAGGTTATTTTTTTCAAAATGATTGGCTTAGTAATAATGATGGTATATCAAATTGAAAAAATAGGTACGTTGGCAGCAGTCACCCTCTTAAATAAATATGAACTTTTTTCTATAGTTTGAATGAAAACTCTAAAAAAATTGATTAAAACAATGCATAAAAAATGGCAATTAAATTAAAGTAAAAAAAACAGCCATTATCTCAAGACTATTGTTTTCAAGATGTCCTACTGTAGCTTTGATCTAGCGATATATCTTGTAAATTTGTTTGTAATACTTCTAAGCATAAAAGAATGTTAAAATATTAAGACGTACTAATTTGGCTCGTGGTCTATTAGCAATATTAGGAAAATAAAATATGGTTTTGAAAAACTTTATTTTGCCGATCAGTAATTATTTTTAGATTCATGGTAAAAAAAACCCATCGTAATCTGAAAATATCTTGGGAGTTGTAAATAAGTCGTAATAAGAAAGCACTGTCCATAGATCTCGCTGCCTAACCCGATGGGATTCAGCATAATTTTTAATAGATATTTATTTTACTTTCCATCATAAAACTAATAAATAAAATTGTTACATGTTTATCAGTCAAGCGTCCCAAATCATTCAAGCTTTTAACATTTACCTTTCAGAATGTTAGTAGGGCCCTGAGTCAAATTGAAAACACTTCTATATTGCCAGTGCCGATTCTTTTTAACGATAGCTAACCATTGAAGATAAAATTTCTACATCAGTAAAATCCCATTAAAAAAAGTTGGCACTGTGCGATAACAAAGAGCGTTTTCAATTTGACTCTAGGCCATGTCTTGGCAAATCACCAACTATTATTTTTTGCTATGGAATTTGATGTAGAAAAAAGACCAACTCTAATCCCATGCAAAAAAAAGCACTTTGCAGTGATACACGTCAACATGTTCACATTCATGTCATTTCATAAATCATCCTGTTATAAATTCTTCTCAGGATGTACCGACTATGACTTTGGCTGACTAGCCGGTGGTAAAGAGGCCGACTATTCGGCCACGCCGATCACGGTTTCGGTGGTATTCGGCAATTTAAGTGACACTTCGTTTACAGCTGACTCACACGCAAATCGCAATAATATGTTGGTAGTTCTTCTACTTTGATTTGCGACTGGGAGGAATCATCTGTGGTCAAACATTTAATCACAGCATCTAACTGAAGTAACAGGGTTGGATGTCGGTATTTGATATGGTTGTTCATACTCTTAGTATTTGCTGTTTTTCCCTGCCCAACACGAGAAATTATCATTTGGTAAGACTGATTCTAATATAAAAATATTAATAGCCAATCAAGATTTCTATAAAATGTAATTCCTCCTATGTACATTTTATTGAGGAATACATACAGAATAAGCCGGATAGTCGGCGCTCTGCTGAATAATCGCCGACTACGAAAGTGGCCGGATAGTCGGCTTTACAGACTAGTCGGAACATCACTAATTGCTATATAAAGTCCACTAAACTTTTCTTACACCTTTCACAAATCTAGGCAGTGAACTGAATATCACTCAATGCAATCTCGTTTCTATTTTCAAACATTATTGATTTGTATACTAAGACAAATTAGAATGAAAGATTGAAGATGGATTTTTCCTAAATCTTTTGCGACAGATTTTTTTGTGAATCGATTTCGATTCAAATCTAGTTGTTCACCCATTCCTATTGTATACAATTTGGTTCATAAAGAAATTTAACTTTCAATAAATAACATGATTCAAATAGTATAATTATATTCTGTGAAAATAAAAAGGGTTGAAAAAATTTAAAAAGTAAATCCATTCTCCATATCATTTATTCAATCATTTTAACCTGAAAAGTTGACATTTTCAGAGAATCGAAGAACCTTCTGGGGTTTAGCCAGATATTCGGCAAATTCTTGATATGGGGTCTTTCCCAGAGGTAAATCTCGCCACAGATCGGGTGTGAGGAAAGCATAGGTCTTTGCGATGGCCGCATACGTTGCCTTGGCAAAGTTACCAAGAGTGGCTGTGGAGCCACGAGCGGAAGTGTAGCAATCTTCAATACCAGACATCTGAAGAAGTTTCTTGGGTACTGGACCTGACACGATGCCTGTACCGCGAGGGGCAGGAATCAGCCTCACAGATACTGAGCCGCATTTGCCGGTGACCTTTAAATAAAAAGAAAATATCATGTAATATTTGAATTAAATAAAAATAACAATACACAGATAAAAAAAATATCAGACGCATTACAGCTGACATTGAGCATTGCTCTACAGTGGAAACCACGAATGAATAAAATATTTGTATCATCATTAAAAATAATTTCAATATTAATTCTTAAACAAGCTTATAGACGAGGTATTTCAATTCTCTCTACTGAATGATATTTTACCATAAAGATAGCCACCGCAACATATTTTGAAATAAATGTTCAACACAGACCACTTTACTGTTTTTCGATTCCTATCACTGACATATAATAAGTACAGATGTATGTTGCATGCTAAATAAAGAACACTGCCGAGTGAATACTCTTATCTCATGTAGAATATGATCACCAGAACATATAATAAAAAAAATTTCATCAATAACAAAATTTAATTTTATAACAAACCATACCTAATACTGATTTAAAAGAATGTTATCAGTTTGATATAGATTTATTATACAGAGCTATATTGTTTGCAAATAGAGACTAAAAGAACATGTTAGCAATTTTCAATATATATGGTGATAGCAATCTTGAAACAAATGATATTATGATAAATGTTTTCAGAATTGAGAAAAAATGTACCGTTCATACAATTGCTTTGGTAAAAACATTTAACCATGAAAAAATGTTTTGGTGGCAAAAATTTTATTGATAACTACAAAATGAAAATTGGATCTATGAAAATAATCATAAGTTAGCAAGTAAAAAATAAATGAATTATTTACCTTGCAAGGCACTGTATGCGGCTTTCCGATCTTGTTGCCCCAGTAACCTCTGCGTACTGGCACCACGGATAACTTGGCCAAGATGATAGCTCCACGAATAGCGGTGGCCACTTCTTTGCTGCACTTGACTCCAAGACCAATGTGACCCTTGCTGTCACCGATGGCGACAAAGGCCTTGAATCTGGTGCGCTGACCGGCACGCGTCTGCTTCTGTACGGGCATAATCTTCAGCACTTCATCTTTGAGCTCAGCTCCTCCGATAAAGAAGTCGATGATTTCTGACTCTTTGATGGGTAGAGAGAACAGATAGATCTCCTCGAGCTTGTGAATTTTTCCGTCACGTACGAGACGGCCCAGCTTGGTCACTGGAACCCATTCTTTCTGGTCTTCCTTGCCACGACCGCGCCCACGGCCTCTACCACGGCCGCGTCCTCTGGGCCCGCCACGTCCGCGATCACCACCGCGAGAACCAAAACCTCCACGAAATCCACCACGTCCAGCGGCTGGAGCAGCGTCCGCCATTCTGAAAACAACAAAAAAGATTACATCGATCCCACGAAAGACATTAAACAGAATTGTATTATAGAAATTCAGACGCAAACTGCCGTCACTGAATGACTTCTCCGGTGGAAACCGCGAACGTTTGGAATATATTGCTCATCATAACATAGCTTTAGATTCGACTAACTATTGTAATAAATAAAATAATGTCTCATAAAAGAGATATACCAATCGACTCGTTTATGAAACATCGGAACACGTGTCTCACAGAAACAAAATGGCGATATGTAAAAATGTGGCATTAATACATTAACAGTAAAAAATACCATAACAATAAAAGACTGAGATAATAATTGATAAATTTACGTAACTATTCTACAACACATGATATATATTATTATATAAAATCTATCAAATATACTTACGCAGAACCGAGTGGTGACAAACAGAGAACCGGAAAAACAATGAGATCGAGGCGGAAACGTTGCTTGTATTTATAACATTTTTATGATGGCTGCGTTCACTCTACAAATACATAGGGTATAAACAATTTTAAATAAGGCTTTTATTGCAATTTTAGTCTTCTGGTACAAGATTGACACAACAAAGAAAGAATATTTGTGTATACATACTCTATGTCCCTTATGATGTAAATAGAAAGAACAAACACAAGTTCCTTTCAATTATTTGAACTATTCGCTTATAATTGAGACGATGCATATCAAAATCGCCTGAGTCACACGAAAGTAATTTTTGGCAAAACATGAAAATAATATACTTCATTAAAGAAAGAACTTATCTATGAAATTTTCACTCACTGTGAGCTATTTTACAAAATGTATGCTAACAAAACAGAAAAAAAGAATGGGACAGTAATTAAAAATTCTAAAATTATGGTTTTTAAAATGGACTTAGGTGATAATGATAAAAACGTAATGGATTTAGGTTTGTTTGAAATAAAAACAATCACGCGTTCCGGCGAAGTGAAGTGAAATGGCTGCAATGACAGCTTCAAACTTACACAGGATTGGTCGAAAGTGACTTAAGCGAATTTGATATAAAACGTCATTGTGACTTAGGAGAGTTTGAAAAAAATCCGATATTTTGGTACTAATTTTATACAGTAAATTCTATATACCTATAGATAAGTTTGATCTCAATCACAGTAAAGTTTTAGTGATACTAAACAAGTAAATCCCATAAAATGAAAAAATGTCTAAAATGGACTTTGGCGATTTTGATATGCATCGTCTCAATTCATCTTATGCATCACCTCATTTGTTTTTCAGGTTCCAATTTATAAATTATATCTACATACATAGAAATATGACAAAATTCTGCTTTGCCGTATTCCGAAACCGCTCCTCAAATTTAAGATAATATTTTTACGAAAAAAATGTAACAAGAGGATATTATATATTATGAATGAAAAAAAAGATGTTATCAATAAAATTAAATCGAAATGGTTTGGTCACACGGGGAAAATGAATGAAGAACGTCTGCCAAAGAAAATGTATGACTCTACAAAGCGCACAGAAATATAATGAGAGGTTGGTGTATTTTCGCCACAAGTGCGGTATTTTCGGTAGTTTGGAAAACGGTCACACTGGATAGTGTTTGTCGTTTTTGACAGTTTTATTCATATTCATAGAAAAGAGATTTTATTGAGGTTATTGATTGTGCGATGTGCATATTTTTATGTTTTCTTTTAACTTGTATTTAAATTTTAACTAAACATTTTTCTAAATATGTTAAAAACAATTAGCACCCCTCGCACGTATAATTTTTTATATAACAGTCTAGCATTTTTTTCATCAAAAACTGAAGCTCCAGGTCTTGGTTTACCCAAGAAAAAGAGATATGGAGATGATAATGTTAGAGTTACCCTTATATCAAATGATGAGTCTATTTCCATTGTTAGTTTATCTGAAGCCCAAAAAATATCAAAGGGTCGTGAGTTAAAGTTGGTTAAAGTAATTGATTTCGATAACAAAACGCAGAGGCCCGTTTATAAGTATGTGTATTATTCCTTAAATTTATATATATATATATATGAATCTTGAATACATTTGTTTGGTACATTTTTTGAAAATATGTGCCATGTTATATTTTTTGTGAAAAATGTGGAAGTCTCACAATTCAATTACAACTTGACTAATTTAGTTATAATTTATATATTTGTTTTTTAAAACTTCCACTACCATTACTATAAGTCTTCAAATATAGGAGCTTCTTTTGATTTTTTTAAATTCGTATGTAATTTTCGCCAAACATCTCGAACAAGCCGATTGTGCAAATTTGTGTCTTTTTGCTTTGTTGGGTTACATGCAAATCGCCCCCCTTCTTGGTTAAAAGTTGAAGATGTTTGGCTAAAACTCTACAAGTCTTCATGATTGAAAAAAAGTGTGATAAACATACCACAAATAAATTGTATTTTTCCTCCATATTATTTTGTTTGTTTAGACTGGTTTGTGGTAATTATGATTCATTTAAGTGGGTTGCATTATAAATTGAGTTTGCGTACATGTTCTACAATAATAAACAAACTATTGATTTTTGCAATTTGAAATTTATGACATAATAATCCATAGAGTTGCAATCGGGTATCAAAAACATGCAACTGAATGAATTGGCCATACACAATGCAAAGCCTATATGCCTTGACAATAATTCGTCCTTGATGATTCTTCCTTGCTGGCATTAATGTGTTCTTAAAAATATTGAAAAATTGTTGGAATTTCTGACGCTCCCTATTTCAACAGATCCTAGATAACTGTTCTCTAAATCTTTATAAACAAGGTGTTTTTTCGACAAATAAATCCGAAAACAATTCACATTAGTCGTTACTCTCTATAGAAAAATGATGTGGTCTGTCAACCAAAACGTCAAAAATCCCCCGAAAAAATGCCTCACTTCGATTTCATACAAAATTTGCTAACTACGACATCTAGTATATTATAATAAAAATCTATGTGTATATAATAATAATAATAAATGGATAATTTCTATAGCGCCATTTTTGTGTATCCACCTCAAGGGCGCTTAACAATAACACCTATATAATAATAATAATAAAAGACTTTTATTGATTTATACACCGTGGCGGACTTATTGCCCGCAGGCAATCTCTACCACTCAACCACCAATATATATTATATAATAATCTGTTTATATTTGACTCCTAATATGGGATGTTGTTTTTCTGAAAACTTTGCATGTATCTCTATGAATTGTCACCATTAGCTACATAAAAGCAAAATTCTACTTATTTATTTAATATTGCTTCTCGGGCAACTAAGAGGTACTATGTCAAATATTAATTTAACACGCACCCAATAACAAGTTGTTACATTCTGAAGACTTTCGGTATTAATCGTCTCACAGATCCAGACTGAAAACACAATTAAAAATTGTGTCTCCACCGGCAATTGACCCCGGGACCCTTGGCTCAGCAGTCAGATATCTAACCAACTGAGCCACGAAGGCCGACATTATAGAAATCATGGATGTTTTGGAAATATTTGACATACTCCTGAGTTAAGACATACAAATATATAAAAAAATAATATTATATATTAATGACGGTTAATTGTTGCAGATATCATTTTAACCACTAAGCATTTATGAAATGTACTTTCATGGTCTAAATTAGGAAAAGTGAAAACATTGATCTTATTCTGCATTTTAACTGACTTTGTTGATAGCTGTTTCATCTTTTAATGACACTACCAAAGCTGTTTATTTTTATGGTATGATATTTCAATTTTTATTAGATTGATGTCTGGTACTGAGTATCTAGAAGAGGAATTGAAAAATCGAGCCACTAAAAGAGAATTACGCAACACCACTATAAAAGGAGAAAAACTTTTACCAATATCGTGTAGTATTGCTGAACATGATTTAATGACTCGCATACAAAAACTTATAAAATGGCTTCAAAAGCATTATGAAGTACGTGTTGTAATTAGTGGAGATGGAAAACCTGCTAGTGTTGCTGTGAGTATTCATTAATAATAAAATATTTATTGAGACAAAAAAAAAATTTACATACGAATACAAGGAAATATTATATCAACAAAATAAAAAGATAAACAACTTTTCCGACTCAAAATGACCATGCTCAGCTATGTTGCAGGAGGACAAGCCCTCAGCAACTGATTAAAATAAATATTTTTTTTTTTAATGGTCAATGACAAATAACCAGGTAAAACAGAACTGTATTCTTAACCCTTAATTACTCGCACGAAGAAAATTACATAACTGCTCGCATGGGGTCACAGGTGACCCGAAATTGTAGGAATAATTTTTATTATTTATTAAATATATAAGTAAATAAAACTTGTTTATTATTAAAGTGCTTTATTAATTCTATTATAATTAAAAGTAATAACATGAACTAAATATCTAATTAAACAAAAACAAGCTAAATTAAAATAGTTATCAAAAATTAACAATTTGTACTTATACTGAGATCAAAGTTAAAATTTTAGAATATTATTAGGAACTCTCCGAATCACTTTTATTACACTGTTGACAGTATATTTGAGAGTGATCATTGCACACAAAATTTGCGCATTTTGTGCATTTTGTTTGTACTTTTCGATCGGTTTTTCGCGGGCAGTTGCAACGCCCACGTTTTGCAGTTGTTGGTGGGACGTGGTTTTCCAATTCATGCACTTCCAAAAGTCGTTCTTTTACAATCTTAGGAGTTGCACTGACTGATTCGTCGTTTCTGGTGATTATGAACAAGTTCAACAGACAATGCCGCAAAAAATGACGCCTCACGTGAGTACGTGATTTGTTGGTATTTGCTCGATGTACAACGAATGCATTTATGCCTGAATACAATACTCACAATAAAACGTAATTTTTGAATAATTTCATTTTATTAAGCTGTAAAAAACATATTAAGAAAATAAATTCATACACTGGACATATAATACAAATAGAATTAGTAATACACAAAAAAATACATAAAATAAACAACTCACCTCTTTCAAAAAAGTAACGTAATTACTCGCACGGGGTCACCGCTTAAGAGTGCAGCGACACATCCTTCCACTCCCGTGACTTGGTCGCTATTGGAATACAAACTTCGACGCGGGTTATGAAGCTAGCGGGGGCGCGGGGAATTTCGAGAAACAGCAAATGCTTCATTTTTTAATGCAAAATTGCTTTGACCCCATGCGAGTAATTAAGGGTTAAAGATACTCAACGCTTTATTTACATTACAACATGCTCACTGATTTTTCAGGATCGTTTCTAAATACTCTTACTCTTTTTTAGTCCATCCTTAATTAAATTTTAATACAAGAACAATCTCAAGGCATTCACTTTTACTATGTTCTAATAACATACATCACGTGATTAAACATTGCGTAATATGTACCTGTTCCATTTACTCACTTTTAATTTTATTGACCTCAAATTTCTTAATACCGTCACAGAATGGAGATTCTGATTTTTAAAATAACATATAATAAATCACCAGTTTTATTTATAAACTTGGTTCAAATATTGAACTACGGTTGAACCCCAGTTTGATCACTTTTCTTATTTATAAACATGGACCAAGAGTTGAACCGTTATCAACTAAAATGTCAAATTAAACCGGAGACGGGGGTAGTTTACCATTAATTCAACTTGACGTTTCACATTTTTGAAGTAGTTAAGATCCGTTTAAAAAATAATATTAAAGTTTTTTTTAACATAAGATATGAGAAAAACATATAAAAAGCATTTTAATCCTTAACCGTTTCAGTGCTAATCTCGAGACGTTATCGTGATGAATCATGCGCTACACCAGTGCGGATCACGATAGGTAATCGTGATGGACAATGCTCCACTTTAACTCGCTGTAGAAATCTTATTTATCGACATACCCAAAAAATAATAATTACATCGTGTAACCGAATCATTTATCTAAGTAAATACGTTTTTAAAAAAATTAAAAAAAAATTCGGTAGATGGCAGTAGAGTGTTTACTTTTTATCTATTTCATCTCGAGACATAATCGAGACCCGCACTGAGATACCGCTTTGTATGGATATTAATGTTGCTTATAACCCATATCCAAGTTCGTAGAGATTGTGCGCCGGTTTAGAAAAATAATTATGTTCGGTTTTTATTTAGTTTATAAAAGCAAAGCATTTTGTTGTAAATTTATATGTTTTTATTTGTGTCTTAAACGTTGATTCATATTTCAAAATAACTCTTTTTTTAAAGTTCATGAGTTTTTTAGAGTAACTTCGATTTTTTGTGTTACCGACTTTGAAAATTTTACTAGGTGATAGACAAAATACATTTAACATTTTTTGCTATTATGAATGAATTTTGCTTTTATAAATGTTCCGAAAAAGTAAGTACTCAGAGCCTGTTGAGTTATTTCAGTATTATTTATAACAACCAATGATTTTATGTCTATTTTCTACTATATAAGTTGATAAAGTCGCGGTGCAGCGGCGCATAGGTCATAGCGCTTACAGATAAACTTCATACAAACGTATAAGGCACTAAGCAATTGTTGAAAACTGTGTTTGTTTTCGAAGAAATACTTAAAAATTCATAAATTTTAAGCTGATTTTTATTCATTATATACATTCCTATATCTTTTTTTACCTATGTCATATTTTTTTGCTAATAATTCATGGTTTTGTGAGCTGGAATGTTGAAAAAATCAGTTAAATAGTATGCAGAAAAACAAAATAAACAAAAAAATGTACTCAACATTTAAAACAGCTAAAAACGAATATTCTCGTCGAAGATTTCAAGTATCTCAGGTGAGTAGTTATTGAGATATGACGATTTTAATTTTGTCTGAAAATTGCGCCGCACTGAGGTGTTGCGCCGCATTGTTTCGCATACGCTTAGCACGGAAAAGGTTAAATTAGAATTATTGATTAACATTGTTTTCGAACTAAAATATTGAATGTCAAAATGTGCAATAGCTTGAGTTTGATAGAACTATAACGTGGCACACACGCGTCCATGCCACGCAATCTGTTCTGTAGTGATGACCGCCTACTCAATAAAACTAAATTCAGTGATGTCTTACGAAATAGAGCTCAAAATTGAGTTCAACTGAACTGCGGTTCAAATACTTTTTAACGACAAGGTATCAGTTAAACGTGGAATAAAAATTTGAACCGGGTTCAATTGAATCGTGATTGAAGGAATTTTTATAAATAACACTATTAAGGTTTATTGCTATGCAGCTTTTTTGATATCTAACTGATAGTAGCGAATTTAACCACTTATTAACCAGATGTAAATACAAATCTTATATAAGATAATATTATCTTAAATAAGATTGATAATCATAGCACCTGACAGTAGTTTTTAAAAATGATAATTTTA
Source organism: Molanna angustata (assembly GCA_963576475.1). Taxonomy (NCBI): domain Eukaryota; kingdom Metazoa; phylum Arthropoda; class Insecta; order Trichoptera; family Molannidae; genus Molanna; species Molanna angustata. Next base: position 24,748,438 of record OY754969.1, on the reverse strand, counting down.
TTTCAGGAAGGAGTTTTCAAAAGAATTGAATCTGATATAAAAGATCATGGTTTTATAAATCAAAAACATTCAAAAGGAACAGACATGAAGTTTCATGTCAGACCTAATCTCGAAAGGACTGAAAAACTAAATGATTCTAAAAATGATAAAAACTCTGAAACTGCACCCGGTGAAAGTAATATAGAAAATTATAATGAAGATATTAAAAAATCGTGACTAGAAAAAAATATATTGAAATGTTTTATTACAGGTGTTACAAGTCTTATGTTTATAAAATATGGCTTTTTGTATAATATGAGTAAATAAACTAATGATTGAATAATATATTTGTAGGTTAGAACACATCTTTAATTTTTAACATCAAAAGCAATATTATGTTGAAATAAGCAGTATTTGAACATGGACAAGTTACATTTTAGAAAAAAGTTTGTATTTTTTTTACTGATTCAGGAGATTCTTTATCAGACTTTCAAGTTAAAATTAGTTATTTAATACATAAATACTAATTTTTAATAAATTCACCTATTGTTGAAAATTGAAGAAATTTATATAAATCATTCTTATAATTGTTTTTTGTGGTAATAATATGTCATTTTAATTGAAAAAATAAAGTATGCTTTGTAAAAATAACTTTCTTTAAAGCCTAAAACTGATCAAAATTCAACGGAATTCAAAAGTGAATTTCCTATTTAAACAAATGAGCTAAGAAATTTTAGATACTACCTGATTCTTATCATTTTTTTTCATTAATAAAGGATGTCTCAATAAGAGTGCACTTTTTAAATATTGTGTCATTTTTTTTTTCGTACAGGTGGCAACTCTAAAAGTTGACAGCTGTCACCTATGATTGTTCCGATTATTAAAAATGAAGGGCTACACAAAAAAAAATACATTAAAATTGTGAAAACACATTACAAAAATGGAGATATTTTTCGACAAAAATTATCTTCATTGATGAATTGCATATCCATCAGAATGACTTCGTGAATAAACAAAACTGTCAAATTTGGGGCTCTGATAATCCTCAGTCCTCACGTGATCCAGGAGAAACAAATGCATCCACAACGAGTAACTGTCTGGTGCAGATTTTGGTCAGGCGGCGTGAATGGGTCTTACATGTTTGATAATGAGATCGGAATTGCAGTGACTGTAAACGGCTTTCGTTATCAACGTATAAAGTGGAGAGCATGAATCTGGACGACATGTGGTTTCAGCAGGACGGTGCCACCTGCCACATCGCACATGAAACAATAGATTTATTGCAGCAACGATTTCCAGACCAAATCATCTCACGAAATTCTGATGTCAACTAGCCACAAAGATCACGCGATTTAACCCCGTGTGGTTTCTTTCTTTGGGGTTTTGTTAAATCCTGTGTATATGCAAATAAACCAAAAACAATTCCTGAGCTCAAGGCCGAGATACAATGTGTCATCGGTGAGATACAGCCATATTTTTGTCAAAAAGTCATCGAAAATTTCACGAAAAGAGTAATGCCTGCCATCAGAGAGCTGCGGGGGCCATTTGCTGGATATTTTATTCCATAATTAATCGGAACATGTCTACTTTACAATGCAATAAAAATATCACAACTTACTCAATGAATGTTTTTACTTTGAAACTAAATAGTGCACTCTTATTGAGACACCCTTTATAATATTATTAAGTTGAAAAAAAAATAGAATTTCAACCTAATAATAAGTAAAACTACACTTACAAGTATTATTTTATTTATTGAATTAAGTATTCAGTCAAATTATTTACATAAATATTCTTGTTTTATTAAAAAAAAAATTTTTCTGGAGTAGGTGGTTCTTGAGATGGAATATTTAGATTGATCTCATTAAAGTCAATCATTATTATTTTATTTTTTGGTTCAAATTGCCAATATTTGATACCAGCAGAGGTAAACATTCTTTTAGAAGCTTTTGTTTGATATTTATGAGCGTGTTTGTCTGATAAATATACAACTTCCTTGATGCCCGATTGTATGATAATCTTTGCACATTCATTGCATGGAAAAAGACCAACATATATTGTACAATTTTTCACATCTGCTGAATTCTTATTTAGAATTGCATTCATTTCTGCATGACAGACGTACATATACTTGCTGTCATAAGGTGATGGAGTATCTTTACACCATGGATATTCATCGTCACTACATCCAATGGGCATACCATTATATCCTATTCCAACAATTTTCTTGTCTTCGTTAACAACACACGCTCCAACTTGAGAACATGGATCTTTGCTCCTTTTTGCTGCTAAAAATGCTGTTGCCATAAAATATTCAGTCCATTCAAGATATCCCGATCTTTTATGTTGTTTTGAGGACTCATTTATCTGTAGTTTCTGAAAATCTTCACTATTTATTTCACTCATAGCTATTTAAATTATATTTTGTATTCAAAAATTAAGAGAATTCTATTGACAATATTAGTATTAGGACAAATCAGGCGCTCGACTTTTAGCACTTTTATACCATGTTCACCATGTTTAGATTGTTTTGCACTTTGACATTTGACAGATAATATTTCCCGCGCAAAGTAGAGCTGCAATTTTTTTGTCGATTGTCTATGAAAATGTGAAGGGTCACGTTCGGAATTAGAGTAAATCGCTCTGCTGGTACGACCTGAAGTTGCAAAGAGAGCGACATTTGTCGATGAGTATTCCGAACGGCACTGGGCGATGTTGGGATGACAAAATTACGCGAGCGCGGGAAATTCAAAATAACGAGTTTGGTGTTACTTTAGTTGTATCAGTTTTGATCAAAAATTATAATAAAATAGTGGTGGTATCTTTTGTTTTGGTGTTTATCGGATGTTTTCATTATAATAACGAGAGAATAATCTATTAATTATTCATTTCAAAAGTATTAAACGTTTTGTGACAAGTGATTCGTAAGTATTTACGATTTTTCTTGTGTGTTCATGGTTTTCGCGAGCTTTTTGTGTTTTGGGCATTCAAAAATTGTTTTATTTCCCCTAAAAATGATAAACACTAATTTTTAAATGCTTTATTTTCATAAAACAAAATACAAATATGTTGATGTTTACCATTAAATTATGGCCTTCCACATTTCTTTGTGGTTGACTATTATTACCCATGATAAATTTATTGAATTATAAAAAATAATATCGACGGAAACCACACCGAACTAAAAGTGCTGACGACTATGTGAAAAAGTATAAATAGCAGTCAAACAAAATGTCACTTTGACTATGAGAAAAATCATAATCCCCGCAAACAAAATGACAGGAGCGACATTCCCCCTAGTATTTCATAAAGCGACTTAGGCGATATTGGTGTGAGTCAACCGTGATTCCAAAAGGGCATAACGAATCGCTCGATGAATTCCGAACGCTTAGGACGACGCACTATGTCGAGCGATCGTCGAGTGACTTTCCGAACGTGACACAGAACGCAACAATAAGCTATTTTATCCATGATTTTATCTATTATATTCTGACTTCTGACAGATCGACAGATGATAATTATATTATTATGATTTGTCATAAAAGGAATATTATAGTAAATTAATAATTTTTAGGATGAGTTTCGTAGACGTTTATATCAATGTTATAACGTTGAATTGCTGGTAAAATAATTTCATATTTATTTTATAACACTTAAAAAGGACCCCTAATATTTTTTTTGTAATCTCATAGTTCAGCAATGAGGTTAATGACCCATGTTACCATTTTAGGTGTGTGGGAATACACGCATGTATCGTACTTTCTTTTATAAGGCAATGTACACCAGCTCGCCTTTCGCTGGTTACCCCTGCATCGCGTGATATGCCGTGATGGTATGAATGATTGAATAAAGTATCTCCGTACAATTGTAAGATATCTTTTAACTATGATCATCACCATAGCCAATATTTACTTTGTATTTGAAAGATTTTTGCACAACAAAGTGCACCAAAAAGGTTTATTGCAAAGGCAATCTCATTCAACTCACCAAAGTAATAGAAACAGCGACTGCCAGACTTAAGTCATTGCATAAAGGCTGATTTTTTTCTCTGTAAGGATACCACGGAAGATAACAACAATTGGTAATATGAACCTTGAATACTGTTGGCTGTCGGAGATAAAAGCCTTCAAAGTGTGAAATTTTTTTATTTTAACATGTCAGTTATAGTATAAAGTGTGATTATTAGAAATCACATTTTCCATTTACAGACACTTCGGTTTGTGGAAACCCACCGACAGACACCCCAAAGTTTAATAAAAAATTGTTAAGAACTGAACAATATCAATTAAGTTCCTATACTTACTTACTTTGCTGGTCCGGACCTTTGACCTTGCCACTCCAGTAGGCGGCGACGGATATCGCCTTGTCATTCATTGTTTTTAGGTCACTTGTGCTGCATATCTTCTTCATTCGTGGGCATATTAGTAGATAAGCGTCATCCTGCTCCTCTCTGCAATCGCAGCACGTATTTTCCCCCTCCAGGAATCCCCACCTCTGATGGTTCTTTTTACATCTAGTCACCCCCATTCTTAGTCTGTTAAGGGTCATCCACATTGGAAAATCCAGTTCAAAGGCGGTTCCAAAGTTCAAAGTTCCTGTACTGAATTATTTTGGCGTTTTCAATTTTCATTGTGTATACCCATAGATTTTGAAAGTTTTATCAATACTTGAATTTCGATAAAATTTAATTTCAATATTTTACGAAATCAAGATAGGTACCAACAAATAAAGTTCAAATGAGCAAGAGATCTAAGAGATATTAAGTGTTGTAGGTGTTCAAATCTATTTTTCTGTTCAAAATCATATTCCTACCTATAGGGAGTAGGTAGGATAGTCATGGGGGGGTTTGGGATAGAACCTTAGATCAAAATTTATCATCAAGTTATAGACATGTAGTATTAGAGAATTTCAGATTTTTTTTTACCAGTTATACAGGAATATTTTCTTCTTCTCAACTTATCTGTCAATATATGTTCGTCAACCATGTACACACACTTACATACACGGATAGCCTAGTCTTCACACCAGATTTTTTAAACTTAACCTACAAAATTTGGGTATAAATAGGTTGGTTAGGTCTGTTTGAAGTTATAATTGCGACTGGCACGGGCCAGTCGCATTATATATTAAAAAAAGTAACTCAAATATTAAAATAAAATAACTAAATTGGTGTGAATACTAGACAAACCGTCTGTAATGATGTGTCAAAAAAAAATCTGGTGTGAAGACTAGGATATCCATCCCACATACACTTCCACCCTCACATACACCCACTCAATACAGTCTTTCTATATCTCTCTTTCACTCAAATACACATTTTTACTCATAATAAATCACACATTTTTACTGTCTTATTTTGATATTAGGTATAGTGTAATAATAATAACACTTCCTTCCATATAGTACGTAAGATACACATATCTTATTTGTATTTCTGTTTATTTTCTATTAAAACTTGTATGCATGTACTGTGCGCTGTCCTTTGTACAATAAAATAAATATATTATACAAACATACATAAAAAAAAACAAGTTTGTGAACATTATGTATATAGATAAGAGCAAAAACAGTGTGCATTGAAAAAAAGTTACAGGAATTGAGTGATTCAAAATCTACAAATACTATTTATGAATACTAATTTGAAATGCACGTTGGTTTATATTTTTTAGATAAATACATACTGTATTATTTTTCAGGGGAATACCTTACGTATCCAAGAATAGAATTCAACGTATCGATGCAATAGCTACATATCTTTCAAAAGGTAAACACGATATTGTGAGCTTGCAAGAAGTGTGGGATGAAAAAGACTATTTGACAATAAAGCAAAAAGTGATAAATGTTTTACCATTTTCTCACTATTTTTATAGGTTGGTAATCAATCTTTTATTTACTCACATCTCTTATGATTATTCACAACTATTTTTTTTTTTAAAGCCAGTATTAATAATATTCATTTCATTTGTTGACCCAGTTAGGTAGTTATCTGACTTCCGAGCGAAAGGTCCCAATTATTGTGTTTTCAGTCTGGATATGCGAGACGCTCCAAAATCTGGAAACTTGGTTTTGGGTGCGTGTTAAATTAATATTTGCTTAAGACAAAGTTCATATTTGAAGACACATCTATTTATTTATTTATTTATTTAATATTGTTTCTCGGGCAACTAACAGGAACTATGTCAAATATTAATTTAACACGCACCCAATAACAAGTTGCCACATTCTGGAGACTTACGATATTAATCGTCTCACAGATCCAGACTGAAAACACAATTAAAAACTGTGTCTCCACCGGGAATCGAACCCGGGACCGTTGACTCAGCAGTCAGATATCTAACCAACTGAGCCACGAAGGCCGACAATAATTGAAATATATGTTTAATATTCATAATTTTTTATCAATATTTAAGTGGAGTATGGGGTTCTGGAGTATGCGTGTTTTCCAAGTGGCCGATTGAAGATGTATTTTTCCACGCTTGGGCGTTAAATGGATATGTTCACATGGTTCATCATGGAGATTGGTTTGGTGGAAAAGGAGTTGGATTATGTAAAATCAAGTACAACGATTTGATTATACATCTATATTCAGCGCATGTAAGTTACATTCTTTCAAACCAATATTTCTCAATCAAATAATTAAGATTAATTAATTACTCAGCTTTGTTATATGTAACTATAAACTGAGTATATTTCCAGTGATGTTATTCATCTAGTTAGTTTATATATTCAAAAAAAATACTTTTAACTAGAAAAGTGAAAATTTTGAATGTCATATTATTTTTTTTTCAAAGTGACTAATTGTATATAATTATATATTAAAATATGTAAAGATTTTTGCACACTCAAATACACGTATGTTGTTCCATTATTGTTAATTGTGAATTTTAACCGCTGTTCATAATTGAATAAAATTACAAAATTTTATGAAATAGGTAGTGTTAAATATACTGGGTGTTTGATAGATGAATACAAATCTCTTCAGGGTCATTTAGAATATTTTGAGCCAAACTTGGCTTTGTCCAAAGTCTCGCAGTTTTCGAGAGGTACTTGATATTTGAGAATCAAATAATTCATCAATGTACAGTCCTTTCCGAGCTTTAATAGTCCCTTGCATAAGTATTAGTAACAGGATGATTACAAATTTTTTTTATAAAAAAAAAATAATTTTTTAAATATTTATTTTATCAATTAGGTACTTACACAACATTCTAAACATACACAATAACTTTTAGTACATAGGTACAATCAAACATAACTACTTATACATATTAAAAAAAAACAAAAACGCCGAAACACACCAACTAGATAATTTAATTTTCTATAAAAATTATGCAAATTACAGAAGTCTAAATTTTATTTTGTGATCAGATGAAAATGACGAGAACAAATTAGTATCTAACATTCTTCGCCCGATTCGCCCATTCTTTGTCGGCCTTCGTGGCTCAGTTGGTTAGATATCTGACTGCTGAGCCAAAGGTCCCGGGTTCGATTCCCGGTGGAGACACAGTTTTTAATTGTGTTTTCAGTCTGAATCTGTGAGACGATTAATATCGTAAGTCTCCAGAATGTGGCAACTTGTTATTGGGTGCGTGTTAAATTAATATTTGACATAGTACCTGTTAGTTGCCCGAGAAGCAATATTAAATAAATAAATAATTCAGACTCTTCAGATTCACTTTGTGATGATAAGCTGTCACCTGTATTTACAACAAACGTGTTCTCATCCATAATAGAATCCATAATAGCATCACTTAGTTTATATTTTTCTTCCTCTTTTTGGACATGTCGACACAGTTGAACCCAATCATTGCTGGTAATTTGCGATATTTTTTCTTCTACCAAAGCACGTACATTTTCCATTGTAAATGATACTTGTCCTTTTTTTTTGCATATTGCTCGAGAATCAAGCGGATAATCGAGAATCGAGAATCATTGTAAATGATACATTTTTAGATCCCACATAACTTTTTACTATGGACCACATATTTTCAATTGGATTAAGTTCTGGATGGTAAGGGGGTAATCGAAGTGCAGTATGTCCGTGTTCATTAAGAATGGCATCTGTTTTAAATTCCTTTTCCCTTGGCTTGTTGTAAAGTATTATTCTGTACAATTATGGCTTAAGCAGATTTTGAGGAAATGATATGCTTTTACTCTGTAACCAATCAATCATAACTTGCTTTTTAGAATTTGAATTTAGCATAGGATTAAGTACGTTATTATGGTAAGGAGCGTTATCTATCAAAAGAACAGATCTTGGTTGAAGATTACAAATTAATTTTTCTTTCAGCCATTTTTCACAATTTGCATTATTCATATCATTATGATAGTCGCCAGTTTTATGGTGAGATTTATACATCAGAAAAGCATTGGGAATAAAACCTGCCTCACCTCCCGCGTGAACAATATTATATTGTGAGCCCTTCGAAATTGGTTTCTTTAACCATTCATTTGAACCATCGGACCAAGACATTTCTGATGTGTGGGTAGAGTGAATGTAGGTTTCATCCATGTATACAATTGGCCTACCTTCAGAACGATATCTAGTCATTTTTTCTAAGAATGTAATTCTTTCAAAAACTATATCACTTTTTTCGATTAATAATTTTCTATTGTCTTCTGTTTTTTTTTCATTTGAAACCCAGTTCTTTGGACTATGTGCCACAAAGAAGTTCTTCCACCCGTAAAGTTAATGCCTGATTTTCAAACAACTAATAATTTCGACGGTGTAGGGAGTTCTTTTTTTGTAACATGAAAATCATGTATGCAACGTCTTATAACTACACTGTCGAAACTATCAACATTAATTTTTTTTAAGGCGCTTCTTTTTTTTTTCGGAGAAGAAAAAGAAGTAGAACAATCGGGAGTAAATTTATTTTTTCCTTTATTATATTTTTTACAGTCAAAATATACAAACAAACGAAAAATTAGGTATTTTTTGTTTTACAAATTCTTGAGCTCTTTGTATGATATTGACAGTAAACATGCAATTTTTTGATCGTTTGAATTAGCATTAATGCATGTCACAAATTGAGTTTATTAGCATTGTTTTTCCTACGAGATATTTCTATATTATATATAAGATTAATTATATGATGATTAAATACATTTATTTTCTTTTAGTTACATGCCGAATATAATACTCATGATATATATCTCGCACATAGAACTCTACAGGCTTTTGATACTGCCGAATTTATCAAATTTACTTCATCTTCAGCCGATGTCGTAATACTTGCTGGTGATTTGAATACTCAGTCTCACGATTTAGCCTACAAGTGAGATGTATTGATTTATTTTGTATTTCATCTACCTTTTTTTTTACATATTTTATGTATCATGTGTTTGTGATCACTTGCCATCTATGATTTATCTATTAAATGGTCAATCTATAAATATGAAATTTTAATTTTCTGACACAGTCGACAACTTTAGGGTCCAGGCTTAAATTCTTAATATCAACTGTGATATAATCATTTAGTCAAATTTGTAAAACTTTCGTATTCTCAATTTTATGTGAAATTCTTTACCAATATATCTTTGCATTTTTGTAATTTTAGTACACTATCTGTTACTCTCAAGTATTATTTTTAAAATCCAAATTTTACTTATATCTTGGATTCAAAATGACAGTGAATTTAACAATCATACCTCACACACACATATGTTACAATAGTATAAGCATGATATAAAAAAAAATATTTTTTTAAAAGAGATACATTTATTTTTTTAGGATGATCTGTGAAATTGGCAATCTTTTTGATTCTTTTACAAAAACTGATGATATTGTGTTGTCTAAGAAGTTAGGGACAAATGAAAGAGCAGAAAATACATACACAGATCCTACGGAGGCAGCCCGTTTTCCAGAAGGAAAGAGAATTGATTATATCTTATATAATTCTCGAAACAATTACAAGGTAAGATATACATGGTATATTACTAGTTGCGTGTAACACATGAGATTCAACTGTCAATGGCGATAGTATGTATACATTGTTAAAGAATACATACCCAACAATACAGCCTTATATCCAAATTATTGAATATTTTCAGATATTTTATTTTCTACACAAAACATGTATGTCGGGATAGGGTAGTGAGGAGGTCAGTCCTTTTTTCCAACCCCGATTATGTAAACAGCATGATGTTATGTATCTATGTAAAGTATCAAACTATTGAGAATCCCCGAAGATATTGTGTATACTGCCATATAAATCTATGAAACTATCTACTACAAACTAAATTCAAATTTTATAGAAACTGTTAAAATAGGTTTGAGATAAACTAATATAATGCATGTATTTTTTATAGAAAATTAAATTATGTACTTGGGGTGTTTCGACGTATGATATTTTTAGTATAGCCTAGTCTTCACACCATTTTTTTTAAACATAACCTACAAAAGTTTGGTAAAAATACCAATTTAGTCATTTATTTTAGCATTTTAGTTAATTTTTTTTAATATATAATGCAACTGGCTCATGCCAGTCGCAATTATGAATACAAACAAACCTAACCAACCTATTTTTACCATTGTAGGTTAGGTTTACAAAAATGGTGTGAATACTAGGTTATCCATATTTTTAATAATCTTAAACACATAAATTTGTCATAAAAAAAGTTTTCCTTAGTAAAAAAGTTTGAGAAACTCTGGAAATAGATAGGTATAGGGAAAATAAAAATAAAAATTCAAAAGTTTAAATAAAAATAAATAAACACTTCCTTGCACCCTACGCAAGTGGCGAGTTTATTGCCAAATGACAATTTCTTCCAACTAACCAGTGTTTCCAGCCCAGAGAAGCAATATTTGCGTGAGAAATAAATTTAAATAAATTTCTCCTCTGCTGGAAATCGACCCAGGACGCCCGCACAGAAGCCATTACCCTATAATCACACTATATTTTATTTTAGAACTTTTTTAAATGTTATATCTATAATTAAAAGTAAACCACTTTTTGATTCTACATGAATTTTATTATGTGCGATAGGCCTATTTCGCCTTGTTAGGGCATTTACTAGCTTATGCCCTAACAAGGCGAAATGGGCCTATCGCACATAGTAAAATTCATGTAGAATCAAAAAGTGGTTTACTTTTAATTATAGATATAACTTATATTGGAATTCTACAAAATAAAAACTTCGTCGATCATTTTTTAAATGTATTAAAATCGATCAATTCCCTAATACACATAGGTAGGTCATCCAACTGTTGATTCGTTCAAGAGAATTTATTTCTCTTAATGAATCAACAGTATTAATCTTAATCATATGTGAGATAATTTTATGCAGTAGTAGAGTTTTTGCACGGTTTTTCCAACTTTGAAGTAAAAAAACACCAACTTAGAGGCTTTGCGCATATATGTTCCATACATGGATTTACTCATAATTAGGAGTAGAACATTAAGTGTGTCTTCTTTTAACTTTTGATCCGCTTGATTAACATATCCAAAAATTTCAGTAAGTATGGAAAATTTAAGTCTAAAACTTTCATAAGCACTCAGAATTTCAAATTTTTGTTTCCGTCAGGGGTTATCTATTGAAATTTTACTATATTTTTCCATATATCTCAAAAACCATAAAAGCTAGAGCGCTGAAAATTAGTATAAATATAGGCAAATACAAAATATCAAATTTGTATATTTAAAAAAGTTCCAGAGTTTCTCTAACATTTTTCATTAGGAATAAATTTTTTTATGATAAATTTGTGTTTAACTGCCTATATTTCCAAAGTTTAAAGAATATCGAAAAAAGCCAAAACACCCCAACTGAATAATTTAATTTGCTATAAAAAATATTAACATTGTAGCAGCACAATTCAAATTTTTTTTTAACATTGTAGCAGTACAATTCAAAATTGAATTTAGTGTCTCACTCAATTGTTTGATACCTACTTAATCTACAAACATAAATCATGCTGTTTTCATATTCTGGGTAGAAAAAACAGACTGACCTCCATACTATCCTATCCTGACATATAGCAAGTGTTTTAACTGCCCATATTTCCATTTTTTTTTAATATAGAAAAACGCTGAAACACCCCAACTAGATAATTAAATTTTCTATAAAAAATATGCAGTAGGTATACACTACACAATATTTACGGGGACTCTCAGTAGTTTGATACTTTATCTCCAAACATTTTTATTAACGCAATTTTTGTAAGTTCTATAACATAATTACTATCGCCATCTATGAAATAATGAAAAAAACCTTTTTTGTAACGCCATCTATTGAGAAGTTGTTTATTTTGTAAACAATGAAAGCAACAATCCTTGTTCATGAGGTGACAGTGTTTCTTCGCACAGATGTCAAAAATTGCATTGATAAGGGAACTCAATAAGAACACATAATTGGTGAACGCTGCGCAAGTGCATAAAGTGATGACATAAACCAGCCGATGACAGGTTGTAAGCCCTGTAGGTGTTTTGAGTTCCTGGTTCTTCTGTAATATTCCAACTTCGTCTATTGAGATGTTGAAAAATTGTCAAAAATATCATTGATTCCTGACTGGGAAAAATCCAATGTTTGCATATATGCAACTTTATAAAATAGTCGATGTTATATGTTTTTTTATATTGTTTCAGGTTAATGTCGTGGAATATGATTTACCCATTTCTGGTTTGGTACCAGGTCATATATTCTCATATTCTGATCATGATGCTGTTTCAACAAAGTTATCCGTTAGTAAATGTTTATCCTGTGAAAAACAGGATATTAATGTTGAAGAATACAAAAAAACTTTGAAGAATGGTATAGATATATGTCACGATGCTTTGAGTAGTCTTCAATATTCTCGAAGACAATATTTTATATATGCAGCAAGTATATTTCTTTTAATAATAAGTACTATAGGTCGGGCGGAAACTACTGTTTTGGACATGCCTAGACTTCTTTTGGTTGCCATCTTTTTTTATTTTATATTCATGGGAACATTATGGAATTGCATGGAATGGAACGGAGTTTTTTCTGGTTTGAAAAGTTTAGAAGTGATTCTTAGTCATTTGAATTGATAAAATGAGTCACTGGTTGAATTGGTGCTGTATTTTATGTATATGTATTCCTTTCATCATTTATGCCTCAATCAAAAGTATTGTATGTAGGTATATATTTGCATGGTGCAAACAATATTTCTTTGAATAATAGTCCGACTAGATTTTCATTTTTAGAGTTTGATTATTGTGTAATACAAATAATTTTGAACATATGACTGATAAAATTTATATGATAAAACCCATTCTCATTTATAAAGTGGGAAGTAAATAATTCTTTGAAGAAAAAACAATGTCAGTATTAAGAAATTACATATATGAGATCAAAGAAACATGAAATATTGAGTTTTGCTCATGTACTTGATTGATAGTACAGACTGACCTTTCTATTTTTTTATATTATGTCCTATAGAATTAGAATATAATATTCCTTATGTATCACATTCCTTAAGATAGAAAAGTATTGTTTAATGTGGTAAAAACAAACTGCAATTATCAAAGCTGAAAATGCTTGTCAAATTTAGCCAGATGTATAAATTACTTTTTTTAAGAATATATATGTTTGATTAAATATGTTTTGGTTAAGAAATAAACTGCGTGAGATTGGCGGTCACACTTTTTGTCACATGATACCTAAATATTCTTTTTTATCTTCTTACCTTATTTTATTCTTTTTTTTTATTTATTTATTATAAGTCTCCAGAATTTGGCAACTTGTTATTGGGTGCATGTTGAATTAATATTTGACATAGTACCTGTTATTTGCTCGAGAAGCAATGGTAAAAAAAAATTCTGTTTATTCCTTACTAATAAAATATGTATTTTTTCATATTACACCTTTGTCATTAAATGTTCAAATGTCAAAATATCACCATCTTGAAATTATTGTCTTATGAATGTAAAGTGTAGCTTAGTGGTTTGATTTATTTATTATTTTATTTGGAAATACTACAGCTATTATTATGATTAAATACAATAAAGTTTTTATCTAATTTATTATTTTGACTTGTTAATTGTTATTATTTTTCTTTACTGTTGTGGTTAACTGGTAGATTTTCTCTAGATAATAAGTCCATCACATTGTGTTCTATAAGCTTTTCATTATTATTATTCTTAGAACAAATACGAATGCTCATATTTTAAGTACGTAAATACGTATTTTTTCACGCTAAATGACTCTCATGGTTAATCTCATTGATAAAAGTAAAACATATAGAATTTCTTTTAATATAAGGTTTGTCTCTATATTTTTTCTTGAAATCTAGCATGATGAAAGTTTTAGGAATGATTTGTGATGCAATTACGTCAAGGGTATCTAAACTCTTATCTTGAAAGCCTTATTAAAATAAATACTTGGGGATGGTTAGTTATTGGTGCACGAGAATTGGAGGTTCAAATCTATCTGAATAATATCTTGAAAGATGGAAACGTAAGTCGGAGAGTGTGTAAGAAGCAAAGAATATCTGTGAAGATAGGGTAATAGTGTTTTTGTTTCACTCTCTTCCTCAATAGGCATGCGTCATTATAGTATTTATTTTCTCTATTGATATTATACTATTAATTCAAATTTATACTAGTAATTGAAAAGAAAAACATCTTATGCATTTAAAGTCTTTTATTTATTTATTTAATTACAGCAAAATAATATACCAAAAAAGTCTTAGTCAATTGAATTAGAATAGCAAGGAAGTTTATTTGCCATTAAAAATATTATGCAAAATATTTACTAGAAAATTCATGTATTAGTAATGTTAAAGAGATTTCCATGTTAAATGTCAATGAATAAATAAAAATAACTTTGATTATAAATCACAATAGCCATTAGTTAGGTACTTATATTGCTTTCATCCTACAGGAATTAAGAGAAGGTATTATCTATATCGTTTCTTATTAAATATACATTATCTTAGGGAGATATTCATTCTTGCAATCAATTATTATATAATAATAAGTAAAAAAAAACATTTTACAATATTTATAATAAAAAACCATTATATTTGGTGAAATTTTCTTAATAAATATTTTTAACAATTATTTTTATTATTGTATTTATATTACAAGCTATACAAATACATATTTATATGTAATATTAAAAATACTATATAGTAACCCTAATAAATTTTAAGAAAATATTTAAATATACTTTTATCACATTTATTGTTTTGATCAACACAAACATTAGCATTTTTTATTTATTTCTTCAGATTCATTACTTGATAATTCTTCATTAGCAGGACATAAAGATGCTCCTGTATTTCCCGTTGAACCGTATGAGCTACGAATAACAACATCGGCATAATTAGGTGGTAGTTCTTCGTGAACTGTTGCGTTATTGATTGATGTAGCACTTGATGATGGTCCAGGTTCACCAACTAGTCTTGAACTTTCATCATCGCCTCTTGCCAAATGATAAGTTGATTTACCTCTTAGCCTACGACTCAGTGAACTACCTATGAAATAAAAAATACATCTCAAAGAACATAACACTTGTGGTTATAATTTTAATAACAGTAATAAACATTTCCTTGCACCCTGACCCTGATGGCTATTTCTTCCAAATAACCAGTGTTTCTACTCCAGAGAAGCAATATTTGCGTGGGAAATGAATTTAAATAAATTTCTCCTCTGCTGGGGATCGAACCATTTTCCATTCATTATTTAAAAATGAAATATTTTAATTTGACTACATTTTTTTTAGTCAACATGTAAATCTGACACTGATATTTGTATTATTAAAACATTTGCATTTTACATATTATGTGCAGTTGGTTTCAGAATCTGTTTTAAGATTTAGTGTTACAACTGATTACAATTTTTGTTTATTGCTGCTGTAACTAGATACAGACATCTGTTTAATTTTTGATAGGTAGAGTGAAATAAAACAAATATTTTAATGTTAATAACACATTTTCGACAAATTTGTCACATATCCCATTCTTAAAAAAACTTTTTTTATAAGTTATGATAAATCTTAGAATGTTTTGGTGAATATTTCTAAAATAAATATACTCTTTTAAGATAGTAGTAACATTTTTTATTTGAATCGGTCGAAGAATATGGGAGATATTAATGTGTAATTTTCACTTAAATCTCAGAATGAAAAAAAATCAATTTCACCTAAATTAAAAATCAGAACCACACAAATTATAGTAAAATGAATAATGCCGACCGCCGTGGCATAGTTGGTAAGCCATTTGGGTTCTGTACCCGCATCCTGGGTTCCATCCCCAGAAGAGGAGAAATTTATTGAAATTCATTTCTCACGCAATTATTGCTTTTCTGGGCTGAAATCACTGGTTAATTGGAAGAAATTGCTATATGGCGATAAATTTGCCACTAGCGCAGGGTGGAAGGAAGTGTTTATTATTATTATAATACAAATCATCCTAGCTATACAAAAGGATTAGACTTACTAAGTTTCATCAAAATCTGAGTTGGTAGGTGCCATGGGCTGGTTGAATTGACACAGATTTTGGATTTACCCATGTTTTAGGCCCTTTCTTGATTTATCATTACGATAGCGGTGTGGGTTCAACATGCATCTATATTTCAATTAGCATACCTTGATTGGCTAAATTATTTGCTTATTTTTTCTTGTGTTTTTTTCTTATTCGATACTTTATAAATCATTTTATTTTCTAGCAATTGTTGAATACATTACTAATTTAATTTTACCTATTGAAAAGAATCTTTAAAAGGTTTAACTTACATAATACATGTTAATATACCTATTATAAATATATTGTTAAAATGTTGATTCTGTACATTTATAAAACAAAAATAAAATACGTTTCTTTTGACATCCTATACACGGGTAAAAATTATTATCATCATGTGAAAGTTCTCTAGTCGAAAGATAATACTTTTTTCAATATACGTATTTCGCTAATAACGCTTATATAACAAGCCACAACATATTCATCACTTAAGGATGACATTTTGACATGATGCCAAGGCATAAACAGTACTGCACAATTTATGGTGAAAACATAACGACGGGTCCGTAAATGAAAGCAGTGCAGTATTGTTTTGGTATACAGAGCATACTGTTCCACACTGCTACTGCATCTATAAATCAGGAAAGGGCCTTAATCTTTCAGATCTCTAATAATCTTACAATTACAATCACAATATAAATACTGGAGATATACTTACTAACAACACCCAAATGTTCAGTTATATCATTTTTTACATCAGAAACATCTAACATTGCAAGGAATGCTCCGAAGCACGAAGGTGTTTCATCCGTCGACAAAACATAAGGCCTATAAGAAAAACTGTAATGATGCGCTAATGCAGCAAAAAACATTTCTATGCAAATGCAGAAATCCTAAAAAAAAAAAAAAAATGATAAATTATTAGTATTAACTGTTTAAGTGAAATTTAGAACTTCTAAAATCTATTATCAACAGATATCTTTGATCATATTCCATATGATAATATCCTCTCTGATGTATTATTTATTTTGTACCATGACTCCAAAAAATCTAATCACATGCTTTTATGATAAGTATGCATGATGTTATATCAATGTCATGAAAAAAAAATGCTGAATCATTGATAATTTATCGCATCATATAAAAAAAATATAAAAGCATTAAAATAAAAAAAAACAACCACCTGTAATTTAGAAGAAATAGTTTTGATTGTATCCTGATCATTTGTATCAAATATAGATGATATAACTTTGTAGTAAACTAATACATTAATTATAAATCCTTGACTGAAAATAAAACACATTTTTTAATTAAATATTCAGGTATCACAATTAAATTAACTAATTAGGTATAACAATTAAATTAAATGATTAGGTATAACAATTAAATGAACTAATTAGAAATTTTTACGAATTTAAAACACAGTTTTAATCCACAGATTGAGTTAAAATTAGCCTGAGCGCTTTCGATGGTTACACCATCATCCTTGAAAACTTATATATGGGAAATATTTCTAACAAAATCAGCAATGTTACAAAAAATAAAATTAAATCAGCTTTTTACACCAATTTAAATTTAAATAAACTAATATTTAACTGTAAAGATAAGCAGGATCAGATGGATAAGAGTGGCATATATAGAATTAATTGTAATGACTGTAACGCGATGTATATTGGTCAATGCGGAAGAGACATAGGTACTAGAATAAATGAACACCTAAGAGCATTCAGGGGTCTTTCTGTATACTCTGAGATGGCGGACCATTGCATTGAACACGACCATAATTTTGATCGTACAGTGTTGTGGTTCTACATCTGGAGTCGAAGGGACAAAAACTGGATGCTCTAGAAATATTAGAGATTAACAAACATCTCAAAAATAATGATAATCTCATAAATATTCAAATACCTATGTCCTCTCCACTGCTAAAATTATGTGCACCGATTGGTTGCTTTATGTATGTACCGCTTTCTCTTTACCACACCCCTGCCCTAAGAACCCCCCACCTCAAACTATGTACTGGCCATTTTGTTATATTATATTTAGTTTTGATTGTCGTCTCCGAGGATGATGGTGTAACCATCGAAAGCGCTCAGGCTAATTTTAACTCAATTTGTGCATTAAAACTGTGTTTTACATTTGTAATAATTTCATTATGAACTTCCGTTCTGTAAACAAAACAAAATTAAACTTAATTAACTAATTAGGTATCACAATTAAAAAAAATTATCAACTTACAAAAATGAAAAGAACACAACGGCTTTGATGCAAAGAAATTTGCCCAACGGTTGCATTGGTTTTAACTCTACTTTATTAGCTATATAGAACAGGACCAAGCAGTACATAGCGACAAATTGTGATAAGTTATTTATAGCGACCATGTAAGGAAAAGCGACATTTGCTTTGAAATCTCCTTCACCATAAACACCAGCCAGTTCACATATGACTGATAATATAGTCGTCACTGGTCTCACAATTGTATATTGTAATATGCCATGTTTACACATGTGAACAAATTCCCTGGAAGAAAACAAAAACTGCTAATATTAAGTATCGATATAACAAATTTTAAAACAGTGTTGCGCTGAAATAATTACAGTTTACCACTCCCACATTCCTGTATAGTAGTGAGTGCCCTTAAAATATGTCGAGTCAATTCGTACCAAATGTATAGCGGGACGAACTCCACCACTTCTACTTAAGCATGAAGTGGGGTACAACTCGCTAAAAATTCTCACCGTCTTACTTATAAACGTAAACTATCTCTAGTACCTGGAAAAAGAGCGTGATTAACGAAAAAAGTTAAATTATAATTAAATGTTTATGTTCTATTAGATTCTTAAACAAATATAAGATTCTCGGAGGACAAAAGTTTTCACAATACACCAAACACAAAAAAAACATTATCACGAAATTCATAGGCACTTTCTACATGATACCTGTTGAGAAATTTTAAGTAAAATTGCATTATTAGCAAGACGAGGACGTATGAGACAGTGTATCAATGTTGATGAGGCGATGTATATGTGTCACACAAGCCTGGCTACCCTCATAAAGAGACGCAATTGCTCCTATCAGCTTACTCTCCACTCCGTACACTGATAGCACGTTCCAAAGTTTTTCCCGGTCGACTTTATCATAAGCCTTTTCCAGGTCTATGAAAGCACAGAAAAGCTTCTGGTTTTTTGCCAGAACCTTTTCAATTGCCATTCGAAGGGAGAAGATTTGGTCAGTGCATCCTCTACCTCTAACAAACGCTCCTTGTGCATCCCATACCTTGCTTTCAGTCACCTTTCGTAACTTTTGATCTAAGATCCTAGCATAAAGTTTTCCAACTGAACTCAGCAGACTGATAGCTCGGTAGTTCTTGCAGTCTAATTTTGACCCTTTCTTAAAGAGGGGCACAATCACTGCGTTTCTCCAATCTGACGGAGTATACCCTGTCTCCCAACATTTGTTGAAGAGGCAATGACACCATTCCATCGTCTTTGCGCCACCATATTTGATGAGTTCAGTTGTTATGCAATCAAATCCCGCTGCTTTTCCTGTACGTGCATGCTTCACTGCTTCTCTAACTTCGTCTATTGTAATTTTTTCTCTATCATTCTCGTTTGCATTCTGTGTTATTCTTACATACCTCATGCTTTCACTCTGCGAGCTTTCGTACAATTCTTCAAAGTACTCTTTCCATCTCTGCGTGACTTTCGTTTCATCCATAACCATATTTCCATCTTTGTCGTTGATGCATTTTGATCCGTTCGACGTTACTTGCTTTCTCCTATTCACTCTTTTCCAGAACATTTTTTTGTTACCTGCAAAATCATTCACAATTTTTATACTTTCATTATCTTTCAAGGCATTTTTCTCTCTTTTCACGGCTTCTTTTGTTTTCCTCTTGCATTCGTTATATACTTTTCGCGCTTCTTTTTCTTTTTCATTCCTTTCTCCTTTACACGTCAACCACTTCTTCCATGCTTCATGTTTCTCTTTCACTATTTCCTGTACTTCTTTGTTCCACCATGCATCTCCTTTCATTCTGCATCTTTTCGCTTCACCACACGCATTCTTTGCTGCACTAATTAGAGTGTTCCTTAGTATATCCCATGCCTCACCTATATCCATATCTCTCGCTATGTGAGTGTCAAGAGCGCATACAACCTTTCTTTCAAATTCTCGTCTGACATTTTCTTCCTGTAGCTTCTCCACTTTGATTCGCGACGGTGGGCTGATCTTTTTAGTTCGAGATCGCCATCCAGCAAAAAGATTAATTTTTGAGACAACCAGAAAATGGTCTGTCTCCAGTTCGGCACCTCTATAAACCCTCGTGTCCTCCGTCGCTTTCCTCAAAGCAGAGTCCACGCACACAAAATCTATGATAGATCTTTCATCCCCTCTCTCCCATGTATACATATGAATCTTTTTGTGGTCAAACATAGTGTTTGACACAAAGAGATCCATTTCCACACAAACATCTATCAGTCTTTTCCCATTGTCATTTATTCTACTGTCACCGTAGGGCCCGAGCGTTGATTCAAAATCTTTCCTCCGAGTTCCTACCCAGCCATTCAAATCTCCTGCTAGTATTATCTTCTCACTATCTTTTTTCTTATTTAATTCCTCTATCACGCTTGCCCAAAACTTATCTTTCTCGCTTTCTGCGCTCGAATTCACGGGTGCGTATCCTTAAGTAAGAACACCCCCGTGATTCCGATCTTGAATTTAATCCACATAAGTCTTGAGCTGACTAACAAATACTCTTTCATGCTCTCTACCATTCGTCTTTCTAGTATAGCCCCTACTCCCTCGCATGCGAATTCATCCTCTTTTATTCCTGACCATAATTCCATTCTTCCATCATATTTTTCCTTCGTGCCACTTCCCTTTCTTTTTGTCTCTGTAAGACACATCACGGGACTCTAATTTTGGTGGGGGTCACGGAGACGCATATTTTTGCTGGAAATATGCATCATACAAATACCGTGTAATGCCACAGTTACAACCATCAGTAACACTACCAATAGTCCTACTCCTAGCGTCCTCGAGTGGTCTTAAGATCCCGCGAGTCCCGGGCAATGTGGCCACTGGCAATGCCATCAGCCATAGCAAATAGGAGAGGATGAACGGCGATTCTCTGGCGCCTCAAAACTGGAATCCCCAGCTAAGGGAAGGAAAACCCCGACAGAAAACCACCCAAGCCAGGTCTTATGCTACAACGTGCCTAGGGCTGAATGGCACCGGGGTTATATGGTGTCGCAAGCGTTGTGCCCTCCGGAAACTGGTCCGAATCCGGAGTGTAAGTAGGACTTGCCATGACGTGGGGCTCCGTTATGGTGGACCGTCTATTTCCCCTTACTTTCCTAAGGTCTGGAAGTTGCCTTGTCGACTGAAGGACCGTACGAACCAGATGAATACAAATAAACCAAAAAACCCACCTTCGTCCTCCCGAAAGGGGGGGGCTAGACTCGCCTACACAGGGGAGTCATTATCAACCGTAGCCGGAGGTAATACAGCTATTCCCGCCCGAAAGGGGGGACCAAGACCCGTCTGCAAAGGGGGGTCGCCAACCACGATAGAAGCATCCAATGAGGGGGAGAAGGGGAGACTGCTGCATGAAAGTGGTTCAGATTAATCTGCACCACTCGAAGGCGGCGTCTGCCGCATTACTTCTCCGCCTCTTAGAAAAAGGAGAAGATGTTGTCTTAGCCCAAGAACCATGGGTTGTCAAAAATCTAGTGGCTGGGTTAAAATCTAAAGACTACAGAATCTTCTATACAAACAATAAAGGTAAGCCAAGGTCTTGTATTCTTATAAAGAAGGAGCTCAATGCCTTTAAGGTGTCAGAGTTCTGTAACGAAGACATCACGGTGCTGGCAGTAGAACTTCAGTCCCACACCATTTGGCTGATTTCTGCCTACCTAGCACATGATCACGAAGAACCGCCCCCTCCAGGTATCCTTCAACAAGCCATACATAGAGCAGAAGATGAGAGGATACCTGTGGTGACAGGTGCAGATGCCAACGCACACCACACAATCTGGGGCAGCACGGACACAAACGAGAGAGGTGAGTTAATTTTTGAATATATTTTATCACATAACCTCGAAATTTGTAATATAGGTGATACTCCAACATTTATTGCCGCAATAAGGCGTGAAGTTCTAGACATAACAATTGCCAATGAATATGCTGCCGAATATGTAAAAGAATGGAAAGTCTCAGCTGACCACTCCTTCTCTGATCACCAGTACATTGAATTTAACTTAAACTTTCAGAAACCAGATAGAGTCATGTACAGCAATAGAAGGAACACACAATGGGATAAGTACAACACTGCCCTCAGTGAATTTCTTTCTGAAATACCAACCAAACCCTCAACAACAGAGGAATTGGATAACATGGTAAAGACCCTTACTAATGCTTGTAACCAAGCCACCAGGGAATCGTGCCCGGTGCGTATAGCTAAAGGGAGAAAAAGACCACCATGGTGGACAGAAGAGATAATTACCCTAAGAAGGGAATGTCGCAAACTATTTAACCTAGCCAAGAAAAACAATGAATGGGAAACTTATAAGGCTAGTCAAAGAGTTTTTAAGAGTAAAGTAAAAACGGCAAAAAGAACCTCATGGGAAGATTTCTGCACAAAAATTGAAACAATCCCCGAGGGAAACAGGATTCGCAAAATCCTAGCTACGGATCCAGAGATGCCTGAATATATAAAGAAAAACGACGGCAGCTGGACCTCAAGCAGCTCTGAAACATTAGAGCTATTAACAGAAACACACTTTCCTGGATGTAAACTCGACATGCCTAGGGAAACCGTCCACCCGATAGGGGGGGTGCAGACCCACCTGCAAAGAGAGGGCATGCCTGAGACAACAAACCAAACCAGGAAACAGAAAAACTCCCAGAAATTATTTAATACAGAAATGATTGCTTGGGCAATTTACAAGTTTGAACCATACAAGTCGCCAGGTCCGGATGGTATCATTCCAGCGGAACTGCAAGCGGCCTCGGAGACTGTCATACCCTGGTTGGGGACAATCTTCGAAGCATGTATAGAACTCTGTTATACCCCCAAATTATGGAGAGAAGTAAAAGTGGTGTTCATACCCAAAGGTGGAAGAACATCTAATAATACATCCAAGGATTTCAGACCAATCAGTCTATCCTCGTTTGTCCTTAAAACGCTAGAAAGACTCATAGAAACCAGAATAAGGGGTAAAATAGAACCTTCAAAGTGGTCAGAGTCTCAACATGCGTACAGCAAAGGGAAATCTGTAGAAACAGCATTACACACCCTGATACACAGAATCGAGAAATCGATGAAGTATAAAGAGTACACACTGGTCTCCTTCCTAGACATAGAAGGAGCCTTTAATAACATTAAATATGAAACAATGACTCAGTCTCTGAGGAAATTGGGGATAGAGACTTCGCTCATAGAATTTATCGACAATATGTTGAGAAATAGAGTTATAAACTCAGAACTTGGGGGCTCAAAGATAAAAAGATACCCGGTGAAGGGAACACCCCAAGGAGGCGTTCTATCACCTCTTTTATGGAATCTAGCCCTAAATAAACTGTTGATGGAGTTAGACGACACCGGGGTCGGAGTAATCGCTTATGCAGATGATCTCGCCATAGCGGTGTCCGGTAAGATCCTCAACATACTCTCATCTCTCTTACAGAGGGCACTAGACAGGATAACTCAGTGGTGTATTAATAGTGGGTTGGGAGTGAACCCAAAGAAAACAGAGTTGATCCTCTTTACAAATAAACGGGTAATCCCGGCATTTACATTGCCAACCCTAGAAGGGGTGACATTAGAGATCTCAGCTCAAGCTAAATACCTAGGTCTGATCCTGGATAGAAAACTGAGCTGGAAGCCTAACACGCAGGAAAGAGTACGGAAAGCTACAAATGCACTGTACACCTGCAGAAAGATCGTGGGAAAACGATGGGGACTACACCCCAAGATAACCCACTGGATGTACAAGGCGGTCATAAGGCCAGTCATGATGTACGGAGTGGTGGTATGGTGGCACTGCTTGAAAAAAGGAGTGCGCCTAAAAGAGCTGGCAAAAGTTCAAAGACTAGCAGAAGTGACAACCACTGGCTGTCTGAGAACTACACCATCAAAAGCCCTTGACACCATCCTGCATCTGATGCCGCTTGACCTCCTAGGAAAACAAATGGCAACGAAAGCTGCCATAAGAATGAATTGTGTCAACCCTTGGAGGGAGACACACATTGGACACTCCATGGTTCTTCAGGAGTTCAAAAAGCCATCCGAAGGTATCGACTATGTCATTCCCAAGCCTTTCTTCGAGAACAGGTTCTCAACCGAAATCCCCTCGCGGGAAATGTGGAAGGAGAATCTAATCCGTCACGATGAAGCTCAGGTGTTTTTCACTGATGGGTCAAAACTGGAAGGTAAGGCGGGCGGAGGATTCTTTTCGGAGCAATTAAATATTAACATTTCTTTCAGGTTGCCGGACCACTGTAGTGTTTTTCAAGCAGAGATCTTGGCAATCCAGGAAGCAGTAGAATGGATACAAGGCAATGCAGTATCAAACAGCATTGTCCGTATTCTCACAGACAGCCAAGCGGCTATTAAAGCCTTAAAAGGCGTAAGTACTACTTCTAGAGTGGCCCTGAACTGCCGCAACATCTTAAATGGGGCAGCGGAACGGTTCAATCTACAAATCATGTGGGTGCCGGGTCACAGTAATATAGCGGGGAATTGTAGGGCAGACGAACTTGCCAGAGCAGGTACCCTGTTATCTCTAGACAATATCAAACACAGACCTGGAGTCCCCATGGCAACATGTAAACTCCGGGTCAGTGAGAAAATTATTGCTTGTGCTGACCAAAGGTGGTCTGAGGAGAGCACATGCTCCGTTGCCAGACAAACATGGCCAAAATATGATCTCAGAAGAACCAGAGAAATACTCTCGTTCAGAAGAGACTCACTCGCCAGAGTCATATCAGTATTAACGGGACACTGGGTTATAGGAAAGCATGCCAGAAGGCTAGGGCTGGAGGCATACGATTACTGCAGAGCATGCCAAGACGAGGAGGAGGAGGAGACGGTGGTCCACTTCCTCTGTCACTGTCCTGCTCTCTCTAGAATTAGGAGAAGCTCCTTGGGAAGTTTCTTCTATGATGATTTAATTGACATAGCGTCGGCCGACATTGCAGACATTATGACATTCATTTGCCGCTCAGGCTGGTTCAAGGGGGATGAGTGAGTGGGAGGACAGCCCCAATGTGGTATCACAAAGGGCCAATCGGCCTAAGTGTGTTCTCCTCAAGAACTGCCACCCGCAAAAAAAAAAAAAAAAAGACACATCACATCTAATTCTTTCATTCGCATCACATCACATAGTTCGTTCATCTTTCTTTCCATTCCTCCTCTCACATTCCACACTCCGAATCTACATTCAGTTCTCCTCTTATCGCCTTCCCTTTGGGCTTCGGCATGATGGAGGGCGGGTCTCATCGCTACCTTAGATAAAGCCTTAGGGATACTAGTCTATACTATTTTATCATACCTACTTTACGCACAGACTTACAAGTTACACTTAACATAACAGAATTCAATGTTAAACTACAGGCTTAGAACTACTTATGTGCTATTAAAAGAGTCTGAACATTCTTAAACTAAGTTTACAAATCTACACTTTAAACTAAAAATATTCTTATTTTGACAGAATTGACTGCACATTTGTGTCACAAATATTGTTTTTTTTTTTGTCTTTCTTCCTCCATTGTTTGTCGGCAGTAGCGTTTGCTGTAGCTGGTCCAACTTGCATGAAATAAGCTCCCACACATTTTAAAAAATCAGCTGTCAAATCACACGGACGTTCTGTGTTTGCTGTCTCATTTACACCATTGGCTAAATCTTCATCTGTGTGTAGGAAGGCAGCAGGCAAAAAACAGCAGGCTATTTTTTTGCTTACTATGCGGCCGGGCCCTGTTGGGGTCATTTATGACTGTGATCCTTTTCTGGTACCTGACCATTCACTGTCACCATATGACCGCATTACACTGCACTGTTTTTTAGGACATGTTTTATTTGACAAATTTTTAGCTTAATGTTTAGCGAATAAACACTCAAATATCATCATTATTGGAAAACAATTGAATATTACACTAAAACTAGGTGCTTGTCTAACACTTTTCGCACAGAATGGTATAACTTTTTATCTTAAAATATTTCACTAACTCTATGAAATCTATTATAACCTCGGAGCGCACGGAATGTGCGTCCGCCCGCCCCGTAGGACAGAGTTAATGATATCTTTGGAAAACTAATCTGTTCTAAGTTTATGGACTTTACGTATATTTTTTTATTTTATTTTATTTATATATGATATGAATATGAAGTAAATCGGACTTATAGTTTGGGCTGTAGAGAGGACACAAAAAAAAAACAACGTAAATGATGAAATCATAGAGAAGAAATTAAAAGTTGTCCAGAGAAAACTAATAAGCCCTAGGTCTATGCACTTTACACATGTGGCCCCTGACTCAAATCGAAAACGCTTAACGATATCGCCAAACGCTATCTTTTTTGTATGGGATTTGACGTTTGTTATTTTAGAAAAAAATTCTACAACAGACGTCAAATCCCATACAAAAAAAATTGTTTGGTGATATTGTTAAGCGTTTTCAACTTGGCACAGGCCCATGATGTAAATATGAAGTTGATCGGACTTATAGTTTGGGCTGCAGAGAGGACACAAATTGGATAATCCGTATGGCGAGCGCCGTACTCCATACATACAAACACATCACAACGAATCTCAATGTGCACTCTCTACATGACACCCGTTAAACAAAAACAAAATATAATACACCACAGACATTTCACTGAATCAGTAATCCACACTAATTCTGGAGTGCTTGAAACTGCAATGGAAATTTGTGGGATAAAATAAATTTGCTCCCACGAAACATGCAATATAATGTAAAAATAAAAAATGATATGTAATCATTTATATTACCTTCCCATTTCCCACGGTGTAAGGCAACAAAGTGGAAATATGTGATATACTTGTGGTTTTAACTCAAGTGATGCTTCTAAATCTCTATCTTCGTTCAAGTAATTGAGAAGATATTTCATAAAATTGTATATAACATAAGCCTCATAACATTCTCGTAGAGAGTCCATATATATGGATTGTTCCGGGAACTCCAAGCCAAGCCATGCATTTACGGCATATATTGGAACCATCCATAGTATCCTAAAACATTTTGAACAAGATTTAAGTTTAATTTATTATGAAACTGAGTAAATGAAATGTATTTTTTATTATTGTTAAGACTAAACTCCTGGGCTGTGTTCAGATTCAACGCTTGACGTGTGGCGTTGAATGTACCTGAAGTTGCAGATTATGGCGTTTTTCACACCAATCATACTGAACGTTTTAGAGCAGCATTTCAATCTGAACGCTGCATCGAGCGTTTTAAATGTCAAATGTCATTTATCATATATGTCTCTTATTAGGTTATATTTTCATCGAAAGACAACAACTAGGCAGTGGTGTAAATAATGATCTCTCTGTCCTTTTATTTGAAATTGTTGAATGCTATATTCCAACTGTCGATTTGTTCAGGAGAACTTTGTTCTCTTAACATATCGACAATGTTTCAAGCCAGGATACGCGAGAATTGTATGGAGAGGTCTACTTTTTTCACGGCTTTTCCAACTTTGAAGTCAAAAAACATCAACTTAGAGGCTTCGCAGCATATATGTTCCATACACGGATTTACTCAGAATTCGGAGTAGAACATTTCGTGTGTCTGTGTGTCTGTGTGTCCCCCCCCCCCTTATAACTTTTGATCCGCTCAATTTACAGAGCCCAAAATTTCAGAATATATAAGCAGTTATAGGTCTACAAAACTTTTATACTCAGAATTTTGAATTTTTGTTCCAGTCAGGGGTTATAAACTTTTGAATTTTTACTTTATTTTTCCATATATCTCAGAAACCATAAAAGCTAGAACGCTGAAAATTGGTACAAATATAGACAAATACAAAATCTCAAATGAGTTTTTTCAAAAATATTCCAGGGTTTCTCAAACATTTTTTATTAAGAAAAATATTTTTTTTATGATAAATTTATGAGTTTAACTGCCTATATTTCCAATTTTTTTAAAAATATCGAAAAAAGCCGAAACACCCCAACTAGATAATTTAATTTTCTATAAAAATATCTCCATTGTATTAGCACATGTCAAACTTTTTTTTAACAATTTTTATAAAAATTGTATTTAGTGACGACATTGCTTCATACAATTTGTATGGCAGTCGCCTATACACAATATGTAAGAAGACTTAATAGTTTGATAGGTACTTAATCTCCAAACATACATACAGAACCATCATGCTGTTTTCATATTCCAGGTAGGAAAACATGACTGACCTCCATACTGTCCTATCTTGACATACATACCAAAATGTGTTAAAATTTTCAATAATTTGGATTTATGGGTTTATAGTTTGATTCTTATTCTTCAACTATACATACTATCGCTATCGACAGTTGGATCTCATGTGTTACATGCTACTAGTTATAAATTAACATCTTTGTGAGAATGCATATTGTCATCTTAAATAATGTCAACTGACATAATAAATACCACAGAAACAAATAGAAGACATCATTCCACAGATAAAATAGAAGTCAACAGATACTATCACCGTTAGAGTGTTTTTCACCCGACAATTTTACCGAGCGTTTGGTGCGTACACTTGACGTTTAATCTGAACACCACAGAGTGTCTTTCGTGTGTCTGTTTCTGGTCATTATGAACGGCTTAGAGCATCACTAAGTGCACTCGGCGTTCATTGTGAACATATCACTGTACTAGAGTTTGTGGCGATACGACACTTAGTAATCGTGCAGCCAATCACAAATATCCTGGTAGCGGCGGTTGGGCCAATGAGAGTACATAGATGGTTCCAGAAAACAGCATTGAGGAACAATATAAGCAAGTACTTTTTATTACTCCCTATTCTACATATATTATTATAAACTGGTACCTTTGCATATATACATATTAAAGAATAAAATCATATCTTTGATATTGTTAAAATATGTAGTTTCAATCTAGTTGACATTGAACGTGCATACTGTGTGATTAAACCGGGTTGCAGACCAAAAGTTAAGCTAAGTTACCTGATTATGTGTTTCTGCTGAGATGGTTTAGTATAAAAAACAACATGTTGAGTTATTTCCCAAATTGAAATCGGGATAGCAAGTAAAACAAATGCTCCACCAACAAGAGAACCTTGGTCTCTTTTTTGGAAACCATTACGTATCGAGTTTGTTATTAAAATTGGAACTACTATAATAATGATAAGAGAATACACCGCTATACACAAAGGTCTTATCCAAGCTCTCCATTGCCGAAAACATGAGGAAAAACATTTACAACACATTTCGTTAAATCTACATGTCTTTCTTACACTTTCTTAAAATTCATAACAATACACACAAAACGACAAAGCCTGACAGCTCTACTTGTCAGTGAATCACAGATGACATGATTTATTATATTGCTTTTATAAAAAAATAATTTCCCATAAAATACCAAGTCCTTATAACATTTTCCCTATGAATTAGAAAATGCATCAAAATAAAAAAAAATATTATATATTATTTATTATAATATCCGATAACATTGGCAAGAAACAATTATTTTTATATTTACTCTGATCACGATAACGTGACTGGAACAACGTTCGGGAGAGAGAAAGGTAGAAATTAGACATGCAAGCGAGTAGAATATATTTACACGCCTTTTAGATGACGACGCCACTTTTAACACACCCCAAAGAGTATTGACCCAACCTATAGTTGACGCCATCTCAAGACAGAGGACGTCACTGCAGGTATAGGTATGGGTCATCGCTCGCGAGGGAATAGTGGATGCTTGCAGATGGTGCCGCAAGGAATTTAACATGTCACCTCCTGAAGCATCATTTCTCCTCCGGCAAGGATCCCAGCTAACCTGCACTTGCTGTAGAGAAGGATGCGTGGCATCTCCTTGGGCGACGTTTTCGAGGACCACCGCATTGTTTGGAAGAGAAGGAATAAAGCTGAGATATCGCAAAAACCTTCCAGCCTATTAAAGAGTCTGGGCCTTGTAAAACTCACAGCCACCAAGACAGCAGCATACCTTTGGAGAGAAAATGTCCTTGTGCTCTAGGGCTGCTACGTTTCTGATCTACGTTACTTATTGTGTTCTGTGATCTACGTCTTATTAATATTTTCGGTCATTTCTCATTTCATTTTTCAAAACAAATTAACTGCGTCTAGTTTATTTTTATTGTGGCTATCCGTAGGCATTATATACTTAGTTAGTGTGTTCTATGTATACACTCTTTGACTATGGCAGCACCAAATTCAGTTGTCAAACCTTAAAAAAAATAATTTTGAAATCGTCAATATTATCAATATTCAATGTCAAACTAATGTTGAAATTACGTTGAGGTTATTTTGATATCAGTCTTTTAATAATAGTAAACTATTTATAATCAAGTTTAGTGTAAAATAAAATGTTTAGGAACTGTTTAAAAAAATCGGGTCTCAAGTTGAAGGTACCTCTTTTTCCTAAAAAAATGAAAGTTATTTTAATCATCTGTCTAAATTCATAAGTATATTTTTATAGGATGTAAGGTGTTCACATTCTTCAAAGCTAGATGTGATTCGCAAGAAAATAGAAGATGGCCCTGGACTGAAAGATTTTACTTCCGAAAATCCCCCTAAAAATTGGCAAGAATATGATGGTAAACTGAAATTAGAGAAAGGAGAAAAAGAAAGATTGAGACTTCCTCCATGGCTAAAAACTATAATTCCTACAGGTAATTGAAATTTCACATTGTTTATTTTGTTGGGATTGTGAAAATTTATTTGTGAAGAAACTTATTTTAACACAAATCATGATGTAATACAACAGAACAATGACTAAATAACTGCAATATTTTCCTTATTGAATAATAAAAGTATAAATAATGCATCAGAGTTATATGCAATTTTTTCTCTTTCAATATTTTTTTTCTATTTTTTCTGACTTGTATTTCTAGATGCAATAATGGTTAAAAAAAACAGTATTTTTACCATTGACGCATTATTCATACATTTATTGCATATTTATCACATAGTAGATCTAATATTTATATTCCTTTTTAGAGTTGTTTAAATATCAAACACCTGAGCCAAAGGTCCTGGGTTTGATTCCCGGCAGAGACGCAGTTTTTAATTGTGTTTTCACTTTGAATCTGTGAGACGATAAATGTCATAAGTCAACAAAATGTGGCAAATTATTATTGGGTGCGTGTTAAATTTATATTTGACGTAGTAGGTACCTGTTAGTTACCCGAGAAGCAATTAGAAATAAGAAATATGTTTAACCTACATATGATTGCAAAATACACAAATAATAAATACATTCGTTCTAATGCTGGACAAAGGCCTTTTCTAAAACTTTTCTATCGTAGGTACTCTATTCTGGGCTGTTTGATAATGCCATCTACGACAATGTCATCTGTCCATCTTTTTAGTGTTCTTTCTTGCCTCTTGTTGGTCCAGGATCTCCACATCAGAATTCTAGGCAACCATCTGACACTGGCATGCCTTGCCACTTGCTATTTCATCCCTGCTATTCTTTCTGCAACACAATTCATTTGTTTTGATTAATATTTTTAGGTTCAAACTACACTCAATTAAAAGAGCAATTAAGAACATTGAATTTAAATACAGTTTGTGAGGAGGCTAGATGTCCAAATATTGGAGAATGTTGGGGAGGAGGAAAGCATGGCACAGCAACTGCTACTATTATGGTTATTATAATTTATAATTTACTCTAATAAAGTCTGAAACAATGCTTAGTTGCAAGAAATTGCAATTTAGCTAAACTCAACACTTGCCCTGAGTGTAAAAAACAACATTTGAATCTGTTGTTTACAATTATTGTTGGTTTATTTTCCTACCCAAAGAATCGTCAGATAAATATAGGTACTCTTTATTTTTAACTAACCTATTTCTTAAAAAAGGGGAAAGTTATCAATTGAACACTTTTTTTTCCAACATGAAAGTTATTTTAATTAGAAAATTGTTGAGAACTTTTTATTATTTATTATTTTTATTATTAAACAGTACAAAAAATATATAATATAAGAAATACATAAACATTAGACACAATGGAATATTGGCACTAATAATGGAATCCAAAGCATAAAATAAATATCATTACAACTTTGAATTGGTTGTAATCACGACAAAACATTCAAAATTAACTCATTTCTTAAAGCTTTTGTCATTGTTGTGTTTATTTTTTACATAATGTTCATAAAGCGGTTTTATTTAAATTTACTGTCATACTTATACATATATTGTAACATTACTTTGTAATATATTACTGACCCTTGACCGTGACAAGATTTGATATCTTTTATTAGTCTTGTAGTGTACTACATTATCTATAATTTTGTTTGTTATTAAATTGTGTAAAGCTTAGATGCCATTTTTTTAAATATAATAAAATAAATTACTAAGGAGTAATCAAAAATCAAACATTATTCATTGCAAGTTTTTGATATTTTTTGATATTATGTATGTTCATATCACTACGAAGTTGTTTAAAATGTTTATGTACTTGTATATTTTTGTATAATTTAAAATAATTGTTCATTATTATTGATTTGCTTTATGTTAACTGAAATATAAAATTCAATTCAATGTCATAAACTCTCCTCTGTTAGATAAACTACTTGGAATATGTTATATTTAGTCATTGTTAATTTTATTCAAACAATAGAAGAACACATATGTTTCAATGTATTTTTGGATGTAACTTGGCAAAGATCTCACATCTAAATTAATCAGAAATATTTTACGTTTGTTTATAAAATTGATTCAGATTTTCATTGTAGATTAGATAGATTTTTTAACATTATAGTAATATGATAAATTTACAAAGTTTCTTGGTCTAGATGAAAATTTTATTAGTATAATCTTTTTATAGTTTTTGCTATGAAGAAAAATCACAAGACTGGACAAAAAACTGACAAAAAAGACTATAAGGAGAAATAGCTATCGATGTTAAATATATTTTGTTTTTATTTTAAAGTAAATTAAAAGATCTGTTGGTGAGTTATTCAAATTGGTTCTGTTACAGCTTCTCGGTGACACATGCACAAGAGGGTGTCGCTTTTGTTCTGTGAAGACAGCTCGTGCCCCACCTCCTCCAGATCCAAATGAACCCAAGAATACTGCCCACGCCATTGCTAAATGGGGATTAGATTATGTAGTACTGACATCTGTTGATAGAGATGGTAATGATTTACTAAACGTTTAACTTCACATAACCATTTTCTTTCATTGAATATATTGAATTTTCAACATAAAAGTTATTTCATTGGAAGTTTAATTTAATGATTGAAGTATCCATTGAAAATAGAAAGATAACTTAGTAATATTTATTGATTTCAAAATAACAGTTTTCAATAAATAAATTGTGATATTGGGAAATATCTTTGTATAATGTTACATAATTTGTGTTATTTGTGTAAAATTATACACAAATAGTATATAAATAAATAGTGTACAAATACGGTATAGCTGTTTGTGAGGTATCATTATTATCTACAATTCATGATTCTGATCAATTTGAAAATATCAAATGGAATTCACTAGATGTGGTCACTTTTGTACATTGAGTTCTATAAAGTGTATGTGTGTAGCGGTATCCACTATGCCACTTTGTCAAGATGAAACCTTTTTCCATCATTTTTAAAAAATGTATTATAAGTTTGATGCTTGCAAGAAAATATTTCAAAGTGCAGTGGTTTTCACCAGAGATCTATCGTGATATTTTAAAAATGTACTTACGAGTTATTTTATTTTACAACAATATATGGCATAAGCCATTTATGTGTTACAATACTATGTATGTATAAAGAATTACAAAAATTAAGAAACAAAATTGAAAAAAAATACACCTGTATGAAATTGTTAAAAAAAAGAAAAGAAGGAAAAAAAATGTGGTAATAGATCAACTGCAGGGTATTGAACTATATTTTATGTTTATACATTATTTTTATTCTTGCAGATATGCCTGATGGTGGATCAGCTCATTTTGCAGAAACAGTCAGAGAGATAAAACGACAGTAAGAAACATTTACAATTGTGTAATAAATATATTAAAACAAAAAATGAGTCTGTTAACATTGAAATTATATTTTTTTCATTGATATGTTTCTTTTTTTAGAGTGAAATCATCGATCACTTATGAATTACAACAATATATGTCAAACATTATTTTATTAATTTATAAAATAATGGCTTTATGCCATTATATATATACAAAAAATATTAAATCAATCAACAACAAACCTCAATGTCCTATAAACACTTTTTTCCAGTACACAAATAATATCAAAACAATTCTAAATTTGAATTTCTCAGAAATATTTATTTATTCGTACAATATATGGCATAAGCCATTTACTTGTTACAATACTAATAATAAATTACAAATAGAGAGAAAAATATTGAAACAAATAAAAATATAGACAAAGATAAAAATATAGAAACATAAAAATATTGTTTTTATTTTATAATATATATAATAATAACTTGGTATACACCACTTTTGAGCACAAATAACTGTCGACCGGTTTCGAGAACGATGTTCTCATCTTCAGGATGACTTACGTACTAAATTAAAAATGAAAATATAGACTTAACCTAAACTAAAGATGTGGGAGGAGTCAATTCAAAAGTAGTGGGGCAAGCGACAACCCGGTGTTTAGGAAACGCAAGATATAAATTATTTATTAATATATTTATTATTTTTTTTTTTTTTTTTTATTATTATTAATTTAATCTATGTTAATTTATTTGATAGGGAATATATTTAGTAGCGGACTATTAGGAAAATTAATTTGATTGTTTATTATATCCTGGTTATTGTTTATGCTTTTCCTAATTTCTAATATTTCCAAATCAGCTAATTTTAAATTTGAATGTCCTGTATGTAATATCTGTAAACCTGTATTAATGTCAAAATGATGATTAAATTCTATAAGGTGTTCAGCGAATTCTGAAAAATTATTATTTTTCAGACAGCGTAAGTGTTCTTGTGTTCTAATTTGAAAATTTCTATTTGTTTTCCCTATATAAAATTGATTACAGTCATTACAACTTAATTTGTATACTCCCGATTTTTCTAATTTATTTATCTTGTCTTTATTATTAGTATTATATTTTTCAGTTTATTATTTGTATAGAAGGCTGGTGAAATTGTGTTCGGGATATTCTTTTTTATTAGATTTGATATATCATTGTTAAAAAATAGTATTTTTTTTGTTCATTGTTAAAAAATACATTGTTAAAAAATAGTATAGTATTCATTGTTAAAAAATAGTATAGTATTTTTTAACAATGATATATCAAATCTAATAAAAAAGAATATCCCGAACACAATTTCACCAGCCTTCTATACAAATAATAAACTGAAAAATATAATACTTAATAATAAAGACAAGATAAATAAATTAGAAAAATCGGGAGTATACAAATTAAGTTGTAATGACTGTAATCAATTTTATATAGGGAAAACAAATAGAAATTTTCAAATTAGAACACAAGAACACTTACGCTGTCTGAAAAATAATAATTTTTCAGAATTCGCTGAACACCTTATAGAATTTAATCATCATTTTGACATTAATACAGGTTTACAGATATTACATACAGGACATTCAAATTTAAAATTAGCTGATTTGGAAATATTAGAAATTAGGAAAAGCATAAACAATAACCAGGATATAATAAACAATCAAATTAATTTTCCTAATAGTCCGCTACTAAATATATTCCCTATCAAATAAATTAACATAGATTAAATTAATAATAATAAAAAAAAAAAAAAAATAATAAATATATTAATAAATAATTTATATCTTGCGTTTCCTAAACACCGGGTTGTCGCTTGCCCCACTGCTTTTGAATTGACTCCTCCCACATCTTTAGTTTAGGTTAAGTCTATATTTTCATTTTTAATTTAGTACGTAAGTCATCCTGAAGATGAGAACATCGTTCTCGAAACCGGTCGACAGTTATTTGTGCTCAAAAGTGGTGTATACCAAGTTATTATTATATATATTATAAAATAAAAATTATAATGACGCCACAAAGTTACTTCCTTAAAAATAAAACTGAAATAAAAATATTGATTCAGATAAAAAAGTTGATTCACATGAAAATAGACAAAAAAGAATATTAAAATATTATAATATTATATTTCAGTTTACAAACAGTGCCCTCTGAAGTTACTGTTTTTATGTAAGATCATGCCATAATATATAGATAGGGGTATAATTTCCAATATGGCCGACGATTCAGTCGAATGATTTTGCATCTATACTGTATTTTTTACATATAAATCAGTATTCGGCTAGTGTCGTCTCATTGTGTAGTTTTTAAAATCTCAGTAAGTACGAATATTATCGTTTTTCACCATTTGTTTATTATATGTGAGGCACCGGCTTAGAATAGTGCTTCCACTCTTTTCTATTATTGTTTTTGAGTGTCCTGTAAGAGCCGGGTAATCGAAAATGCAACAGGCAACAATAACATCTCACATAGTTCAGCAATGAGGTTCACCACCCATTCTGAATATAGTGCCTTTTTAGGTGAGATGAGACTGGTGTGTGGGTATACACAGATATGTTGTGCTCCCTTCTATAAGGCAATGCACACCCGCACACCTTTCGCTGGTCACCCCACATTGTGGGATATGCCGTGATGGTATGTATGTATGTATGTATGTGTATGATTTCATTACTTATGTGATATAAAAACTTTTTTTCTAGGAATGATAAAATTCTAGTGGAATGTCTAGTACCTGATTTTAGAGGAAATGAAGAATCTATAAAAGAAATTGCTTTAAGCGGACTAGATGTATTCGCTCATAATGTAGAAACTGTGGAGAATTTAACACCTTTTGTTAGAGATATGAGAGCTGGGTAAGTATTAATTATCAATTTGTTTAATAAATGTTATTCTATTACACTAGTATCATAATTCATGTATTACATCATTATTAATTTGTCAAAGATGTAATACATGAAAAATGTGGACAAAATATAAAAGTAGGTATATTTTTTTTTCTGGATATAATAGTTAAAACTTGTTTATAGTTTATTTTGTTTCTTATTGTATATTGTATTGTCATAATAATTAAAATATTTTATTCATAAATTCAACTCAAACATCATATTTTAGGTATAAACAAACCATGAAGGTTCTTCGAATTGCCAAAGAATTTAATCCTGATTTGATTACAAAGTCTTCCATAATGCTTGGCTTGGGAGAAACCGACGAAGAAATAGAAACAACAATGAAAGGTATTTTTTTTACTTTTATAATAATCGTTGGTTGGAAAAGATTGCCGTTTGAAAATAAACCTGCCATTGTAAAAATTGTATGTACAGAATGTCACAAGTAAATAAATATATAATTACCATTTCTTTGCACCCTGTGCTGTAGTGAGTTTATTTTTTTCATCAATCTATGACAAATCCAGTGGGTCGTGGCCAACACTATACTCATCACTACCAAATACTCCGCAAAGTATTAAAACTTTGTGTGGATAATTATTAGCTTCATGAAATTAGTTTTTAAAATTACTTTTGATTTAAATATTTTATCATGAAAACTTGATAATTCTTCAATGCCATTTTATTAAAAATTTAAAATTTTCAAATTTAGAGTTTTCTGAGCTTGGGATCTCTTTGAAATATTTGACAGTTAAGAAAATTGAGAAGCACTATTCAGATATCCTTCAAAATCTAATGGGGTCTAAGCGAGTATTAGATAGAAAAAGAATTGCAAAATTTGAATAGAATCAATCAAATCAAGAAAAGAAAAATAGAATAAACACGCCGTACATAGCACATTACACAGCACACACATTGTGATAAAACTTTCAGAATACAATCTCAGCATGAAATTAGTTGATAATCTGCGATAAAAAAATAACCATAACAATTTTTAATTCATAACTTCCCTTTATATCCCCTTGTGTTTGTGAGTAGTAAAATTTGGCTAACCCTATGAAAAATAAATTTTTCGTCTGCTGAGAATACAACTCAAAAATGCAGGCACAAAAATCAAATGACCAATATTAATTTTACTAATTTATACCTTTGGATGGGTGTATATCGGATAAAATGGTCCAAAAAATGCCACATGCTCTTGAAATGATTGAATCATTAAACATTTTTGTATTATTTGATTTATTTGAATATATCTGTCATCTTTAAAATTTTGATTCGTGGGCGGATATTATAAAATGGATCTCTTGTTTGTTTTGTTAAAACTGATAATTTTTAATTTCAGATCTAAGAGCTGCAGGAGTGGATTGTGTAACTTTAGGGCAATACATGCAACCCACAAAAAGACATTTGAAAGTTGTAGAATATGTTACACCAGAAAAATTCAAACATTGGGAGGAAAAGGGATCAGAGTTTGGATTCCTGTACACTGCCAGTGGACCTTTGGTTCGTTCTTCATACAAAGCTGGAGAATTTTTCATATCCAGTATTCTGAGAGCCCAGAAAAGTAGATCTGCATAGTTTAATTAATACTCAGATGTATACTATTGATTCTGTTTGTATTATATTATGTAAATATATATTTATTAATTGAATTGTATAAAATATAGTTTTTTCTTATGTATTTTCAAAATTTATAGAAATTTATTGTATATTTTCAAAATACTAGATAGTTAAATTGAACATTTAAAATTTATACTTTTTATTTATTTAATTTATTTTGTCTTCATTTCTATTCTCTTATTTATAATACTATATATTTAAATAAAAGATTGTAATTATAAAAAGGAGAAAAATCAAAGTCATTTTAGTAAAATATTTTTTTTATCAAAAAAATGTTAATTTATTTATTTTGTAACCTCTTGTACATATAATTTGTAAACTGGTGTGCTTATTGCCAAACTACAATTCCTTCCAACCAACCAGAGTCAATGTTAATATACAATACAAATACAGAAGCTCGTTCAAAATGTTTGGCGAAAATTATACCAACTTAAAAGTACCGACGGTCAATTAAGGGTTAAAACTAAACTTATCTAAATATTCAGTACTTATGAAAAGCTAAAACATCTGCGTGCTATATTGGTGATAATATTTTCAATTCTCCTCGATGAACGCGCCATCATTTGAGTGGAGATAGCAATTTTTATTCCTGTAAGATAGCAATTTTTTTTTGAGTGAGCGTCATAAACACATTATTTTTTTTATTTTTTTTTTTATTTATTTATTTTATTGGATACAACAGCTACAAAATAATTTACAATGAAAAAAAAACAACATAATATGATTTACAACGTCAATTACTGTATCCATCTATTAAACATAGGTAGGTATATAATTTCAACATAATAAATCAGTGAAACAATATTACATCGTATCTTTATACAAAATCGCTGTCCTGAAAAGGAAGGGGATAGACGGGAAGAATGGGGAAAGGGAAGATTTCCGCTGTCAAATGAAACCACTTGAAGGTGTCCAATGTGGATTTGTACAGGTTGTATTCATGTGCGTATATGTACTTACCTATATGTTTTATTTCGTTATGTTAGTCAGTCAGTAGTTTGTGTATGTACGTCATTAATAAATTTCAACAATGTGATTGATTTTTTAGTTTTGAAGTTACCTGATTTCGGGTGACAATCATACGTTGAAATGCAACTAACAAAATGCCCAACCAACCTTACCGGGGACATACCTTTTAAAAGGTTGTAGCTCCAAAATTTGCGACTACAGCCAGTCTTCTCTTAAATAAGTTTCGACTCGTGGCGAATGGGTCCAAGTCTACACAGTTTCTATTAAAACTCTTACATACTCTGTTGATGTATGAATTTTGGTGGTAATTTGTTCTCGATGACTCCGTGTAGAACAAGCGCGGGCCACGTTGTTCTCTGGTCGGGCAATGGAACGGCAAAATGCTCAATAGGTATGCACTATCAACATTATTATTCAAGATTTTATGTAAGTAACAGAGATCAATAATTAATCTTCGATTTTCTAGGGTACTTATTTTATAATGTCGTAGAGCTTGGTTATAATTATCAAAATGCAATCTATTCCGGTAGTTGACTTGTTATGATTGAGTTACTAAAAACAATAAAAACGCCACATGCAAACCATCTTGTTACCAAAATCTTGCTTCTTATTGGTCAATCGCGGCACGAATCTCCCGTCGGCCCGCTCAATTTCGTGTCCCGACCTGCATCACATCTACATCTGCATTGATAAATGCGAATACAGATGCGAATGCAGATTTTCAAATCAATACGGAAGTTCAGCAATTGAATATGCGGATGCGAATGTCCGCAACATCTCCCCTATGTACCTACAAGGGAATTTATATTATAATATGTAAAATAGCGTCGGTAACCGAGTAGATTGGATCTATCTATTGGCACATGAAACTTTATCAAACACAGAATTTCACACACGGAAAAAATGTTTATGTAGGTAGAGTACTTGACTTTGTCTAATGATTTTGAATGTTATCCAAAATCAGGGCCATATAATAGCACTATAGCACCTGGCGTTCGAAATACAAATACCGCTTCTCTACTGCCCTCCATTTTTTTAAATAAGTTACAGAATAGGTAACTACATTTATTCGTAGAGCCAACAATCAAGGAATAGCCCCCTTGAAATGATTTTGTACTATTCAACGGCATTAGTGGTCGTATAGAACAAAAATGGAAGCAACTCACTGAAACGAAATTCGGCGAATTATGAAATTGTAGGAAAAATTGTAATAACAGGTAATTAATTATTGTATTAAGATGGGTCGATGGCATAGCGGTTAGCGCATTCTTCTTCTTCTTCGATGGCGCTACAGCCCAAATCGAGCCTTGGCCTCCTTCAACAAGCGCCTCCAACCTCTTCTATCCTCAACCGCCGTTCTCCAGTTAGGGACCTGCAGGAGCTTATCTGCATCTCTCCGTATGTCGTCCTCCCATCTCAGTCTTGGTCTCCCCATCTTCCGTTTACCAGCGGTTAGCGCATTAGGTTAGTAATCCAGTGGTCGCGAGTTCGAATCCTGCCTCGAGCGATTTCGTTCACCTATAGCACAAGCATTTATGCTTATTTTAGGGAACGTAGGAAGATGTATATGTAGGTACTTGTTAAACAAGGCCATTTTCATTAAAAAAATGTAATTTTTTTGGCAAGATGACTCCTAATAATATGGAGCTTAGGTTAATAATTGTACCTACATAATAAAAAACGATATACCTACCTATTACTACTTGATAGTTTAATGATTTATTTTGTTTAATTTATTTTCAACACTTCCGATTATTTTGGGAACACCTCATTTATCCAGGCCCAACTAACTTTGGAGAACCCTGGAGAATACGGTATAATCATGAGCTAGAGGCAATGTACAACGAAAAAGTGTAGGCCAATTTATTAAAATTCAGCGCCTACGTTGGTTTGTACATGTTTGACGGATGGATGATGACCGTATTCCTAAAAAGGTATTAGACACCTGTCATGAAGGGAGAAGAAGTAGAGGCAGACCTAGGTTGAGATGGCTGGACGACGTGCTACGCGACATAAGAGAAATGGACCTGATAAATTTGAGAAGACTGGCGGTCGATAGGGAGAAGATTTCTGGAGGAGGCCAGGGTCCGTAGCGGATTGTAGCGCCAGTGATGATGATGATGATGAATTTATCCAGGTACGGTACCTACTTCTGCACTTTTTGAAGACATTGCGAATCTATGTAGGTCAGAATCAAATAAGGTATTATGTAAGTACCTACCTACCTACTTATTAAGTCTACATGTGCCATAAAATAAACAATTAGATAATGAAATAAAACATCTGAATTTTGGTGTCTTTTATCATTTCTATTTTCTTCATAAGATAATCTTGAATTCAGATGTAGTCTTCATCTAATGAGTAAAGTGACTAATGAATATAAGGAGAAACATTTTGTTTCTTGTTAGTTGATTTTGAAATATTTCAGAGTGAAACAATGAGTTGGATACTTCTTATGAATGTGTTAGATAAATATCGTGAGCAGCTTTCTGGCATTTAACAAATTAGATTAAATTCAATCAGGCGTTTCTTCCGAATCTGCATGAAAGAAAACAAACAAAGATCTTAATTATTTATTTGGGACATGTCTCTTCCTTGGGACGAAATCTATTTAGTGACTCTACTGTTGTTCCTTGAACGATTTCACTATACAGACCCGAACTTGCAAGAAAATCGGTAGGTTTTTATGCATTCATACATTTTTTTGCCGTTTTTCATTTTTATTTATACCAATAAAACATACATTCACACAAACTAATATTACAACAAATTCAATGTTGTAAATAATATATCATAAACCAAATTTGTTTGAGATAATTGCAATTTTATAATACGAACATAACATGTGGGTATTATGTATGTATTATAAAAAAACCCTCAACCCCACAAAACGCCTTATACACTTTCTGTGCCACAAGGTCGAAGGAGACCAAGAAGACCAAGGACTCGATGGTTGGATAGTGTCGATGCTGATGCTTCCACAATAGATATTAGAAACTGGAGAACGAAGGCAACGGATAGACGGGAATAATGGAGGAGACTCCTAGCTGGATTCAGCCAAGGCCCACCCAGGGTTGTCGAGCTTATGATGATGATGATGACATAATATGTGGCTTTTCTCAGTCATGTAAAATAATGTAGGTACTTTGAAATACTTCTTTATCTTTTTTAATAATAATAAATAATTTAAATAGCGTTGTTTAATGATTCAGGATCATTCCAAGGGCGCTTATAATTCTGTCTTATGTTGCTTTACGAAACAAAGCTGTTTTCAG
Source organism: Molanna angustata (assembly GCA_963576475.1). Lineage (NCBI taxonomy): Eukaryota > Metazoa > Arthropoda > Insecta > Trichoptera > Molannidae > Molanna > Molanna angustata. Next base: position 24,705,093 of record OY754969.1, on the reverse strand, counting down.
TCTTTTAGAGAAAGTGCTCTTGCTTTGTGCACTGTGGACATTTGGAGGCAATCTATTCCACTTTATAGGACCACTCACACTAAAACATCGATCATAATAAGCTGCTTTGTTGATTCTGTCCAACTTCTTTAGGGAATTGTAACTCTGCGATCCAGAAGACCTGTGTGTGAGATGCTTCCCAGATAGCTTTTTTCTATGACACAGCTCTTGAATGTATTGTGGCACCAGGTTATTGAAATCATTAAACACCGTCAAATAAATTTTGTAGTCAACTCGCTCTGGACACTTCAACTTTTTTCTTTTTTCGCTTTTGATTGAGTACTCTCTCCTAATTTTTCGGTGCCAGAATGATATATTATGTCCTGTACTTAGATACCTATAGTCGGGGTTGGTATTTGGGCTTTATTCACGCTCATTAGCTTATTCATATTACCTCACCATGTGGATAGTGGAAGTCCTTTTCTTTTCTTGTTTTCTATTTGAATGCTAGAGAAGTTTACACCACATGATAATCTTGCCTTCTCATTACATGTCCAATATGTCCATACTAGGGTTGTTGGTGATGAATATTTTTTTTTCATGTCAGCTGATACTGATATTCAACCATTGACATAAGTGGATGCCGATGCTGATTTTAATTATTTTCTTAAAAAATCAGACCAATAGAAAATTTATTTCCCAAAGTTGCACAGTTTTTTTTGGAACAATGGTGCAATTTTGTCTTTTGATATGACGAACTATACTTGCAAATATTTAAGTAAAAAAGAACAAGTTATTACATGTGAAAACAGATGTATGTATTCATTTATTTTATTTAATTAAAAAAAAACAAAAAATACACAATATTACAATATTTACAAATTTAATAAGGATAAATAATATAGATTAATGTATGAGAACTTCTAAAAGAGAATTCCTTTATATTGCATGCGAGTTGCATTTCACAAAGTATGCAAACTAACTAAAACTAAGTAAATAATGCTTCATATTTAAGCAACATACATAATATTAACATTGATATAGAAACAAAATTGGCCAAAACTTAACAACCCAAACAAAAATAGGTACAGAAAAAGATAAACAGTAAAAAAAAACATGTTGCCCTTTACCAGAATTCAAGTAGGTACTCGTGTGCAAAAGAGACATTCAACTAAACAAAACGTAAATTCAACAATCAACTAAAATTTTACTAATCATATATAAGAAAATCAAAATAAAAAGGAAATACAACATAATAAATCACGGAGAACTTTAAACCTGCAGCCCATTTTTTTTCCATAGTACAATACAACACAATTAATACAATATAACTATACTTAGGTATATATAATAATGGAATCTATTACCTGTTCTGAGTTAATACTTACCTACATACAATAATTACGCAATAAATTTTTGTACATAAATTTGGTAGCCAAGTAGAAAGTGCAGCACGAGAAGCTATACCTACCTACTTACTGCAAAGAATTTTTCTGAAATTCTCACGTCTAACTAAAATTGATCTATTTGACCACTTATTAGTAAAATCATATTGGAGGGAATGGGGATCGACTGGCAGAGGGCGTCATCGCTGGAAGTATTCAAAACAGATGTGCTACGACATGAAGTGTACCTCCTACACAGAGTTGAAGAGATTCGCTAAGACCTAGCGAAGTGGAGGACGAGATGTACCTATTGTGGTGCCAACTAATCCAAGATTGGAATTGAAGAAGACGAGTAAAGTAAAATGTGTTAAATATTTCTCTTCAGCGACCAATCTAGATTTTGAAGTACCTATCTTAATAGGTAATCCTCTTTTTTGTCGCCCAGATTTTTCATTAGTTATTGACTCAAAATCTCATTGTACTTCGATGTATGTATATCGAAGAATCTTTTTTATTTTATCTAAGTTATTCTTGTGTTTGAGTTTATTACATAATCTTGTGTCTAGTTCACGTCTGTGCATGCGGGATTGTGCTGGAGACCTTTTCATTAGGATCAGTGTTTGCATTTTTACGCCAAAATACTCCCCCGAAGTCAGCCGTGCGTAGGAATCCGCCGAGACGAAACTTCTTCCTCTATGTTGTGCTGGTAGACAACTAAATACATACATACATACTACATATATTATATACTTTAGTGTATACCGTACATTCTCTATCTAAGATCTATCTTGGTTGCTTGCTGTTGTTAGCTGCTAGACTGTCACTGTACAAAGGGCCTTTCAAATTGAGTGCCTTTAAAAATATATATATATAAAACACTTAATTTGCGTTGATTTTTAAAAACTTTTTATTGGTAATAGCAGTATATTTATTTATTTACAAGAACAATTAAAAAATAAAAAACAAAAAATATCAAAAATACTATACCATCACGCCATTTCCCTATTTGGGGTAGGCAAAGAGAACTGAACGCCAGACTCCTCTCTCTTGACATACATTTCAACATCTTGGCTTGACATCATGGCTTGATACTTTGTCGATATGTTAAGAGAAAAAAATTCTCTTGAATAAATCGACAGTTGGAACACGAAAAACATTAGGCACGTCTAGCAGCTGCACACATATATTTTTTTCCTTAAAATGTTCAATAACATGTTGGCATAATCATTGTTGTTATATATACATATATTATCACCAATACCACGAATAATTTCATCCTTCAGTTCAGGAAAAAGTTTATAAGAACTAAGAACTATCCACAATTTATATCTTTGTAGCTACTAGGTGGTCACTTAGCAGATTTTGTATTTCGTAGTGTTTAAATGTCATAACTGATAGGTACTACAATTAGGTATGTACCAATAAAAAATGGTCCTTATGTGTACACACAATTGTGTATTGATAATGTTTCAGACCAACAATTTACTGTTTCAACATAAGGCCTAATATTATTACAATAGCACGATTAAACGATAATCGACGATTTACTATGTACCTGCTCTGTTGTTAATAGTTTCCTTCAGGGTGATATTGCAAACAGGTGTTGCTGCCAGCGGACATACGAAGGATATATCCGAACGAGTTCAACTTGCGAGACTATATTACTTTGGTGATGGGTAGTTGCTGTTTACGTTCTCTGTCGCAACATTGGTTATAAATTCAAACCATCTCTCTCCCAGTAGATATTTTCTGCAGGTATCATTTTAATTTACATGGCATGATTTTAAATTAAGCTTATAAACAATACTTCTTCGTGTCCAGCTAAATTGCGCACATTTGTAGTTTTTTTATTCGCTATTGGTTCCATTTCACTGTGGTCAAGATCTGATCATGGCATCCATGAGAAAATCGTCAAACTCTTCATTTTTCACTTCAGCGATAGTAATTCTTTACCATACTATCCGATTTTAATAATTCTTTTTTTAATAGGAATGGAGTGCTTCAAAGGTGATCACACATATAAATTTCATCGAGTTCTGATGATAGGATAGGACCCATGAGAAAAATCATGAAACTCTATAATTTCTAAAGGCGTCTGATGCAATCTGTATAACACGTATTATTGTATATAGGTGAATTGTATGAAATATAATATTACTACATACATACAAACATACCATCACGCCATGTCCCTCAAGGGATAGGCAGAGAGAACCGATCGCCACATTATTTCTATCTTGACACACATTGATTTTGAAGTCCTTTTTTATATGAAAGAGTATATTATTGAAAGTGAATTGAATTCTATGTCGTGCATTTTATGTTTAAAATTAAATGGGAATCTACATTTTTTCCGTTACCACTTTTATAAATTACCATTTTTGTGAACAGGGGGAATAACAGTCTGGTCAACAGGCGGAATCAAATCCAACCATGTTTACCCATATCATGGATATAATTATCTCATTGAGTTCTATAACATCTAAAGATATTATAGAGCTCCGTAAGATTATATTATATCCATGATATGGGTAAAAATGGGCGGTTTTGATTCTGCCGCTTGACCAGACTTGCCCCCCCCAGGTCAGTTTCTTTTACAGATGAATCAAAAGTAAATAAAAAAAATAACTGATAACCGATTCAGTTGATAGGTAGGTTTAACTATATTACCTATATTTTATCTATATTATATCTATTGTAAATATTTGGTTTCAGTGGATTTTCTAGACAATGGTTTCGAGTTTGTTGAAAGGCGCGAAACTTTTATAGAGTGATCGTAAAACGTAGGTAAAAACTCAGACGAAAGTGGATTTTCTCAGTGTCAACACATTTATAGGGTTTTAAATTTGTAAGAGAAAAACTCGAATTGAACATTTTTAATGTCTGGTCTAAAAAAGATTCTATCTTTCGGCTAGACGAGACGAAGTTATAAAAATGTAGATAATATCGTACCTATATACCTACTGTGTTTTTTTTTCATACAGTACTTTTTTATTCACATGAAGGGATTCAATAAATGGTGTATGACTCAATAAAAATTATCGGAATTTTGTAATTTTATGCCTTTATCATAATACCTACTTAAGGGGGCATACAAACCTAAATTATTACATATACCAAAAATCACATAATTTTATATAAGCAACATAACAAATAAATTGGGTTGGTTTGGACCACCTCACTAGGCCAGGCCTGTTTCGAGGTGGTTACATAATATTAATTACTAAATCATTGTAAGCTGTTATAATATAGAATGATTGTGTAGCCCATGGTCCACTTATTGAGTCCTATGTTAGTAGTTTTGTCGTGTATGTTGTTATGAATTGTGAATTTGCTGACAATAGTTGATCCCTTTGTTATATAACCATGTTTGTATTGTATGTTTAAGTCTTGTATTTTCTATTAAATGCATGTTCTTTATATCTTTTGCAACTAAATTAAGAATCTTTCGAGCCAAGTATTGATAATGTCAAATTAAATTCCTCAAATATGTTAAACAGTGTATTTATAAAAAAATAGGATAAGTGTTTTCAACATTTCTCTAGTGAATGTTCGTCACAAAATTTTAAAATTCAGCCTAAACTCTCCAAAAAAGAAATATTAAAAATATTGTTTTTCACGGCATTTTTTAAAATTACTCCATAACTATGAATCGTAGAGAAATAAATATTTTATATGCTAAAAGAGTGCATAAAAACAAGGTGAAGGGCTGTAGCGCCATCGAAGAAGAAGGAGGTGTGAAATAAGGTATCTTTAAAATATGCTGTCAAAAAGTATTGATTCGCTTATTACCGTAATGATAATGTAATTTATTTGTCGTTCAATTCAATAATTAACTTTTTAAGTTTTTAGATTAGTTTCAACTTAATTTTGACGTCCCGTTCTTAGATTTTTATTATTTTTTATTTGTTTCTGAATGCTGTTACAGAAATTATGATGCCAGCAAGTAAGAATACAATGGGATAAAAAACTTTTTGAAAAGTTTCTGCTTTTCGTATTAGCAGTATTATGTAGAGGCAGATGTAGGTAGGTACGTAGGGGTACCTATATTGGTGGTAGTAACGTATCTAAGTGGAAATGGGGCTTTGCGGACGGTATGCTAATGTATCCATCTGAATCACTAAAACAAATATTTAAATAGCTTTTCACGACCAAATTTTCGCAGCCAATCCTTGTACCTACATAGAACACCAAAGTAGGTTCTCGTAAACACAATTTCGCCATTTCATTCCGATATTAATTTCGTACGTCGAGGATACGCGTAACTAACATTATTAATTATTGTGTACTGTTTTTATCATTGTTAATGGTTATTAATTATCCTCATGGATAGTCTTTAAAGCAATAAACGACTATATTTTTTATACAAATGTAGTTATATAATCAGGTGGGCACCTATAAAAAATTGTAATAAATAAAAGATAATATTATTAAATACGAGTTAAAGTACATAGGTTATTAAATTTAAATACGAGTTAAATTACATGTATTTAATAAGGTAGTGATAAAGACAGATTTTGGGTAGATGTGAGGAGATCAGGGACCTGGAAGTAGTCATGGATAGGAACCTTTTGTTTGGTTCCTCGTTGAGACTATTATTGGAAAGGCATATAGAATGTTAGGTTATGGAGAATTGGTAAACCCTTCAAGTTGCCTTAGACTATGACAACTCTTTACTATTCATTGGTAAGAAATCAGTTGGAGTTTGCGTCGGTCGTATGGAATCCCCAATATAACTCATAGGTTTATAAATAGAGATATCTCGACTTTTATACTTAAAACACTCGTGAATAGGAGAACATATGGTTTATTTTTTAAGATCATAAACGTTTTTTTTATAAGGCCATTAATATGTTTTGGAGATGTCAGCGCACAGCGCGTTACTTGAGCTGTTTTTTGGTTCAGGTTGCCCCTCTATGCACACTATAGGTATGCTCGGAATAATTTTATGCAGTGCAGTTGTTCGCGTGTTTTGTTGAATAAGGGACAGTTTAGGTGAGGTGTATGTGGTTTATTGGAATAATCTGATTCCTAATCACGAAACATAAATAAAATATGGCGTTCGCATTATGATTGCTCCGTTCAACTTCATATTTTAATGTTTGCTTATTTATTTATTTGTTATTTATTTATTTATTTATAGATTGATTATTTATTAATTTACTTGCTTATTAATATATTTAATTAATTATTAAAACAATACAAATATCGGTTATATGGAAAGTTTTCACTGGTCCATATGCTGGTAACTCATTTTGTGCATAATTTTATATTATGGATATGACTGTACCTACTCCGTAAAATAAAAATAAACAAATATTAATAAAGTAGTTATACGAAGTTTGTAAAAAACAAAAATGTTGTTAATTAGGAGTGATATACTAAATAAAAATGAGATAAATAAAAATATGCTTTATATTTTTTTAAAACATAATGAAAAAATATAAACCCCCGAAATTTTTTTTGTTTAAAATGACTTGATTTTTCTATTTGAGTATCAGAATGTAGATTGCTTTTATTTGCAAACATAGGTGTATTTTGTACCTAGATATATATTTTGAGAGTGGCCGGGGATTAGGACCTTGGAGGAGCTGTTTTGAGCCGCCGTAGATAAGAAGATGTTCTCTCTGAAGGAAGAAGAAGATCTAACTAATTTCTATGAAGTCGTTGATTCATATTACGGAGATATTTCATTATTAAGAAGATTTATGAGAGGTATAAATAGCGAAATTGACAGTAAATTGTAGGTAAGTAAATATATTTTGTATGAAAATGTTGCTTGCGGTTGAATTCTCAAACACATTGAAGGTAATTGTAGTATTCTAACATGGAGTGGATGATCAACATTAGTTATAAAGCCAGCTTCTTATTCGCATACCTTATTTCATGCTGAATATGATAAAAATGATTAGACAAAGGATCATAATCCTAGATATTATATTTCATTCATACCATCACGGCATATCCCATAATGTGGGGTAACCAGCGACAGGTGTGCGGGTGTGCATTACCTTATAAAAGGAAGCACAACACATGCGTGTATACCAGTCTCATCTCACCTAAAAAGGCACTACATACAAAATGGGTGGTGAACCTCATTTCTGAACTGTGTGAGGTGTTATTATTGTCGTCTGCTGTATTTTTTATAATTCGGCTCTTACGGGGCACTCGAAAACAATAATAGAAAAGATTGGAAGCACTATTAGAAAGAGGTGCCTCACAGCTACATAATATTATTTTATTTCATACAAGTACATACCTACATACCGATCACCATGGCACAGTTGGTAAGCGGTTAGTTTGGATTTCGTGCGGGGGTCCTGGGTTCGACTCCCAGTATAGGAGAAATTTATTTAAATTATTTATTTTAATTATTCAATTTATTTATTTTCTTTATTCACATCATTACAAAATATACGAACATACAAAGTTTATACATACATACATTCAAGCTATGTCCCTTACGGGGTAGGCAGAGAGAATCGTACGCCATTTACTTCTATCTTGACATACCTACATTCATCGCCTTGTCAACATTCATACATCGTTTCAACATGTTCGTCTGTTGTTCACGCTTCTAACATTTCCGTCTTTCAAAATACCGTTCACATGGACGTGCCATCCCTTCCTTGGGCGGCCCCGACCTCTCATTCCATTCCTGTCCGCAATGTGTATATTTTCTTCTTCAGGCGTTATTCATTCATTCTCCCCATGTGGCCAAACCATCTCAATGTGTTCACTTTCATTCTATTAATAACATCTTTTTTTATCTTACATTCTTTCCTTATGTCATCATTTCTGACCCTGTCATACATCCATCTATTACAGATTCTCATTTCATTCATTTCAACTGCATTTATTCTACTTTCGTGCGACTTCTGCCATGTTCAGGTTTCACTTGCATACGTCAAGGTTGGCACTAAGATAGCGCAATGAATGGCAACTTTAGCATCCTTTGATAATTCGCGGTCATTCATAACTGGTTAAAGTGCGCCATAACTCTTCTTTCGATCTCCTTATCAATCCGTCCATTCCGTTGAAACATGCTTATACATTATATAATTTACAATATCACCTACCTCTTAAAGATTATTAGCTTGTGTAGAGTGACGATGTGTGTTACTTAATGACTAATTTAAAAATGAAAAACTAAATGACTAAACAAATAATACAAAAAAAGAATATTAAGATTATACGAGCGTATACAAAAATAATCATGCCATTTACAATCAAAATACTATTTAATGGCGTTACAAATGTATTCAGTAAATTATCTGTCAGTAGAGTGTAGCACTCACCTTCTGATTAGAATATATTTGCACTACAATCACTAGGCATTGTATATTTTGCAGTAGGTACTAAGCCTTTATTTTGAGTGGTTTATATTATTTTTCTCAGAAGCCGTGTAAATGAGGGCGAAAATCTTCGCCAAAGATATTCGCTGAAGTAATAAATATCTTCCCCTCTACACTGAACCCTTTGAAGGCACAGTGCCTCATTCTGTAGAGAACACAGGGGTAGATTCAACTTATCTTGTCGTAAATCCAAGACACGGACACAATATACTTAATTGTAATTATATTTTAAAGGAGAATTTGATGTCAAGGTTTTTTTAGACATGTTTGTTCATATGAAAAAATATATGAAAAACTGACGTACCTATAGAAAATAATATCTATAATTGAAAGAAGCATGCGAAGGAATTTGGATCGCTTCGCAATCGCGTTCGCTTTGAATCGCCTACGTAGGACGTCGCGTTACTAATGAAAGAATGGTCCTTTTTTTAGATTTGAAATTTTGATAGCCACCAGTATAATTCAAAGTAATAGAATCATTATTAAGATTGATATTAATGAGTTATTGAAGAGAAATATCAATGTTTGAAAAAGCTGACGAATATGTTAAATTATAAAAACGACCATTTTAATTAATCTATGGATAAAAATAGCAAAGTTCGATTAACTTAATAATTATTTTTTAATTGACTTGCAAAAAAGGATGAGGTTATCAATTCAACATAATTTTTTTTATGTATGTTTAGTCATAACTTTTTACCACATTGTCCGATTATCAAGATTCTTTTTTCATTAGAAAACGGGTATTTTCCAATTGGTACCATTTTAATTTGCTCAAGAATTGTATAAAAGATAGTATTATTACAACCCATATACATACCATGACGCTATGTCCCTAACGGGTAGGCAGAGAGAACCAAACACCACATTTATAAAATCTTGATACATTCATTTGGAAGTCGTTTTTTCATATGAAAGATTAAATTATTTTATCTTTGCATAATTTAGATATTTCATAGTATTGTCAGATGTAAGAAACTAAACTTCTCCAGCCTCACTAGACAACGTGTCATTTAGCTCAAGAAAATTAACAAGAAAAGATAATTCAATATATGAGAGAGACAGTTGCATTTCTCGTGACAACTGTCACTTCGTCGTTTTGTCGTTGTCTAGTGGGCCAGCCCCCCCTAGACAACGTGTCATTTAGCTCAAGAAAAAAACAAGAAAAGATAACTCAATGTATTGAAGTGACAGTTGTCATTTTGTTGTATTCGTCAAAATAAGAATAGTTAGTTTTAAATTTATTTATCAAAGCGTCTCCGTAAAATTACAGATTAGGTAGTGAAATATTTCAAATTTTCAAATGTTAAACAATATCAGTCGGCCTTCATAGCGCAGTTGGTTAGGTATCTGACTGCTGAGCCAAAGGTCCCGGCTTCGATTCCCAGTGGAGACACAGTTTTTAATTGTGTTTTCAGTCTGGATATATGAGACGATAAATATCGTAAGTCTCCAGAATGCGGCAACTTGTTATTGGGTGCGTGTTAATTAAATATTTGACATATTAGTACCTGTTAGTTGCCCGAGAAGCAATGTAAAATAAAATTAAATAAAATAAAATTAAATAAAATAAAACATTTATTTTTTAAACATTTATTTATTTATGTTTATTCTTGTAAACAACCTAATTTATTTTTAGCAATTCCGCTGAACAATATTCTCCAGATTTCAACTATGGAACAATAAAAATAATTAAGTGGAACGGCCTGTCTGTTTATATTGTTGCTAATAATCCACGAAAAATACCTGCGTCCAGCTCTGTTACCTCTCCTTGTTCATCCTTTTGGAATTATTTGCGATTCCACCATCTCTGTTTGTTAACGATCCTGCACTGGTATATATAGTGAGAGTTAATGGAGACGTTTTAAGAAAATTTATCCATTCCTGAGAAGAGTGAACCTTTTTATTTGATTTCCAACCCCCGAAATTCAGAGTTCAATCGTAAACCACGTGGCGTTAAGTACCTAATATATATAGGCAATTAAAATATTTTTACTGCGTTGTTTTCACAACTAGAACGAACTAAATAAGATAATATTAATAAAAAAGAAATATTCTGTGTGATCAATCATTATCACACTAAAATTATTATCATTATCACTTTAGAATTTTTAAACATATTGTATTTTTTTGACAAATTTTTAACATCTCAATAGAGACAAAGTTGGAATATTATAGAAGAACCAGGAACTCAAGGCTCATGGCTTACGAGCTGTCATCGGGCGGTTTACGTGATCACTTTATGCGCTTGCGCAACGTTCACAAATTATACCTTCTTAATGAGTTCAATAAGATATTATGTTCAATAACACTCAAGTAAGTCTGCTTGTTTAACAGTTTTTTTTGTCATTTTTATTATTTTTACTTCCCATTATATGGGTTCTCTCCTGTGAGTCTCCGCATTCTGTAATATCTATAACTGATTTTTTTATGTGAATATTAGCATGCACAAAATATGTTCTAAAATGAATTTTTTTGTGTTCCGTTGCCATATTTGTTTTTGTGGGTAGGTACATATATGATCTTTAATTTATAAAAATCTAGTGCCACGATGTTCGTACACGTTGATCTCCGGCACCACCCAACCGATTTCAATGAATTTAGCAAAATTTGCATAGTTGGTTCTGGATTGAATTTTTTCAACGAATAATAATTTTATTTTATATTATTATTAATATTATTTCTTTTTAAATTGCTCATTCAAAAATATTTATTACCAGAAATTTTGACGTCCCTAAACCCTCCTAAGATTCACAAGTTGTGTATTCTTTCATTAGATGGCGGTGTGAACAAATCTATTAGATGGCGGTGTGAACAAATCTATTAGATGGCGGTGTGAACAAATCTATTGACATCTGTATTATGCATCCAGTAAGAAAAACAATTGAAATGTAAAATGCGGTCTACATTGTTGGTCGGTCTGTGGCAAAAAAGTGCTAAAACATGCCTAAATTTTTTATACTAGTTGCATGTAACACGTGAGATCCAACTGTCGATAGTGATAGTATGTATAGTTGAAGAATACGTACCAAACTATAAATCCATAAATCCAAATTATTGAATATTTTATGATATTTTGTTTCCTATACAAACTATACAAAACATGTATGTATGTCAAGATATGATAGTATGGAGGTCAGTCTTTTTTTCCTACCCAGAATATGAAAACAGCATGATAGTATATATGTATGTATGTTTGGAGATTAAGTAATAAAAAGTCACCTTAGATATTGTGTATAGGCCACTGCAATACAAATTGTATAAAACGATGTCGTCACTAAATTCATTTTTTTATAAATAGTTTTTTTTTAAGAATGAATATGTCCTTGTAATAAGTACATATACATCTTCATACATTCCCATAAGCATACATATGCTTGTGTTATAGATGAACGAAATTGGTCGTGGGAGGATTCGAACTCGCGCCCACTGGATTACATACCCAGTGCGCTAACCGCTCTGCCACCACACATCTTAAAAAAATAGTTTGAGATGTGCTTCTACAATGTTCATATTTTTTATAGAAAATTAAATTATCTAGTTGGGGTGTTTCGGCTTTTTCGATATATTTTGAAAGTTTTGAAATATAGGAAATTAAACATATTTACCATAAAATAATGTTTTTCTTCTCAATGAAAAATGTTTGAAAAACTCTGGATCTCTTTGAATAAATAAATTTAAGATTTTAAATTTATCTATATTTATAGACATTTTCAGCGTTCTTGTTCTTGAAAAATAAAGTAAAAATTCACAAGTTGATAATCCCTGACTGAAACAAATATTCAAAATTCTGAGCATAAAAATTTTGTGGTCCTATAACTATCTATATATATATATATTGAAATTTTGGGCTCTGTAAATTGAGCGGATCAAAAGTTATAAGGGGGGGGGGGGAAACACAGATACACTAAATGTTCTTCTCCGAATTCTTAGTAAATCCATATATAAAGAAAATACATGCTGCGAAGTCTCTAAGTTGGTGTTTTTTGACTTTTGTACAACTACAATGTTCATATTTTTTTGAGAAAATTAAATGATCAAGTTTGGGGTGTTTCGGCTTTTTTCGATATTTTTAAATAAATTGGAAATATAGGCAGTTAAACACATAAATTTATCATAAAAAAATATTTTTCTCAATAAAAAACCTTTGAGAAACTAGGGAAATTAAAAAAAAATTCGAGATTTTATATTTGTCTATATTTATACCAATTTTCAGCGTTCTAGCTTAGGTATGTGGTTTTTGAAATATATGGAAAAATAAAGTAAAATTTCAACAGTTGACTGACTGAAACAAATATTCAAAATTCTGAGCATAAAAATTTTGTGGTCCTATAACTATCTATATATATTGAAATTTTGGGCTCTGTAAATTGAGCGGATCAAAAGTTATAAGGGGGGGGGGAACACACAGACACACTAAATGTTCTACTCCGAATTCTGAGTAAATCCATATATAAAGAACATACATGCTGCGAAGTCTCTAAGTTGGTGTTTTTTGGTTTCAAAGTTGAAAAAAACACGAAAACTATACACCCTGCATATAAATATCGCGTGTCTAGGCTTGATATGTTAAGAGAAATAAATTCTCTTGAACAAATTGACAGTTGAATTATACGCCAATGCAACGACATGTTAAGAGAAATAAATTCTCTTGAACAAATTGACAGTTGAATTATACGCCAATGCAACGAAATGTTAAGAGAAATAAAATCTCTTGAACAAATTGACAGTTGGATTATACGCCAATGCAACGTATTTTTTTACAGCATTTTTACACAGCATCTAAACAGTATTTAATTTCTGTTTTTTTTCTGCCTAATTCAATTTCATTAAAGCTCTTCTTGAAAACGTAATATCCACAAATTTTCTTTACGATTCCTAATGAATGAAATCATAACAAATGTTCAGGATAAAAGCGAAGGCTTTCTTTTGTTGTAAACCTGAAAGTTTTACAAAGAAACGACAGATGTCATTATTATTAGCTTATCTTTATTGTCAAAGTACTTGACATGTTGTTCCGAATCACAGTTGTACGTATCTACCTATTCCATTCGCCTCTCTGAACATTCTTTCCAATTAAAAGGTACAAAATTGAAGTCTTTACAAATTTGATTCACCATTTAATTAGATTTTTATTACGTTTTTCACGGCTTTGACAAGTTAGCTGGTCTCCCAATACTATAAAGGTTTCGATACCAAAATCAATTCAATTTCGAAAATGAGAGTCGCCTACGGCTCTCAAAAAGGGCATTTTGCCTTTTTGTAATCAAATGTTAATTTAATGTTGAAGTACAAAGGTAAAATGAATACAAATTAGTATTATTACTCTTATACTGCATTAAAGTGTAAACAGATCACATATTTTCTTTTCATAATCTAAATACCTATTATTGTGATTGGCAGTTATCTAGTTATGTTTACTGTTTTTTTTATCATACAAAATATATATTTTGTTTGACAGGTTATTGCATCGGGAAATAATCTGTCATAATCAAACGATTTAACCCAACGAGTGTGTTTTATGAATGGTTTGTTGAGGCTTTTGAAAACTGGTGGTTAATTATAAGATGAAGTACCTAAAACAAACTATATATATTTAAAATAATAATTTATTTGGCACGATACATAATCACATTATACATAATACAGTGTTAAGTACCTATAACAATAAAATAATTTCAAGATTACAGTGATAATTTATCTTAAATTTAATGCTATGTTACTATTAAAGGTTTAAAGTATAAGCTGGTACTAACAAAAATGCTCCAGGAGGATACATGATTAAAATAAGAACATATTAAAATTCTGTAGGTATTATTTTTATATTGTCTCATTGGACGTCCAACTATGTAGGTGAACCTATTTTAGGATGTCCGATATGTAGTTACGATTTGTAGGCATGAATAATTTTACCAATTTAAGATGCTTTAAAACTTAGTAAATGAAAATTATAAATGAATAGCGAGCAAACTAGAATATCATCAGCAATAGCGCTACAGCCCGATGTGGGCCTTGGCCTCCTGAAGAAACTGCCTCCATTCCGCCCTGTCAGCAGCAAGTCTCCTCCAATTTGTCTGTCCGATCGCTCTTATATCTCCCTCGATGTCGTCCAGCCATCTCATCCTAGGTCTCCCTCTGCTTCTTCTTCCTTCAGAACAGGTGTCCAATAAACAATTAATTAAAAAAATAACTAATTAATTAATTGATTTTCTATTCCAAACTAGAATATGCTTAATTTATTATTGGATTAAGCCAACTGTTTATTGTTTTCTTCAGAGTGTCTATTTACATATTTTTCCAAGCGTCAGGTAGTATATTGTACATACATTTTGGGGCCAAGAGATTTAAAATTACGCTGTGCGAATGTGGTGTTTGTTTTTTTCTTTACGATAATAGACCTTTGAGCATTGCAAATAGATTATGAATGACTAGCTATCGGGTATTCTTGTCTATGTTTGTGAGTGTGTAAGATTATTTTCTGTATAATTGTCTAACATTAAGGACTCTAAATTCAGTGAATAATTCATTAATGGGGTATCTGAAAGGTTTATTGAGTATGATGTATGCTATGTTGCTAATCAAGCGAGATAATGTCGAGTAAAATGGGTTATAATTAATATATAATATTCTTGGAAAGAAGTCTTAACCAAAACTATGACAAAGTTGTGATATAATCATTTGAAATGTAGGCACGGTCCATAAAATCATAATACGATAATTGATATTTTTCGAATGACTTCCTGTGTTAATATCATATTTAAAAATATACAAAGATTTTGTTTGTTATGAAAGCGTACCATTATAATATAATTTTTCGATTGCGGATATGAGTGAGTTTACTTTCTCAAGCGATAACCATCTTACATAGTTGCTAAACTATTAGTTGCTCCTACTTGTTGCTCGTTTTAACACTTGGCGTTATGCCTGGAAGGTTTTATAGTTTGACGGGCTCTTCTTATTGTGTTTGTTTTCAGAGTTTTGTTAAGGAGCCGTTTTCATTTTCCACAATGTGATGGTAGAAGGACATTTAGATATCACACAAAAATCTACGGATGTTGAAATCTACAAAAGGAGTCGGGACAGTGATTTTGAATACAGGTAAACTTGATTTTCTTATCATTCTATTAATCGTCGAGTTCGAATCTTGCCTCGACCGATTTCGTTCACCTATAGCACAAGCATTAATATGCTTATTTTAGGGAATGTAGGAAGATGTATATGTACTTGTTGAATAAGGACATATTCATTTTTTATAAAAAAAACTACGCATATTGATGATGTTTCATGCGAGACAAGTATGATTCAATTTTCTACTAATAATCGTCAAAACTTCGGATGTTGAACGTACAACACTATCCATCCCTGATCATAATACAGAATTTTTCCGCTCGTCGTTAGATGCAGCAAGACTATGGAATTGTTTAAACACTTAAGTGTTATACATTTTATTTCTTTCTGTATCAACTTATATTGAATCTACATAAGATATTTTTATACATGTAAAAAAAGATTTTTAAATAAAGGTATTATTGTTACTTATGTGAATATTTCACAGGTTGCAAAAACAATATGCATTGAGACATAGATTGTCATGAAAATGTTGTTTCACGTGTAGGTAGGTGGATACTTAGGAAACAAAACATATTGTATATATTATTTTTTGAAATTGAAATACAAATTTAATGCGAGATATTCAGAAGTGAAGCGAATTTGCAAATTGAATTTTTACAGAATGTAATCTTCCCAAATGTGACTGGATGGTCTCTAAATTATCATGTACCGCGAAATGAAAATAAAACGAGGAAATTGGTACAAGAAAACGAAGAGTATTCGTGGCGAGGGACTCCAACATTTCATTTATGGTACAGACGGAACCGTGGAAACAAGGATGCCATAATACAAGTAATACCACCACCATCTACTAAAATACAAACATATGTATGTATAACCTTCAAGTATGTAGGTGCTGGTAATAATACCCCACCAAACGAAACTTGAGACACTAGTGTTTCAACAAATGTATCAGTAATAGTGTAGGTAGTTAACATACATACTTTGATTTCATAAAATTGTTTCGTTGTTCAATGGCATTAGATTTCAATGAAACAACCAAAAGTTTTGAACAATTTTATGAAATCAAAATATTTTAACTATACTATTACTTTAATTTTTGCTCGAGAAACACAGCCTTAGGATGTACCAATACCAATCCTCAATTTTAAGTAAAACTTGTATATTTCATTTTTTTTAAAGAAATATTTTGCAAACATTATAGTTATATAAATAAGCAACCGCTTTTTTGGGTTTAAGTGAATCTCGTGTAGTGTTTCTCGTAAAAGTATAGTCAAAATACTTTGATTTCATAAAATTGTTCAAACCTTTTGGTTGATTCTTTAAATTCTAATGCCTTTAAACGACGCGATTATGAACAATTTTATGAAATCAAAGTATTTTAATTACACTATTACGGATAATTTTGTTGAAACAACCCAGCCTTAGTGCCTTAAACAATTTTACTTTGCATAATTATTATTATGTTGACCCAAAAAACTATCAATTAATCACAACGTTTTTCAATATCATGAGTTATTTTTCTTTATGCAACTAAAAGTTTTTCAATTAAATAGTTCGGAAAACACATGAAAAAACTGAATATATTTAAAGGTTGAGTCACACATCGGTTGGCTAGTGTTATTAATATATAAAAAAAATGTTTAGAACATTTATTAGTATTTAAATAATCTTACAAAATAAACATTTAAATTTATCAACACGTTTTTTAAAATACAATTGTTTCAATATGCGTGAAAAAAATGACCCAATTTGAGCGACGCAAACGTCGTCGATCAAATCTGAGAGGGAAAAAGTTGTCGATCAAATTCTGGTGCAAAAGTCCAACTTTTGATAGTCCAACCCTTCACCGTCGTCGGGGGGTAACTTAGGTAGGTACCTACCTGATGTTAAAGTCTTAGATTTGACTGGATCCCGCAACTTTGCCGGGTCGCTGTTGCCGGTGGAGGGTGCAGGTACTCTATTCATTTAATACAGACTATGAAATTGGTTTTATCCAATTCGTCTGAATCTTAAAAGCTATTTGCCGGCGGTCTCAGGGGAGTGGTGGGTCGCTCCAGATATTATTGTTCAGACCGCCTCAACTTGCCATGTTCCTATACTCGACTCGTCTTGTTCTCTACCCCGCTCTACTCGGTTTTGCGATCGGCCAACTCGAGATGGGGAATAAAAGCATATTTAATTGCTGTTCAACTAGGGTATTTCTCACAAGAATGTATTTGTACAGATTCCATCATGTTCATAATATGAAAACACTTGTTATATCATATTGTTGAAATCGTGTTTAACAGTTTACTAACTTTATTAATTCAATAATTGATTTTATTTTGTAACCAAATTTTTAAATCATTGTTTTTGGGAAAATGATTTAATTTTAATCATGCTGTTAGTTTTATGGTTTTGTAATTCATTATAAAGTGGCTCGAATCCAAGTTTCTCATAAATTATAAAAATAAAAACAAATAAAGATTAATCATAAATAGATAAATATTGATAATCTATGAGATATTAAGATTAAAACATAAAAATTGTTGTTAAATACCTAATTTTTTTCACTAAACATTTCACAATATTTTCCAAAAATCAACGAAATAGTAACCTACGTATTGACCATTTAACCAATGTATATTCATTTCATCAATAAATTTCTAAATATATATGTCTCGAAATATAAAAAAATGGTTTAACTGTAATATACCGAAATATTGATTAAATATTCCTGTTTGGTTTGAATTTTGGTGATGGGTTGACAGCAATGCGATGCATCTCTTCCTCCACTCTGCTTGATCTTCAGCGACTCTCTTCAACTCTCTCTCTGTGTAGGAGGTACTATAATATAATATACTTCTGCGCAGGAGGTACTATGCAACATTGAATAAATAAAAAAAACAATAATAATATAGTTAGATTATATATATTATGATGTTACATGTAAGAATGTTTTTTTTCGGTGAACTTTATCTATTAATTCAAATTAAAAAAAAATCAAGCCTACATAATATTAAATTACCTACTCAACACAAAAAAAGTTTTTTACAAAGTTTATTCCTTAATTTCGACATACCTATCCAGTTACTATTGTTGATCCCATTGGTTAAAATAAGATTAAAAAAGCCACAAGTTTTTCCATTTTTTTGGATAATGGTTTTCTGCGAAGAAAATATTTTTTTGAAATATTTTTAACTGTGTTTCGGCCGACGACGATGGATTGAAGCTTTTTATATAACTTATCAAGTTTTATTCAGTTTACAATTTGAAAGTATAACCCAAAAGTTTTCCTTTGCCAGTGCTTTTTATTCTCGAAATTGCAAAAGTTATTCCAATCAGACCAAGTTTACAAAAAAAGTCGTGAATAGTGGGTATGTACGTAGCCACCTCCATAGAATCCGGTTCATCCGATGTTCAGTTTGATGGAATAATATTTCTTCTCTACAATGCAACAAGTATCAGACAAATTGTTCGACTGTCGATTTGTTCAAGAAAATTTATTTCTCTTACTGAATCGACAGTATTAACCTTAATCCCGTGTGAGAGAATGGTATGGAATTTTTGCATGGTTTTTCCAACTTTGAAGTTAAAAAATACCAACAAAGAGGCTTCGCAGCATTATAAGCATTACATTATATGGTTTAACACAACATTAAGGCTGGGTTGTTTCAACAAAAGTATCAGTAATAGTATAGTTAAAATATTTTGATTACTATACTTTTATTAACTATACTTTTACTTTAATCTTTGTTCGAGAAACACATCGTAAGTGTGACTGTGTGTGCATGTGTCCCATTATAACTTTTGATTCGCTTGATGCAAAAAGCTCAAAATTTCAGAAAATATAAGATATTTTAGCCCCACTAAACTGTTTTACTCAGGGTTCAGAATATTTGCATTTTTATTTCCACATATCTCAATAATCATAAAAACTAGAATGCTGAAAACTAATATACCTAAATATAAACCAATAAAATATAGGTACCAAAACTTTTTTATGATAAAGTAAAAACTTTTATGATAAGGTTTCTCTAACTTTTTATATTAAAAAAAAAAGACTAATTTATGAGTTAAACTGCATACATTTCCAAAAAAATAAAAGCATCGAAAAACGCCGAAACGTGGCAACTAGGTAAATTGATTTTCTATAAAGAATACATACATTATAAAATTACATCACAAACTTTTTTAACAATTTTTGTAAAAATTGAATTACGTGACAATTTGTAAAGTAATATACACAATATATACGGGGACTTTTATAATTTAATACTTAAGCTACATACATACATTAATCATCTATACACAAACCATTAAGCCATTCTGAATAGGAAAAACCGACTGAACTCTACGCTTTCTTATCCTGACATACATGTTTTGTATAAGAAAACAATATCATAAAATATTCAATAATTTGGATGTAGTTTGGTTTATCAACTATACATTATATCGCCATCGACGGTTGGATCTCACGTGTTACATGCAACTAGTATATAAAATTTATTTCTAATGGCATAACATTTTTTCAAAATTTAAAAAAGTATTTCAAATTAAAATGTAGTTTAAAAACAACATAGTAAAGTAATTTTTAAACAAATTTACATTATACAATTTAAAAAAACATGGCATCCAAATTTACTGTTAACTAATAAGATTTTATAAGAAGATAAGATTTTATTCAATTTATTAAAATCGTTAAACTGTAAACAGAACAAAAAACCTCCTAAGAACCACTGAGATGAAGACTCTACGACCCATCGCAGGCGTAACACTTCTTGACAGAGTAAGGAACTCGGAGATAAGAAGAATCTGATATCGAAGATGTTGTGCGATGGGGAAGAACACGAAGACGATTCTGGAGAGATCATATGGGGAGAGCGGGTTCGGATCGAGTGGTGAGGATGGCAGCGGATGGGGAGATAACAAATGGCAGACCCCCTGGAAGACCACCCAAACGATGGAAGGATAGCTGGACGTCCACTTCACAAGAGCAGGCTCCTAGAATAACAGGACACAGTCCTAACTAAAGCAGAAGAAGAAAAAGAAGAAGAAGAAGAAGTTAAACTGTAAATCGGTATTATATAAAGTATTTTCGAAGGTATGCAATTTTATTGATAGGAGAATGTTGAAATTTAATGGAAAATTAAATAATGATGATATTAATTTGAAATTATATTTAGGCTAAGATATCATGTTTTAACGAAATTATGTTTAGGCTAAGATATCATGTTTTAACGAAATTATGTTAAGGCTGAGATATCATGTTTTTTTACGAAATGACATATGTATAAGTATTACAATCATTATTTTTTTTAATTATACTTTATCTTTTCAAATTATTTTTCAAATTTTTATTTTTTTAAGTGTTACCAACCATATTAAAACGCAGAAAATAGCTTCAGAATTTAAAAAAAAATCTTTGAATATTTTTACCAAATTAACAGTAAATTGTAATTGAAAACAAATAAAAAAATACACGTAAAATGTTTTAGTAGGTATTAAATTATTGTTTTTATTTACACTTTCTATTCTTTATTTATTTCATTTGCGCTAGATACAAACATTTGCTAGTTAAGTATTATCTTTTTGTTTAACATGGGACACCAGTAACTAGAATTTGGATATGGGGAAAGTTCGCAATCTGCTCAAGAAAATATGAATTATGATCTTTAAAATACGAGTCATAAGAATGTGGAAACAAATAATGTACCTATATTTTTATGTTTATTTTGATTTGAATTTCAGCATCACAGTGAAAATATCATAGAAGAGAAGAAAACGGCGGTATTTTGAATATTGCTCCTTGTATTTCCACATTGCAACGCAATTATGGAGGGCTTTAATTAATTTGATCGCATTTATTCTCTCCTGGGATATCATCTACACTCAACTGAGGGCTGGGAAATTTTCTTTAGCAAATTATTAACATTTTAGGTATTTTTCAAATACAACACATTTTACAAATGAATCTCAGTTCAAATATTTTCGAGATATTAAATGAACCAATAAGAATATTATACATAGTTGTATTGTATTATTTGAGTTGTAAATTGAAATTAATTTTCTTTAATGAATATTTAATTTTAATTTATTATTATTTTTTCTGTAACAATTTTTTATAAATTTTTTTCACCCTAAATTTTTTTTACTTTTTTTTCTGTAAAAATATGATTAAATATTATATTACCTCCTATATGTGAAAACATTTAATTGAGATGCAATGTATCATCCACATTTATTACAACTATTGTATATTCTTTTACCATGTATCTTGTTTGTTTTCCCGAAATAAATAAATAAAAAAAAAAAAAATAAATAAAAAATATTTCAAAAATGTTTTTTTTTGTCAAAGATAACACAAGAAGGCACATAATGAAATAAAGTTTTATAATATAAATCAATCTATTTTTAAATAATATTTTTTCTCTCAAAGTTAACACAATACGCTACCAGTATGAAAATTAGTTTTATAATATAAATAAATCAATTTTAAATAATATTTTTTTTGTCAAAGCTAACATGATAGATGAAAATAATTTTCTAAAATTCATATTTATCTAATGTCGTTAAAAATACTATTAAGTTCAAAATGAGTTATTAATTTTAGGAATAGGTCAATCATAGTTATTCAGATTGATTCCGTCAGCATACCGATTTAAATATGTTTTGCAAAGCCGTTTTGATCGCTTATTATGTAGTTGAATAAATACTATATAGGGACTGTGTAAATAGGATCGTCAAGAAAACTCATTAAAGGTGAAATTTACTCAATCCATTAAGTGATCATTTCATGTAAGTTCCAGGTTTATATACCTAATTATTTCATTCATCTAAAGCACAAGAATTTGATCATTTTAGTAGGTGCCAACTTGTTCATTCTTAAGTAAAAAGATAAATTTTAAAAGCATTAAATGAATAACTTACTATATTTTACAAAATATTCAAAAGTGGTAGTGTACTATGTTGCGTGAGAAGATTTGTAATAATAGGGTTTTAAAAATTAATATGATATTATCTACACCTCAGTCAGTTCTGACTTTCCTATCAATTTCATTTTTATTTTTTAAACAAAATACCAAAGAAATATTCGTTTTATGTATTTCTTCAGACATCGATGCCTGTGTATCAAAATAATATGTAGCCCTGGTTTGGTGACGCCGGGAAACAAATGTCCTAGCTTACAGTTGAATGGCCCTGCAAAGGGAATATTCTCCTTTATATTTCCATTGTGGTGCACTCCCTAGTCCCTCGCATGGTGCTTTCAATACCTAGCAGCGTCCCTGTCTTTATATTATAAACAACACCAGTCTAGACATTTTCCTATGACAATTTTCTACAAAATCATGACGGTACATATTAAATGTATGTGAGTATTAGTATTTGACGATATACAATTAGGTATCAAACTTATTGGAAAACCTCTTTACTTTAGAGAAAATATTAAAGAAAAACATCTGCTCGTGTCTGTAAATATAATTATATCTGGTAATACGCTCAAATTAACAAATATTATTTAACAATTATTAATGATTATGGTGAGAATACTTATAAACTTATATAAATCTAAACCATTTAAGTACCTTTTAAATATGGGGCTTATCAAATTGAACCTTTTTTAATATATAAATATAACGCATTTATTTTTAAAAACTGAAATACCTACACATAAATTATTTTGTTAATTTTATCAATTACATGTTGTTATAATAATTAGAGTTTTATTATACCTATTTCACCAATAACACAATAACTTTGTTCTTTATTTCAGGAATCAATTGTAATTATTCGTTGTTTGCTTGTTTTTTATGCTTGTGCTATGGGTGAGCGAAACCAATAAAGACATAATTTGAACCAATGTCCCTTGATTATTGATTGATTTCTACACCAGCAAGTTTTTTTTGCATTACGTTAAAATAAAAAAAAATTAAAATATTAAAATAATAACTCTGAAGTGTATGAGTTAACCTGTAATGATTGTTTAGCTGTTAATATTGAAAAAAAAACGGGAAGTAAATTTGAGACTAGAGTTAAACAAAAATGATAGCTTCTCTGAATTCGCGCAATATTTACCTAATACTTAACGATCACCATTTTTATGTTCAATAGGGTACAAAAGTTTTGCATGTTAATATAGTAGGTTTACCTTTGAATAATTTAGTCTAGAATAAAAAAAAACAATTAAAAAATAAACAATAAACCAATTATTATTCACCATATTATCATTCCGCTGTTAAATATGTTTCCTTTCTCCTTTAGTGTTTCTACAATCAAACCCCTCGCCCCTAATTACCTCTCCCCAACCTCCAATCCCAAATGTTTCTATTAAACACACCGTCACATTCTGTGTTAGCTGTAATTTTGATTGAAGAGGGAACGGTTAGTTCCAAAAGCGGTCGCATAAATGCACGTGGTTTATACAGAGTTATTAAAATAATATATATTTTTTAAATATACTTTGTTTTCTAATATTATATTTCAAAACGCACCCAATTAAACCATAAAAACCCTTAAAAAGATACATTTGAGAGACTAATAATGTTCACCTCACAGATCTAGACTAAAGACGCAATGAAAAACCGAGTCTCCAACGGGAATGGAATCTGGAACATCCGGAATTAAATATCTAATTAACTGAGCCATTAAGGTCGACATGATTATGTAAATACAAAATTTTCAAGTCAATATTGTGTAGTAGTTAGGTACAGGGTACTTGAATTTTAAAATCCAACTGCAGTGAGTCGGTATTTTGATTGCGACGAAATATTTCACAAAACTAAATTTGAAGAAGTGGTCTGAAGTCAAGATTCGCTTCAAGAAGGTAAGTAGTTAGATAATATAATGTTAGTACCGATGCAGTTTCCTTGCTCGATCTAACAAGGTACCTACATATATGTTGGGGTCTAAGATTCGTCTCCCGGGACCGTTCAGAGCAGCAGCGGCGGTGGGCTAAATTGAAGCAAATAAATGCTCTCTGCTTCACCTATGGCGGATTATGGAAAAAATATGAAAATTCCTTATACCTACGGAGGAATGGAGAATTTCCATGTGAAGCAGAATGTATGTGGAATGATGCATATAATATGCAGGATAGCATCAGGTACCATTTTCACATACTTATAATAATGAACACTTCCTAGCACCCTGTACAATCAATTTCTTTTGACCATCAAGTATTTCCAAGCAAGAATTGCGTGAAAAATAATATTCAATAAATTTCTCCTCTTTTGAGGATCGAATAATTTTTCATTTATTTCTAAAAACGACATATTTTAACAACTATTTTTTTTCTAGTAGGTACTGATATTCTTTATTTATATTACTAGTTGCATATAACACATGAGATCCAACTGTTGAGGGCGATATTATGTATAATTGAAGAATACGTACCAAACTATAAACAAAAATTATTAAATGTTTTAAGATATTTTGTTTTCTATATAAAACATGTCGATATGTATGTCAAGATAGGATAGTATGGAGCAGTGGCGGCTGCTAACTAATAAGTTTAACGGTTCGTTGGATCAAAACAAAAACACTTATTTATTTTTTGTAGGAAAGCTTTGATATATACTTACGAACACATAATTACTCGCATATTAAAATCCGGTATTGTCTGAATCAACTTTCTTTCGGTAATCAGCACTGAAAATGCGTTGAGACGGTCCTGTATCATGGTGTCTCTTAAACATATTTTTATTCTATTTAATGTGGACAAATAACGTTCACTCTCAACGGAAGTTGTGGAAATTATACATATTAGTTTAACGGCCATCAACCTTTCTAAAATCGTCAAGATTCTAAATTGTGCAAAGTTTATTTTCAATATAACACAAAGATCCATACATAATTCAATAATACCCAGTCATGTAGAAAAAATATACAATATCAAATGAGTTATAATTTATTTAAACAACAGCGAAATGCGCGCCGCCTAACATTAAATCCGCAAACTATATAGCTTATCGGTGCGGCGCGCCAAAGTTGTCGAACATTCGTATGAGATATCTATCATTTCACGAGCCAGAACGTTATCTAAATTTCCA
The DNA here is from genome assembly GCA_963576475.1 of Molanna angustata. NCBI lineage: Eukaryota > Metazoa > Arthropoda > Insecta > Trichoptera > Molannidae > Molanna > Molanna angustata. The sequence goes on along the minus strand of OY754969.1, from coordinate 24,679,272 downwards.
TACATTTGTTATAGAATTTGTGGTGCGCTTAGAATGACGCACCGGGGCTCTCTCATCGATGCATAAATTCAGGCGTTTATTTAAGTAAAGCGATACTAGAAATTTTTGTCTTCATTCTTGTACTTACTTGACAAGTAATTTGGTATTTTTTTCAAACATGTTTGTTGATACACAATTTGGTTTATGCTTTTATTTTATTTCACCGGTTCAGCGCTCCAGCGCACCTAGGGAGCGTCCGCCATTGGTATGGAGCTCATATCAGAATATGAAAACAGCACGATGTATGTTTGTAGGATTAAGTAGGTATCAAACTATTGTGTGAGATATTGTGTAGTGTTTACTGCCTTACAAATTATATGAAACGATGTCGTCACTAAATTCAATTGTTATAAAAAATGCTAAAAAAAAATTGGGATGTACTACTACAATGTTCAAATTATTTGTAGAAAATTAAATTATCAAGTTGGGGGTGTTTCGGCTTTTTTCGATATTTTTAAAAACTTTGGGATTATAAGCAGCTAAACACAAACCTATATTTATCCTTAAAAATAATATTTTCTTTAATAAAAAGTGTTTGAGAAATTATGGAACCTTTTTTAAAAAAATAATTTTAGATTTTGTATTTGTCTATATTTATACAAATTTTTAGCATTCTAGGTTTTATGGTGTTTGAGATATATGGAAAAATAAAGTAAAAATCAAAAAGTTGATAACCCCCGATTGAAACAATAATTCAAAATTCTAATAGTTTTATAGGCCAATAATTTTCTACATTTTTGAAATTTTAGGCTCTGTGTTCTACAATGTTCTACTTCAAATTCTGAATTCATCCATATATATAACATATTATATGCTATGAAGCATCTAAATTAGTGTTTTTGGCATGCAAAAAGTCCCTTACACTATACAAAATGTTTCTTCATATATGCGTCTTGGTTTAATACTGTCGATTCATTAAGATAATTAAATTCTCTTGAACGAATCGACAAATTTATCTTGCATTTTACAAATTATGTGCAATTGATTTTTGGTTTAGTTTCAGTGCCAGCCTCTAGACGTTTATTATTCAAAAATACCTAAATGACAATCAAATTTTTCGTTCCCCGTCTAACTATGAAAACCTGTTCTGAGACGGGTCTTAGAATCTGTTTTATGGTTTAACATTAAAACTGATAACAACCTTTGTTTATTGCTGCTGTTACTAGACGATGAGATCTGTTTAATTTTTGACTGCATCTTTCCTAATATTGAGGTGTTAAATTTGTGTGGAAATACATTTCATTTCAACCAAAAAAATGGACACACACAGACTCAGATTTTGATGAAACTTGATGTGTTTATCTTTGTAAATTTGTTATTGAGTACATTAATATCTCTCATTTTCTGTAACCGATTTAATTGAAATTTCTCCTTTTATCTAATAGACTATGATGAATACAAAAAAATATCTACACCCTACCATTCTTATAGAGTGTGAGTCAGAGACTACCGGATTTAAGTTATAGTATTTAAACATAAATAAATAATAAGGAAAAGTTCTTTTAAGATATTTTGTGCTTCCTTTGTTTTTTTGTGACTGGTGGATATTGGAATATTTTATTCTTCTTATTATTATTATTTCTTTTTAAGAATTAATATACCTATCCTTAGAGTAACAAGTACATAATACATTCCCTAAATTAAGCATGAATGCTAGTGATATAGGTGAATGAAATCGGTCGTGGCAGGATTCAATCTCGCGATCACTGGATTACGAACCCAGCGCGCTAACCGCTCTACCGCCACCCATTTATACATACATTTCTACGCTGATTTTTTTTTCTACGCAAGGATACCACAGCAGGAAGCAATGCTTGGCTTATATGACACCTGGGTAGTGGTGGTCTTGGGAGATGTATAGCAAAGGTACAGAAAATCGGTGCTCAACTGTCAATATACCTAACTGTCAATATAGGTGTACCATAATATATTGATACAAAGAGAAAAACATGAAAACATAAATTAACACTGATACTTGAAGAATTTTATAAAACATAAATGTTGAATACCTAATCATAGTAATCACAAATAAAAATAATCAAATAATAAGTATGATAAAATTTATAATAATGTTGTCATTTTTTAATTATAATTATTAAAAACACATATCCTTGGTGATACGAAAAAAATGGGTGGGTACATTCCACAAAATAACAAATATTTTTACTCCTCACTAACCCAAGGGGATATAGTGGGGAGTTATGATTTCGCAATTTTTAAGGGTATTTTTTATTGCAGATTATCAACTAGTATAATGCTGAGATTGTATTCTGAAAGTTTCATCACAATGTATTTGTGTGTGTGTGCTTTGTACGGCGTGTTTATTTTTATTTTATCGATTATAGACTAAAGTACTCCTTCGATTCTATTAAAATTTTGCAAATATATATATCTAATACTCGCTTAGACCCCATTAGATTTTGAACGATATATGAATAGTGCTTCTCAATCTTTTTAACTGTCAAATATTTCAATGTGACCCCAAACTCAGGAAACTTAAAAATTGAAATTTATATTATCAAATTAATAAAAAGGCACATCACTTTCATAAAATGGCATTGAAGAGTTATCAAGTTTTCATACTAAAATATTTAAATAAAAAATTATTTAACAAACTCATTTCATGAAAATGCTGAAAAATTTTCATACAGAATTTGAATACTTTATAGAATGACTTGTTAGTGAGGAGTATAACGTTGGCCACAACCCACTCGTTTTTTATTTATTTCCATAATAGAGTACAATAAATTCAATATAACAAATAAAAATATTATAATGCAACGTATTACCTCACTAGGCGAAGCCTGTTCCGAAAATTTATAAATATATAGGTATAGAAAATTTGTGTCTGAAATAAAAAAATAAACGACAAAGTTGTTCAAGACAAATTCCGAATAAGCATTGTTAATTATAAATTTGCAATATTAAATTTGACTCAAAAGTCTTCCTGTTTTTTGATTGAATGAAATCTAAAAAGAATGTGAAAAAATAATGCAAATAAATGAAAAATAGTTTTGTTGGAAATTGTCTCGATAACTTGATACGGGCCTTTACTTTCTTCCGTAAGTACTACCTACATATGTACGTACGTAATGTAACATTCATAAATGTGACAAGGGAATAAAATGTTCAATTTGTAAATTTTGTAACGCACAAAAAGAAGGAAGACACTTTCCAACTGAATACAAAGTGAAACAGAGGATTGTTGACAAAATCACAATTTGTGGAGGAAATTTCGCTCAAAATATTTTAGACACAAGCATTTCCCAGAACCCTTGATAAAGTTTTGATCGAATAAAAAAATCTGTAGGCTCCGCCAAAATTTTACTATCTCCACCATCACTTGTTCCACATATGGAGAGTTAGGGGGCTCTTAACAGAACTAAGCTAAGATAAGCTCATGTAAGATACAAAAGTGAAAGGCAATCGTGGTTTCACTGGATTCATGAATCCAGGCCCACGAGCATAGGCGACCAGAGTACCAGCCAGAACAGGCGAGCCACGTGGGCTTGCGACCATGTATGCGGGATTAAGGGGCCCCTTTATGACTCAAGTCATGCTCACTACTCACTCACCAAATATACGCCTTAATCATCTATATAGATTAAGGCGAAAAATGAAAAATATTCGAGGTTATTCCTATTCTCCTATTCCCTCTCCCTTCCTGTTCAATATAATTTTGCACGTTGAAAGCTTTGCTACTTATTGGATTTTATAAAATAATTAGGGATCTTTACTGGTTTTGTTCATATGTATTGTGTATTATGTTTTCCAACAAATTGTATGTAACTGTCTGTTCCAAGAATAAAAAAAAACATTAGCAAACTGGGTAACCTGGCGTAAAAAGGAACTATTAAACTTTTTATTACGGACAAAATTTTTTTTTGACATCTCAATAGAGACGAAGTTGGGATATTAATAGAAGAACCAGGAACTTAAGGCACCTACAGGGCTTACGACCTGTCATCGGCTGATTTACGTGACCACTTTATGCTCTTGCGCAACGTTTATTCTTATTGAGTTCCCTTATCAATGTTATTTTTGAAAGTTTTATGTATTTGAATAATGTGTAACAATTCACCAGAAAATAAGACATTATTATTATTGCCATCTATGAAGTGAGGAAGAAACCTTTTTGTAACGCCATCTTTTGAGAAATTAGTTTATTTGTAAACAATAAAAGCAACAGTCCTTATAAATGAGGTGCGGTGACTCGCACAGATGTCACCCCTGAACTGCGCCAGAAATAAGTATTATTTGATTTCTGGCTTGTTTGTCTACTTGTACCAATATGAACATATGTATTAAGAATTTTTTTTTGATTGCATATACGCAAATATTGGATTTTTTTCCCTGTCGGGAGTCAAATGATATTTTAATTCGCAAACTATTTTTAACCTTGCAATAGAGACGAAGTTGGGATATTAAAGAATAATCAGAAACTCAAGGCACCTACAGGGCTTACGACCTATCATCACTCTAAGTGATGCTGGTTTACGTGATCACTTTATACGCAAGCGCATAAAGTGATCACGTAAACCAGCCGATGACAGGTCGTAAGCCCTGTAGGTGCCTTGAATTCCTGGTTCTTCTATAATATTCCAACTTCGTCTCTATTGAGATGTTTAAAAAAGTTTGTCAATAAAAATATCATTTGACTCCCGATAGGGAAAAAGTCCAATGTTTGCGTACATGCAATTAAAAAAATATTCGAACTATTTAACTATTTTTAATCGAAATTTAATACATATAGTGTAGTAAGGTGAGTTTATTGCTGTACAGAAATCTTAAAAGTTAATTCGGTATAGTAGTATTTAGTATGTAGGTACCTACTTAAGAAAAAAATACAACATAAAAAGACTGATCACATCAACGAGGAAATGATGGAAACTGATGGAATACCTATTTGGATATCATTTGATTATCATAAAGTATTTAATTGCTAGATCATGGGTAGTGTGGCAAAATTGTAGTGATTGGAAAAATGGACAGATAGGATGACACTAAATGGGCACCTAGAAATCTACAATGAAGGCAGAAAACAGATAGGATTATCCATTAATAGTGGAACATCTGCAGGAAGATAAAAGAGAGAAGAAGGCCAAGGAAGATAAAAGTTTGCTTCGTCGTTAAGTAGACCTGTTGGTCTGTAATTCCATAACCATGCCTCCTGAGATGACGAAGTCCAATTATCCTTCCATCTCTTGGGTGGTCTTCCGGGTAGACGGCGACCAGAAGGGATTTCATTTGTTGCTATATACGCAAGTCTATCACTGTCCATTCTGGCTACATGGTCACTCCAATGTCTTCTTTTGGATCTTCTCCACCGAATGATGTCCTCTATTCCACATGTTTGTCTTATTTCAACATTGTGAAGACGATCTTAGGATTCATTTTTCAGTAAACCTTAGAACATTCATTTCCGTTGTCCTTAGGAGCCCCTTGGTTCGTATAGTTCGTAAGACTTAATTGGATTTTTTAATTTTGTCAATACTGACGGTATTTAATATGTATAATTCCACGACCGTTTCAGCTTATTAGGCCCTTATCAACTGGTCAGTTGATAAGGGCCGAATACTCGTCCTGGATTCAGGAAAAAATATATATGTAGACCAAATCATTTGTTTGATTTAAAATACCTATTATTATTTAATTGGATATTTATATTTGTTAGAAGATAATATTTAGCTGGTAGATAATCAATCTCCTTGTCTGATGTTTTCGTAATTATATCAAATCTATAATAGTGATTCAATTTGATTTGTGGTAGGTAAAAATTTTCATTTCTTCTTTTTAAGTCTACCATTTTGTGACTGGATGAAAACGCCTAAAAATCAAAAGCAATTTTATATTTACTATTTGAAGTACTCTCAGCCTTACATAGTAGTGACAAAGTTTTTCTCCTTATGATATATAGAGCACCATCAAAAGTAACTCGCAGAAGATTAAAGTGTTTAACTGTAGAATAGTAGTTATATTCAATTTAACAGAGTTCAGAAGCTCTCTAAATTCAATTGTGGGATAGTCTATTATTCCCCTGCACATGCACTATATATAACACTCATGCGGTCTTTATTATATATAGACTTTATAAAGCAAACGGCACAGTTTTGTATTCTTCACAAAGATCGGTCGGATCCTTTAAAAAAGGACGCGAAATTTGTTAACGGGGTGGATCCGTGTTACAGAAAACGTTACATAGTGATTCGGGTTCTAGTAGAAGTTGCAAGGACATATGGACGCATTAGCGCTGTAATAAGGTTGCTATTTTTTGTGTTGTTTTTGGGACCGCCGCGCCGTTCTCAGAGGATAAGGAAAGAACTTGGGAAATGATAAAACTAAGACGGAGAAAGAAGGACTAGTTCTCTGAGAGAAAGATTTTTTGTGCGAACATAATATGAAAACTTTTTCTCTTCATTAGGAAGAGTTATCGTAATAGTTTTACGTAAAACCAATCTTTTGGCTAATTATTTTCATTAGTTTAATGATCCTTTATTTTATGTTCTTTACGTTAAATAGGTTCTTATATACTTACGAAAAGGAAAATAATAATGTTTCTTAATACATTTATAATGTGACTGGAGGCTATTTTGTTCAAAATAAAACAAATACTAGATTTGCAACAATTACAAATAATTTGTTTAGTAAGTAATTACATAGATAAATAAAAAATGGGTATATCCCACAGATGAGTATTTCCCACAGCTGCAACATTTAAATATAATTGTGTTCAGGTAAGAATGAGAGATCAGACTAGATATAATATTTTAACGTTAACAAGCATCAATCCCTTTTACATTGTCAAATTTGTATTAATTGTAATACTATCTAAGAAAAAAACCACACTATGTACTTCACCAGTTAAAAAGGCCTTCACTAGGAATAAAATAAATGTGGTAGAAAAAACAATATTTTTTTTAAAAACAATAGATTTTTTAATTAATTTTATATTGTAATGATGTGAACATTAAATATTATACATATGTATACAATAACCTATTTTATCAGAGTCAAATGGTTGATGCATATTTTAACAAAAAATTATAATACTAGTTGCATGTCACACATGAGATCCAACTGTCGATAGCGATAGTATGTATAGTTGAAGAATATGTACCAAACTATAAACCCATAAATACAAATTATTGAATATTTTCAGATATTTTGTTTTCTATACAACATATGTAGGTATGTATGTCAAGATAGGATAGTATGGAGGAAGATCCTTTTTTCCTACCCAGAATATGAAAATAGCATGATGGTATGTATGTATGTTTGGAGATGAAGTATCAAATTATTAAATTTTGATTTTTTGGTCACCCAGAGGTTTATATTTTAATTTTACCCGGATTCGGTATAATTTCACATATTATTAGTCAAGAAAGAGGAAAGAATGAAACATTCGGAGCATTAGGAATAATTAATCGTCACTAAATTCAATTTTTAAAAAAAAGGTTAAAAAAAAATTGAGATCTTCTACTACAATTTAAATATTTTTTATAGAAAATTAAATTATCTAGTTGGGGTGTTTCGGCTTTTTTCGATAATTGTAAAAGTTTTGGAAATATAGGCAGTTAAACTCATAAATTTACCATAAAAAAATATTTTTCTTAATAAAAAATGTTTGAGAAACCCTGGAATTTTTTTGAATAAATTAATTTGAGATTTTGTATTTTTCTAAAATAAGCAAATAAATGCTTGTGTAACTCGCGACCACTGGATACTAGCTCAGCGCGCTAATCGCTCTGCCATCTATATTTTTATTGACTTTGTATATATACCTACGTCATGTTTTGTTCACTGAGAGAAAAATGTTAAAATTTTACATACCTACATAATAAAAAACCAGGAAATCTTTAAAAAAATCAAGATTTTTAACGTAATTTCATTTCTCAATAACATGTTTCGTAACATGTAATCGTACAATACACAAACGAAAATTGTTTAAAAAATTAGCTGTCGCATTTAAAACTTTTTTTTTTAATTATGTTGTAACAAAATCTAATAATATTTAAAAGTCATGAGATAAAAAGGTGATTAATTTTAACGTCTCGCAAAAAAAGTAAATTCAAAGTAAAAGTAAAGGAACTCAGTGTGATAGCTGGTAGGAACGGAGCTTATATCCTAGAAATGAGAAATAAATTACGGTGTTTCATTCACTAGATGAAATAAATCGACTTTATCAACGCCTTACCGAGTGAGCTTAATTCCCGAGGCTTCCTCTTTTTTTCAAGATTTTCCATTACGGAAGAACCATTATTTGTTCTCACTTCAGACAAATAACTAAATTACTATTTGCCGATGCATTTTAGAAGCAATTTATATTTAATGTATATATTAGAAAGCTTTGCAACAAAAAATCGTATAGAAAATATTAACAAGTGCTATCTACCGAGAAAAAAATGATGGATACAAATTTATAATCCATATATTAATCATATTAAAAGATAGTATTACTATGTGAAGTGAAAATTTCGGACTCATTTTTAAGCAAACTGCGCGCACTGAGGAGTGAGATTTGGCATAATAAAAATTTAAATGGAAAAGGAATGCAGAAAGCTAAAATTTATACATGAGTTACAAGTATACTTAAATTAATTAAAATAATATATTTTTTGTCAAACCATACATTAATTTATTTAAAGACATTTCAACATTGAATGTTACATGGCTCAAGAATAAAAATAACCGTAAAACATAAAAACATAGGAGAATATACAATTGAAAAATGAAGTTTTGCGTACTTTCATATTGCAAATATCAAACACGTAATGGCAAACGCCGGCAGCTGTTTTTTTTATTAAAAATAAAGATAAATTCAAATACAGAACATGTTAGAGAAAAATACATAATCAACTGTGAAACAATACAAATGGAATTTAAAAAAAATTCAATTAATTTCAAAAGAAAACACACGATGTTTGTGCAGAAACTTTTCAATCTTAAAAAATACCTATGGCCTTCGAGCGATCACTAGTTATAAATACTAGAACAGAGGAAAAAATATTATAAATAGAGGACAATAATAAGTACCTACCTAGGTATATCAATATTTTTTCTCTTTGTTCATAGAATTTAGGTATAATGTTTTTAAACTGTCATTATTATGCAAATACCTTATAATAATGTATATGAAATAGCAAAATTTGTACCATACTGAGAAGAACATTTTGATTCAAACCAGAATTCGGAAGAAGATTTTCGAAATGAAATTTTTGTTTTTAAATTAATTTATATTCTCAGTAAAGTATACATATTAAGTCTTTTTTTGTCTCGATAAAGTTTTGAAATGAAACATGGTGTACTATTGCTAGATACTAAATTTGCATAACGTAACGAGAAAAAAAGATAAATAAACCAGAATCTCTTTTAAAAAATAAAAATATTTTATTTTTATTTTTGAAACGGAATTTGGTCATTAATTGTTTTTCTCAGTGCGATTGTTTTGTGGAAATAAACCGGCCATTGTTTTTACCATAAACAAAATAAATAAACAAAATTTGTTTATATTTAATATCAAGTACCTATCTCTATATATGTATGTACTACTATGTATACACTTTTTGTTACACTTTTCAAATTGAGTTTCGGTGCATCGGCAACGCTAGGCTGAGTTAAGCCAAGCCATAAAAGGATGGAAAAGATAGTCGAAGCTAATGGTTGGTGTTACCCCCTTTAGCCAGTAAGATTAATGACCGATCGAGTTCCAATTGATCCGCAGAATTACATTAGGGATATTTCTTCCACCAACCACCTAAACAGACCACGCTTTCTCATTACCCAATAGATAGATTCAACCAAATGGACAAATAATTTGTTTTAAAAGGAATTATTTTTGACTTTATCTCGTACAATTTTAATTTTGTAATGTGTCGTCTCTAATGGGGTAGGAATATGAAAGCCAAACGCCATATTTGAGTTAAGCAAATCCAAGGAATCCTATGTTTCACAAGATAGTTAAGAAAATCCAAGGCATCCTATGTTTCACAAGATAGTTAAGAAAATCCAAGGTATTCTATGTTTTACAAAATACCTATATATAGTTAAGAAAATCCAAGATTTCCTATGTTTCACAAGATAGTTAAGAAAATCCAAGGTATCGTATGTTTTACAAAATATAGATAAGAAAATCCAAGATATCCTATGTTTCACAAGATGTTTAAGGAAATCCAAGCTATCCTATGTTTTACAAAATATAGTTAAGAAAATCCAAGATATCCAATGTTTCACAGGATAGTAAAGAATTTTTTTAAGAATACTGTTCTCATATATTTCATATATTTCACAAACTTTATATATTTCACAAACTAAGCATAAATGCTTGTATTACAGATGAACGAACTCGGTCGTGGCGATCCGTTATATTTTGTCAATGATGACGGTTTTATTGAAAAGACGATCATCACGGTTGATCATGCACTTTTCAACTGAAAGATAGAATGGAACTCCATAAGATAACTATATCCACGATATAGGTTGTCGTGAGGGTTTTGATTCCGCCATTTGACCAGAATTGCCCTAAATTTGAGAAAATAATATACATTTGAGAACTTTGAATGTAGTAGCAGATTAAAATAGAGATGAAATTAACTGTAGTATACCTAGGTATATGGAAAATTAATCAGCTCTAAGTGGATATATGTTTTATTCACATATTATATCCGTATAAAGAAAGTCAATTGAATCACAAAATTGAATGATACAAAATTTTATAGTAATGCCTACGTCACTATTTCGGATTTTCATGAATAAAGTGGAGATATCACTGATGGTCGCCAATTTTCATAGAAGAAACGGCACGTGTGAGGAAGAATATATCATATGTCATTCGCCAAATTATATACAAACAAATCACAAAAAAACTCATAGTATGCACTTTCCAGATGTCACATACCTACCTGTTGAGATTTCGATGAAAAAAATGTACGTTTAAAAATTATGAAATCATAACTCACCCTATTTCGTTGTAGTAGAGACTAAAAATTCGTTTGAAAATTGCAAACTTTCCTGTTCCATAAAAAGCCTACCTATTGTAGAGTAAAAAACGTACCTAGACATAATGTCCATATTATATATTTGTGATGTAGGAATCTCAATGGAATATAACGTGATGAGTTTTGATCTATGTAGGGTTTATCAATAAAACAATTTCTGGAAAATTCTTAGCAATATAATAATATATTCTTATGGAAACTGAATATTTTATTTCCCAGCGGATCGCCGAGGTCCGATCGGGTCTAACTTTTTATGTTGCCAATTGGGATATATACTCGTACTGCAGACGAGACGAATAAATAACCGGACTGATTTAGTGTTATTTTTCCGACCTTGGTCAAACACCATCTCGATAGATTGTGACCCGGCTAAGCCCCAACTCGCCCAAAGGGTGGTTGGAGGTGGAAGTACAACAGAACCCATACTGAGAACAGGTAAGTCGGTGCCCAGTACCTTAACCCTATCCCACCTTATATAATATGTCTAGATTATTCATCTAAAGTTTCATCGCAATAATAAATAATGTTAAAAATGCAATTATACAAGTTCATAAACATATTTGAAAGTTTAAAATTAAAAATAAATTATCCAACCGAATGCCTGATCTTATATGTGATGATAATGAGAAATTGGCATGAAAGATTTTGATGAAAAAAGTTTAGAAAATAATTTCGCATATTTTTTTGTACGTGGAATTCGTGAAACTACAAAAAAATTAGAAAAAAAAATCCGTTTTGTTAATTCATATCGGCTTAATACAAAGAGGATTTCTTTATCTTCCATTTGTCAAAAATCATTTTTTATAACATTGTTTTATTATGTTTATTTTATATATAAAATGCAACACATATTCGTAATAAAAACATAATATATAGCCCTTTACCAGAGTGCAGAGTAAACGAGATAGTTAAAAACATAAGAAACATAAATTTTATCTACAGGTTTGCTATACAAAATGAAGTGAATATAATTTACAAATTGGTCAATATTTGATAAATCTATTTTTTTTATTTATTTATCTTATGAAATTATTAAATTCAGTTGCATAAAGGTATGCCAGAAACACGCGAATTCTTCTCTCAGAATCTATAATTTATATTTTTTTTATTCGATCATCTTGGTGCATATTCAAAAGGATATTGTGATATTGTTTGATGAGAGACTTACATTTATTTCTCACATAACTGAAACAACTAATAAAGCTTTAAAATGCCTTGGATATATTTTGAGAACAGTCAAAAATTTTAGAACTATTAATACATTTAAAACCCTATATACATCACTTGTTCGTAGTAATCTTGAATATAATTCAACTATATGGTCACCATTTTATAATGTGCACTCATTGAGGGTCGAAAGGGTTCAACATAATTTTTAAGATTTGTAAATTATAAATTATCCATTCCTTTAGAAAAATTAAATTATGATTTTCTTATGAGTATTTTAAATTTATCGAAACTATCAAACAGAAGAACGATTTGTGATTTAATTTGTTTATTTAAAATAATCAACGGTATATTGGACACCCCTGACCTAGTTGAAATGATAAAATTCAGAGTACCTACAAGGTTTGCTTCACGTCAAAATGCACCTTTCAATACATAGATTGCACCTCCTTGGAAACCAATATAGTGCTGTTGATATATTTGATGCTTAACGCATATTATAATTTTTGATTTTTACTTTGCTTTGTTTATTTTTGTTGTTTAAATTGAATATGTAATACTGTTTATTTTTTTCTTCTTTTATGTCTAGTTTTTTTTATCATTACCTCTATTTTCTTTTATTATGTTGTATTATGTTGTTTTATATTGTTCTTCCTTTAACTACGTACGTTTTTTTATTATGTACCTATATAATCGATGTATTTACACTTATTGTTGTTTTGTTGTGCCTACATTGTTCTATTTATCCTGTATTTTTTTGTAAATGCCCTATTAAGGGCGTATATATATAATAAAATAAAATAAAAATAAAATATAGAGTGATGGTATGTTGTATTCATTTAAACATGCTACGAGTTAATGTCGAGTTATTTGACTTTAGTGCCAGGTTCGTGAGTTTTTTTACCCAGGAGAGGTAAACATATTAAACATAATTTTATCGTGATTCTAGATTCGCTGGTGTGGAAAAAATGAACAGTAAGAAATCGCCATATGTCAATAACCTAATCTTATAGCTACAAATTGCGTATGATTATTTTACAAAACAATACTGTGCAATTGTATTTTTTGAAAGATACATTAGATGTAGGTATTTATTCTATTATAAGTTAGATTTAGTGAAAATAAATAATAGTAATAAATCGAAACAACAATACCTACAATATAATACTATTAAAAATCATATCTCAGACAACGGTACGTTTTAAATTTCTCGTCTACAACCCGTAGTAGGTAAGAACCCGCCTTATTTTCAGTCAGAAACTATTTCATTTTCATAATCTATGGTATTTCACAAAGTTAAAAATAGTACCTTTCTTAAACGATACCTATGTACAATGTGTTATTTCCCTTGTCAAAATGATGGCGGTTGGACACGTGACCGGAAATATTAATAAAGCGATTATTTCTCTATGGATCATCTTTAGGTACCTACATACTTGAATTGTAAGAAGTGAAAGATAGTGGTATGAATGATTTTTTTTTATTTAATTTTAATGAAAATTTAGAAATATTGTTACAACCATATTATTTGATTTTAATGTAAATAGTCAACTAATTATTCAAAGATATAATAATTTTTGATGTCATCTGTAAATTCAAGGAATATTAGATAATTGGTGATTTTTATGTATGATCATTTTTAGTTTTATTTGGCTAAGGTTGTTGCGTTCGAATAATTTGAATTAATTCTTACGCAATAATACCTACTTATAAAATGTTCGCAGTGGGTTTTTATTTTTTTTCTTAGGGCCAAGATAATAATTTACTGCTCACATTGTGTCGAAATAATTCTTTCAAAACTATAGAATGCATTTCATTTATATTTTAAAATGTCCAACTGAATAGATCTCCTGATTTATTGCATTTCTATAGTCATGTAACAACTGCAAATCCATTAAGCATCATTCTTTCTAAAGATATAGCCAACATGTGCATCCTTCTTTGTCTTAAAATGCAACAAAAGAACCTAATATTTGAAACGGAAGACAACCAATTCACATTTTTTTACGAGTCTCCAAAACGTCTAGTAATGAGATATATTGCCCGGCCAAAGCTGACTTTCTAAACACATGTTGGGTTGGTCTACGCCAGGGTATTTCATACTTAACACGCCCCAACCAAGATCGTAATTGGTTGTTATCTCGAGGGCAATAAAAGACAAACAATGGTGTCCTTAGGACAGCCTACTCGTAGTGACCAATGATCGAGGATCTGACCACCTCCTACAAAATTCGATAGGAAGACGTTTCGAGAGTTGAAGACAGTCAGTCAACAGTCGTGAGTCAACTGGAGTCCACCAGTGGAGTCAGTCCACAGACAGTTGAATACTTCTCATCACCTTTGTTCAAAAAAAATTAAATTCAGTTTGTGTCGCAAGTGACAGGCGGGCATCTGTGCCTCGGCAGATGTCTCCTACCCACTAGTCTTGGGCTTAACAAGTATGTTTCAGTAACAGGTACAACTTAACCTGTTACCAAAAAATACCTGTTACTTTAAAGTAGTATATTTTTACCTGTTTACCCCCGCTGCCCAGTATATCAATAATTGAATGTTTTTAGAAGTGTTTTTTTCCTTCGTTTCGATATTTTATGGCAATATTTCATTATTCGGAATATATCATAATGAATGTTTGTTTTAAAAAGCAATAAAATAATAATATTTATAATGAAAAACTACACATACAATGACAGATTCTTTCAGATTGAGTGCCATCATACTCATTTGAAATACTCGTTTCAACTTTGCGAAATGTTCGGAAAAAAAAGCGAAATGATAACACTTAACTAAAAAGGTCATTCATAACATATAGATAATATTACATTAATATTTCGTTGTTTTATCCCTTTTGTAGACGTTCCGCTGATACGTCTTACTCTACTAACGACTGCAATATCCAACCATTTAAAAAATAACATCTTAGAAGTTGGATTAATTTGTGCTAATAGTTATATTAGTAACGCTTCGTATTTTTGTAAGCAAGTAAAAAGGGATAAAATAATATAAGTGAATGGAATACTACACATAAAATAAGTAACCTTTTCAGCGGAGTGCCATAATATCGCCATCCACTCACAAATACTCAAATTTATCGAACCTGTTATTTGAAATACTCGTTTCAACTTTGCGAAATGTTCGTAAAAAGAAAGCAATATGAAAACACTTTACTAAAAAGGTCACTCACAACATATAGATATATTAAATTAATATTTTGTTGTTTTATCCCTTTTGTAGACGCTCCGCTGACACTTCTCATTCTTTTAACGATTACAATATCAAATAACAGTTTAAGTAACAGTTTGCGTTGGTTGATTCATGCAGGCTAATACTAGTTAGTGTGTTCTATGGCTAATACGCGCTAATACTAGTATCGCTTCGACGCTTTGTAAACAGGTAAAATTTTAACAGGTATTGACAAATCGTATATCTGTTATCTAAACTAGTATCTATGAAACGAGTATTTCATACCTGTTATATTTTTACCTACACATCTCTACTACCCACCTAAATTAAAAGTGTTATAGACAAGTGTAATACAGCGCACACTGTCAGTGTTATTTTTTTTCGTCTAAATTTTCTTATATTGTTTTTTAAAATCCGACACAATAATTACGACGCGTCGCGACGTCAACATACACACCACGGGCAGAACAATCGAACAATACAACAACCGGCGATATCTACTCTTGGATCTCTAGCGCGTCTCTACCTTGCATAGGTACATTTCACGGCCGCTAGACTCCTCATCCAGAGCCCAGTGACTCCTGCCTTAGAGTCCAGCGCTCCACTGAGACAACTGAATGTCTCTGGACGTCCCGGCGAAGCTTACAGCGACTGCCTCCTCGCCAGTCCAGCTTCACGGAGCCCCTGCTCCAATCCGACGTCCTCCACGATGTCAGCAACCCCTGCCTGCGAGTCTGCTGCATCCACGACGAGCCAAAGCCGCTCGTATCTCATCGCCTCACCACAACACGAGCCAAAGCCGCTCGTCTCTCGCCTCAACATCCTGCCACGCGAGCCAAAGCCGCTTGCACCATCTGCCAAGCCGACGTCGCTCGACTAGCGCCTCATCTCAGCACCAAACAAAATCACTCGCCTTAACACGCACCCACTACACAAAGCACCGACGTTTCAATTTTTTTACTGCTTTCATTTTTTTTTGTACTTAGTTTTAAGGTTACTAACCCAAATTGCTTAATTTTTTTACAATATACATGACCCCTGGTCATATTTAAAATAACCTATTATGTGTTTTATTCCTCCACAACTCTCACCAACAATTACTAACTGTATTGTGTAAAACAACTTAATACCCTCCTACAATTATTATTATTCTTTTCTCTCTTAAACATTTTTTTCTTCTTAAATAAAAAAAATTAAACTATATAAAAAAGACTTTTTTTTAAATTACGAAAGGGGGTGTATTAAATGGCCCCAATCAACGTGGGGCCTTGGCTGATATGTTTATCAGCGGACGCACGCCCTGAGATGTCAATTACCTACTCAATATCCTGTTTTACACAATATCTACTCACATATCAGATTAATTGTTGGTCGAGGTGGAGGAATGAAAATTGTCTATTTAAATGTGTTAATTGTTGAGGTATTCGGTTTAATTTTTTATCGGTTTTCTTATTCTTATTATTTTGAACACGATTTTTTTGACCTGCGGTAATTATCGGTATTACATAGTGTTGCATTTTTATTGTAATCGGATTTAAATTAACGTGCTTTCTTTATCGGGGTGATCTATCTAAAATTGTATTTATCATTATTCTAGTATTTCACTTGCTTTATTTATCGGGATGCTAAATTTTAATTAATATTATCGTGATGTTATATTACCTACTTTCTTTATTAGCCGATATTCTCTGTAACTACTCGAAATTATATTCTCATCGATTTTGTTTACTCTTGCCTTTTTTCACAAATGTAGACGCATTGAAAAATCTCGATACGAATTGAATAGAGAAACCTCTTCAAATATCGTAGAAATGATATTAGATAATTTTTATGCAAAAAATTTTTAAGCTTGTGTTTCCCTTAAACACAGGTTGTAGGGTCCCGAGGGATCTTTACGATATAGTTTTCTGTAAATAAACATGTAAATATTAGTTTTAAGTGTAATAATAAGTTAGGCTTTAATCATAATTAATTTTAAGTGTTTTAGGATCTAGGAAAATTAGAAAAAAATATTATTACGAATTGAATTATCTTAACATCATTTCTGAACCAAATATTCGCGTAAAACTCTAAACTACCAAATATGTATTCGCAAACTTCAAACGACTTCATGCATATCTTTGCCAACGCCGCCAACGGCACGCGACATCGCAATAGGTAATTGCAATTACCTACGTACAGCGAGAGTAAACTATACCTACATATGAAAGATGCGAAATTAATCCTGGATTTTACTTACGATTATTATTTTAATTTTGATATAGAACTTTGTACATTTTAATTTTAAAATCGCTTGTCGAGAATAATGGGCACTTGTTTCCGCAATATTGAGGGAATAAAGCTCATTGTTGAGTATATGCTGTCGCATATTGCCTTTCTGGTACGTTACGGTAAATTGGTGGACACTTGGACTAGTGTCTCCTGTTCAAATCTCGGGTAAGATAGTGTAGATGGATGTCGCACGTTCCGAAATATGACATTTTGGGTCTTTCTCTAGAGGCGAATCACCACACGTCGATACAATGAGCTTTCTTATATATTTAATCATGCGGTTCAAGCAAAACATATCGTAATATTCTATATAAATAATGTTACCAACCCTTTTCTCTTTATAATAACATCACGATTATACATAGCTAACTATTCGTAAGATCGTACCGAATACCTCACAAGATATGTATAGTGTTTCTTATTTTGTTAATTTTAGATTATAAGTTAGATTTAATTGGCAATCCTAAACAGATTGCCTGGCGCCCAGCAATCAAATCATTCTTAATCAACAATCAAATCATTCTTAATATAATCAAATCATGCTTAATCTCATCTACATGCACATCATCTCATTTGAAAAATATTTTCATGGTATCACAATAGTGTTCATATTCATTTTTTTGAAGAGTAATTATTTCGACAACCACAGTGGGGGAGTTTGTTGCGTTCGAATAATTTGAATTAATTCTTACGCAATAATACCTACTTATAAAATGTTCGCAGTGGGTTTTTATTTTTTTTCTTAGGGCCAAGATAATAATTTACTGCTCACATTGTGTCGAAATAATTCTTTCAAAACTATAGAATGCATTTCATTTATATTTTAAAATGTCCAACTGAATAGATCTCCTGATTTATTGCATTTCTATAGTCATGTAACAACTGCAAATCCATTAAGCATCATTCTTTCTAAAGATATAGCCAACATGTGCATCCTTCTTTGTCTTAAAATGCAACAAAAGAACCTAATATTTGAAACGGAAGACAACCAATTCACATTTTTTTACGAGTCTCCAAAACGTCTAGTAATGAGATATATTGCCCGGCCAAAGCTGACTTTCTAAACACATGTTGGGTTGGTCTACGCCAGGGTATTTCATACTTAACACGCCCCAACCAAGATCGTAATTGGTTGTTATCTCGAGGGCAATAAAAGACAAACAATGGTGTCCTTAGGACAGCCTACTCGTAGTGACCAATGATCGAGGATCTGACCACCTCCTACAAAATTCGATAGGAAGACGTTTCGAGAGTTGAAGACAGTCAGTCAACAGTCGTGAGTCAACTGGAGTCCACCAGTGGAGTCAGTCCACAGACAGTTGAATACTTCTCATCACCTTTGTTCAAAAAAAATTAAATTCAGTTTGTGTCGCAAGTGACAGGCGGGCATCTGTGCCTCGGCAGATGTCTCCTACCCACCTAAATTAAAAGTGTTATAGACAAGTGTAATACAGCGCACACTGTCAGTGTTATTTTTTTTCGTCTAAATTTTCTTATATTGTTTTTTAAAATCCGACACAATAATTACGACGCGTCGCGACGTCAACATACACACCACGGGCAGAACAATCGAACAATACAACAACCGGCGATATCTACTCTTGGATCTCTAGCGCGTCTCTACCTTGCATAGGTACATTTCACGGCCGCTAGACTCCTCATCCAGAGCCCAGTGACTCCTGCCTTAGAGTCCAGCGCTCCACTGAGACAACTGAATGTCTCTGGACGTCCCGGCGAAGCTTACAGCGACTGCCTCCTCGCCAGTCCAGCTTCACGGAGCCCCTGCTCCAATCCGACGTCCTCCACGATGTCAGCAACCCCTGCCTGCGAGTCTGCTGCATCCACGACGAGCCAAAGCCGCTCGTATCTCATCGCCTCACCACAACACGAGCCAAAGCCGCTCGTCTCTCGCCTCAACATCCTGCCACGCGAGCCAAAGCCGCTTGCACCATCTGCCAAGCCGACGTCGCTCGACTAGCGCCTCATCTCAGCACCAAACAAAATCACTCGCCTTAACACGCACCCACTACACAAAGCACCGACGTTTCAATTTTTTTACTGCTTTCATTTTTTTTTGTACTTAGTTTTAAGGTTACTAACCCAAATTGCTTAATTTTTTTACAATATACATGACCCCTGGTCATATTTAAAATAACCTATTATGTGTTTTATTCCTCCACAACTCTCACCAACAATTACTAACTGTATTGTGTAAAACAACTTAATACCCTCCTACAATTATTATTATTCTTTTCTCTCTTAAACATTTTTTTCTTCTTAAATAAAAAAAATTAAACTATATAAAAAAGACTTTTTTTTAAATTACGAAAGGGGGTGTATTAAATGGCCCCAATCAACGTGGGGCCTTGGCTGATATGTTTATCAGCGGACGCACGCCCTGAGATGTCAATTACCTACTCAATATCCTGTTTTACACAATATCTACTCACATATCAGATTAATTGTTGGTCGAGGTGGAGGAATGAAAATTGTCTATTTAAATGTGTTAATTGTTGAGGTATTCGGTTTAATTTTTTATCGGTTTTCTTATTCTTATTATTTTGAACACGATTTTTTTGACCTGCGGTAATTATCGGTATTACATAGTGTTGCATTTTTATTGTAATCGGATTTAAATTAACGTGCTTTCTTTATCGGGGTGATCTATCTAAAATTGTATTTATCATTATTCTAGTATTTCACTTGCTTTATTTATCGGGATGCTAAATTTTAATTAATATTATCGTGATGTTATATTACCTACTTTCTTTATTAGCCGATATTCTCTGTAACTACTCGAAATTATATTCTCATCGATTTTGTTTACTCTTGCCTTTTTTCACAAATGTAGACGCATTGAAAAATCTCGATACGAATTGAATAGAGAAACCTCTTCAAATATCGTAGAAATGATATTAGATAATTTTTATGCAAAAAATTTTTAAGCTTGTGTTTCCCTTAAACACAGGTTGTAGGGTCCCGAGGGATCTTTACGATATAGTTTTCTGTAAATAAACATGTAAATATTAGTTTTAAGTGTAATAATAAGTTAGGCTTTAATCATAATTAATTTTAAGTGTTTTAGGATCTAGGAAAATTAGAAAAAAATATTATTACGAATTGAATTATCTTAACATCATTTCTGAACCAAATATTCGCGTAAAACTCTAAACTACCAAATATGTATTCGCAAACTTCAAACGACTTCATGCATATCTTTGCCAACGCCGCCAACGGCACGCGACATCGCAATAGGTAATTGCAATTACCTACGTACAGCGAGAGTAAACTATACCTACATATGAAAGATGCGAAATTAATCCTGGATTTTACTTACGATTATTATTTTAATTTTGATATAGAACTTTGTACATTTTAATTTTAAAATCGCTTGTCGAGAATAATGGGCACTTGTTTCCGCAATATTGAGGGAATAAAGCTCATTGTTGAGTATATGCTGTCGCATATTGCCTTTCTGGTACGTTACGGTAAATTGGTGGACACTTGGACTAGTGTCTCCTGTTCAAATCTCGGGTAAGATAGTGTAGATGGATGTCGCACGTTCCGAAATATGACATTTTGGGTCTTTCTCTAGAGGCGAATCACCACACGTCGATACAATGAGCTTTCTTATATATTTAATCATGCGGTTCAAGCAAAACATATCGTAATATTCTATATAAATAATGTTACCAACCCTTTTCTCTTTATAATAACATCACGATTATACATAGCTAACTATTCGTAAGATCGTACCGAATACCTCACAAGATATGTATAGTGTTTCTTATTTTGTTAATTTTAGATTATAAGTTAGATTTAATTGGCAATCCTAAACAGATTGCCTGGCGCCCAGCAATCAAATCATTCTTAATCAACAATCAAATCATTCTTAATATAATCAAATCATGCTTAATCTCATCTACATGCACATCATCTCATTTGAAAAATATTTTCATGGTATCACAATAGTGTTCATATTCATTTTTTTGAAGAGTAATTATTTCGACAACCACAGTGGGGGAGTTTGTTGCGTTCGAATAATTTGAATTAATTCTTACGCAATAATACCTACTTATAAAATGTTCGCAGTGGGTTTTTATTTTTTTTCTTAGGGCCAAGATAATAATTTACTGCTCACATTGTGTCGAAATAATTCTTTCAAAACTATAGAATGCATTTCATTTATATTTTAAAATGTCCAACTGAATAGATCTCCTGATTTATTGCATTTCTATAGTCATGTAACAACTGCAAATCCATTAAGCATCATTCTTTCTAAAGATATAGCCAACATGTGCATCCTTCTTTGTCTTAAAATGCAACAAAAGAACCTAATATTTGAAACGGAAGACAACCAATTCACATTTTTTTACGAGTCTCCAAAACGTCTAGTAATGAGATATATTGCCCGGCCAAAGCTGACTTTCTAAACACATGTTGGGTTGGTCTACGCCAGGGTATTTCATACTTAACACGCCCCAACCAAGATCGTAATTGGTTGTTATCTCGAGGGCAATAAAAGACAAACAATGGTGTCCTTAGGACAGCCTACTCGTAGTGACCAATGATCGAGGATCTGACCACCTCCTACAAAATTCGATAGGAAGACGTTTCGAGAGTTGAAGACAGTCAGTCAACAGTCGTGAGTCAACTGGAGTCCACCAGTGGAGTCAGTCCACAGACAGTTGAATACTTCTCATCACCTTTGTTCAAAAAAAATTAAATTCAGTTTGTGTCGCAAGTGACAGGCGGGCATCTGTGCCTCGGCAGATGTCTCCTACCCACCTAAATTAAAAGTGTTATAGACAAGTGTAATACAGCGCACACTGTCAGTGTTATTTTTTTTCGTCTAAATTTTCTTATATTGTTTTTTAAAATCCGACACAATAATTACGACGCGTCGCGACGTCAACATACACACCACGGGCAGAACAATCGAACAATACAACAACCGGCGATATCTACTCTTGGATCTCTAGCGCGTCTCTACCTTGCATAGGTACATTTCACGGCCGCTAGACTCCTCATCCAGAGCCCAGTGACTCCTGCCTTAGAGTCCAGCGCTCCACTGAGACAACTGAATGTCTCTGGACGTCCCGGCGAAGCTTACAGCGACTGCCTCCTCGCCAGTCCAGCTTCACGGAGCCCCTGCTCCAATCCGACGTCCTCCACGATGTCAGCAACCCCTGCCT
Source organism: Molanna angustata (assembly GCA_963576475.1). Classification (NCBI taxonomy): domain Eukaryota; kingdom Metazoa; phylum Arthropoda; class Insecta; order Trichoptera; family Molannidae; genus Molanna; species Molanna angustata. The sequence continues at coordinate 24,656,426 of OY754969.1, read as the reverse complement.
GCGAGTCTGCTGCATCCACGACGAGCCAAAGCCGCTCGTATCTCATCGCCTCACCACAACACGAGCCAAAGCCGCTCGTCTCTCGCCTCAACATCCTGCCACGCGAGCCAAAGCCGCTTGCACCATCTGCCAAGCCGACGTCGCTCGACTAGCGCCTCATCTCAGCACCAAACAAAATCACTCGCCTTAACACGCACCCACTACACAAAGCACCGACGTTTCAATTTTTTTACTGCTTTCATTTTTTTTTGTACTTAGTTTTAAGGTTACTAACCCAAATTGCTTAATTTTTTTACAATATACATGACCCCTGGTCATATTTAAAATAACCTATTATGTGTTTTATTCCTCCACAACTCTCACCAACAATTACTAACTGTATTGTGTAAAACAACTTAATACCCTCCTACAATTATTATTATTCTTTTCTCTCTTAAACATTTTTTTCTTCTTAAATAAAAAAAATTAAACTATATAAAAAAGACTTTTTTTTAAATCACTAAAGGGGGTGTATTAAGGTGATGTAATCAAAAATGACGTCCTCAAGGGTGACATAGAACAGCTACTCTTAATATAGGTCAGAAATGAAGAGTCCATTGAAACAGTAAAGAAGGAAAATCATTATTTTTCTTACAATCCAACATAAAATTAAATTTTAATATTCCTTTAAATATCGCCAATTTGTTTATGCAGGTAACCTACGTGCGTTAAATTGAAAAAAAGTAAATTATCTTCAATATTAATTATTTTAACATAAAATTGAAATAAACACTACATTAATGAACCTAACAATAATGAATATATTTTTTAAATGAATATGTTCTTGTAACAAGTACATCCTCATACATTCCCTAAATTAAGCATAAATGCTTGTGTTTTAGGTGAAGGAAATCGGTTGTAGCAGGATTCGAACTCGCTTCGACCACCGATTCGACCAACGATTACCCATTTCGAATCCAGCAAATAAATAAAATACATGAAATAAATAAAATAAATAAAAGAAAATAAAATAAAGAAAATATATGAAAAAAAATAAAGTAAATAAAATAAATAAAATAAATAAAATAAAAAAAAATAAAATAAATATAATAAATAAAATAAAATAAATTAAATAAATAAAAGATATAAAAAAAATAAAATACATAAGATATATAAAATAAATAAAATTACTGAAATAAATAAAATAAATACAATAAATAAAATGAAGACAATAAATTAAACATACAAAATAAATAAAATAATTAAGATAAATAAAATTGATTGAATAAATAATATAAATAAAATAATAAATGTAAAATAGTCAAAAGTGGATAGGGAAATAGGGAAAAGTGGAAGGATAGGACAGGATAAATATTGATCAACCACTAATTGTTTTTTTTTTAATGCGACAATATTATAGTTGATTACCTGAGTTTTAAGATATTCTAAAGTCTTGTAGGATGTAGTTACTTCATATGAATCTATATCATTGTCATTTTGAATAAATACCTATATACCTAGTGACATGTTATGTTTGTTTATAAATTAGTTAAAATAGATTTGGTTTCGTTATATTTGTATCATGAACTTAACTGAGTTGAACTCAGCAATTTCATTAAATAAGATATATACATTCATAGTACAAAAACCATTTATTATAATTTAAATATATATTATAACAAGATGTAGGTACCTACTTTTAAAATTATTGTGAGATTCTTTGTTTAATGTAGGTAATGATATTGTTCTCTGGATAAATATTGCGTGTTTCGCACATGTCATAACCATAAAACTACAAAGAACCTAATATCCTTTTCTTATTTTACTTACATACAACTTTCGACCTTTCAATTTTGCAATTGATAGTAGTCTGTCCCATGAATATCAGCTGCCTTTCCAATCAAAGCGTAAAAGTGAAAAGGTTTTTGTGCTGGGGCAAACAAAAACCTAACAGCCAATTTACTCCACTATTTGATGTGGCAGACCCCGTTTGTATGAGAAAAAAACCTCATTGATTAGGAGATTTTCTTTTCTTCCCCGTCGCTGTTTTTCAATAGGCCGGAGCTTTTAAGGGCACTGCTGATACAGAGCGGGTACTTATTTCGGCGGCAACTGGAACCAATCAGGTGAATGGATTTGATGTGGCAGCAGAGATCGAGTCTATTGTTGACATTGCCAGCTGTCATAGACAGTTCGATGGCAATGATAAAAAAGAACCTTTGAAAGTGTTACGAAAAGGGTTTTCGCTATGCCATATTCCTATTTTATTGATACCAGTGGTGTGCCGTGCCGTCAAATAAATATACATTACTTCTATTTAAAATATTTATATTCACGATATATTCTACGTATTCCATGGGATTGAGTGTTTAGAATTTTCTATATATGTAAGTAATCGATTTATAGAAGATGCATTATTTATATATTATTATTATTTACCTTTTATCACAACAATAAGTAGATTACTGCTGCCCAACTAGGAAATCCTGTTCTAGGGCTAGCAGTTTCCAATTTTTATTGACATTTATGAACCAGGTGAATGTTCCCGTTCCACACTAAATTTGTACACAATCTCAACTTTCTGCAATCACAATCATTACCTCAACAAACATATGGGCTCACAAAACAGATCAACCAGATCCCAATGTCCGCCATAGCACCTGTCATAAATCTATTCTCTGACGCGATTTTTATTTTAGAGCCATAGAAAGAGACTAGTTAACTATTGATTCAGTACATTGATTAGGTTTTTTAACTTATAGCTTAATTATAGGTTTTTTACAAATTTGAAACTTATTTTCCGATTATAATTTTATTCAAAATAAAATATACTAAAAGCAAATTTTATCTTTTTTAATTTTTTTTCGTCCATTCTGAATAACGTAATGTTGTATTATTACGTTATCACATTCAAGGAGTGTGGATATGTTAATTTATGATTTTAAATAAAACGGTTTTTTTATCATTCCACAATGAAAAATAATTGAATACTTGAATTTCTTCTTTAATCTTGATTTTTTAAACGGAATTCTGTTTTTAATCAGTTTCTTTTTCATAATTTTCTCAAAGCGCTTGCTTTAATCAGTTCCATAGTAAGATTGCGATACAATTCAATATCGAAATTATCTTAGCAGTGGTACTATTAAATAATTATATTACTAGTTAATTTTTTTATCATTTAAGAGAAAAAGCATCTTTTTTTACTCTCCACTACTATGGAATAGTGGAGAGTCATGATCTAACAATTTTTAAGCGTATTTTTTACATAAATTTTTTAAAGAGTATCATGTGGAGAGTGTATATTTAGAGTTTCTTCGTGATATTTTGTATGTATGCCGTAATCCGTATGCCGTACACAAGTATGAAAATTTGTGTCATCTGTACAGCCCAAACTAAAAGGTCGATGAACTTCATATTGATACCATATATATTATGTAATGTGAAGTACCTACATGAATTAGTTTTTCATAGACAACGGTTCATTTTTTCTCTATGATTTCATGTGTTTATTTATTTATTTATTTTTAACTTCTCGGGCAACTAACAGGTACTATGTCAAATATTAATTTAACACGCACCCAATAACAAGTTGCCACATTCTGGAGACTAACGATATTAATCGTCTCACAGATCCAGACTGAAAACACAATTAAAAACTGTGTCTCCACCGGGAATCGAACCCGGGACCTTTGGATCAGCAGTCGGATACCCAACCAACTGAACCACGAAGGCCGACGATGTGTTAAAACTTTTAAAACGCTGTCATGATCTGGAAATTCGATTTTCTTATTTTTTTGAATTTTTGATACAATAGAAATACAATCTTCAAAAGTGCATACAGGGATTATCAACTTTTAGAGAAAAAAATATTAAGTGTGATATTGCATATTTATAAGATGAAAAATGTAAATAACAGTAGTAAAATAACATCTGTTTGGGAAAATTGAGTTATCGTTGATATTGTATGTGTTTCATTAAATAAATTGAGTTATCGTTGATATTGTATGTGTTTCATTAAATAAATTGAGTTATCGTTGATATTGTATGTGTTTCATTAAAAAAATGTATTTTTTTACTCTCCACGATTATTCATTTACATACTATCATGCTATCTTCCTCATCCATCTGGGGTATGTACAGAGTACTAAACATTTACATACTATCATGCTATCTTCCTCATCCATCTGGGGTATGTACAGAGTACTAAACATTTACATACTATCATGCTATCTTCCTCATCCATCTGGGGTATGTACAGAGTACTAAACATTTACATACTATCATGCTATCTTCCTCATCCATCTGGGGTATGTACAGAGTACTAAACATTTACATACTATCATGCTATCTTCCTCATCCATCTGGGGTATGTACAGAGTACTAAACATTTACATACTATCATGCTATCTTCCTCATCCATCTGGGGTATGTACAGAGTACTAAACATTTACATACTATCATGCTATCTTCCTCATCCATCTGGGGTATGTACAGAGTACTAAACATTTATATACTATCATGCTATCTTCCTCATCCATCTGGGGTATGTACAGAGTACTAAACATTTACATACTATCATGCTATCTTCCTCATCCATCTGGGGTATGTACAGAGTACTAAACATTTACATACTATCATGCTATCTTCATCATCCATCTGGGGTATGTACAGAGTACTAAACATTTACATACTATCATGCTATCTTCCTCATCCATCTGGGGTATGTACAGAGTACTAAACATTTACATACTATCATGCTATCTTCCTCATCCATCTGGGGTATGTACAGAGTACTAAACATTTACATACTATCATGCTATCTTCCTCATCCATCTGGGGTATGTACAGAGTACTAAACATTTACATACTATCATGCTATCTTCCTCATCCATCTGGGGTATGTACAGAGTACTAAACATTTACATACTATCATGCTATCTTCCTCATCCATCTGGGGTATGTACAGAGTACTAAACATTTACATACTATCATGCTATCTTCCTCATCCATCTGGGGTATGTACAGAGTACTAAACATTTACATACTATCATGCTATCTTCCTCATCCATCTGGGGTATGTACAGAGTACTAAACATTTACATACTATCATGCTATCTTCCTCATCCATCTGGGGTATGTACAGAGTACTAAACATTTACATACTATCATGCTATCTTCCTCATCCATCTGGGGTATGTACAGAGTACTAAACATTTACATACTATCATGCTATCTTCCTCATCCATCTGGGGTATGTACAGAGTACTAAACATTTATATACTATCATGCTATCTTCCTCATCCATCTGGGGTATGTACAGAGTACTAAACATTTACATACTATCATGCTATCTTCCTCATCCATCTGGGGTATGTACAGAGTACTAAACATTTACATACTATCATGCTATCTTCATCATCCATCTGGGGTATGTACAGAGTACTAAACATTTACATACTATCATGCTATCTTCCTCATCCATCTGGGGTATGTACAGAGTACTAAACATTTACATACTATCATGCTATCTTCCTCATCCATCTGGGGTATGTACAGAGTACTAAACATTTACATACTATCATGCTATCTTCCTCATCCATCTGGGGTATGTACAGAGTACTAAACAACGCATTCTTCTATCTTGTCATATATCCACCATCTCATCAACATTTATGCATCGTCTCATATATGATCGCCTATTGTTAAAGCAATTTTTTGTCAATTTATCAACAGGCAACACGTAGAGAGTGCCTACTATGAATTTTTGTGTGTATGGCGTATAATGAAAACTTTTGTCTTTAGGGAAACTTATATTTGCTTAGAAATGTACTTCATATAAAAATGCATTTATGGATTTTCAACCTCCCAAGAAGAAAAAAATTACACTTAATATGTCGAGAGAATGGGAGATAATCGACTTCCCAAGGAAGTCCCGGAGGGTCGTAGAGTAAGGGGGAGACCAGCCAAAAGATGGAGTGACAGCTGGACATCCAGATCGCAAGAGGCAGTCTCCGACTGAAAAAACAGGCCTTCGGCCTAAAACCAGAGGAAGAAGAAAAATAATATGTAGTGGAGAATTAGGTATTGGCTAACCGACTCGTTTTAAAGTATGTTTTCATTTATAATATTAAAAAAATATATAAAATATTGACTTGCATTTAAAAAAATACGTAACCAGCTCGATATATAATAAAATATAATTATTTAATAATGATGAAAGGTTTTGGCAGTGTGTGAAAATTGATTAATATAAAAGTATTGACGAGGCCTCAATGTATAGCTTTCAGCCTCAGCCTTAGCAGGTGTTATTGTATGTCACCACGGGCCGCCAGGTATAGAGGTACCTACCTGCTGTATTATGTGGATTGCCAAGTCGATTTCCTCTTTCAGATTTCACCGTATAACACACACACACACACACACACACACACACACACACATACACAATTTACCAAGGAAAAATAAAATAGTTTTCTTACGAATGGTATGAATAAGTTCTCATTCATGAGGCCGAAAAGGAATATTGGTAAATCACAAATTCGCCTGGAATAAATTGTAAGTTATCGTGACGTTTAACGAATAGCTACTACTGGTTCTGACAAAGTGTTGAAAACATATTATTATTATTGTTTACATGTAACTCTAGAAGAAAATTTGCGGTTTCGATACAAAAAAGTTACATACACTATATATTATGGGTCTTGACGTGATTTTACATAGAAGAAATATCAAAGTTACATACACTATATGGGTCTTGACGTGATTTTACATAGAAGAAATATCAAAGATTTATCAACCACATATTGACGTTTTTATTTCTAGCATATTCCTATTAAGTACATCATTTTAATAAACTAAACTAATTAGGTATCGCATAGAGGTCAAAATTCGTTTGAAATTCCTTATATACATAATTGTAAAAATCATCCTTATTGCCATTAGGCAATAAGCCCGCCAGTGTACTAATTATATGTACAAGAAGATTAAATAAATAAATAAATAAATAAAATTGTAATTAGGTATAAACAAAAAAATAAAATTGTATTTTTGTTCTTTTGTAATAATTTATTTATAATGTTGGAAATATTCTATTCATTCATTAATTCATTAATTAAATAATTAATTAATTAAATAATTAATTAATTAATTAAATAATTAATTAATTAATTAATTAATTAATTCATTCATTCATTCATTCATTCACTCATTCATTCATTCACTCACTCATTCACTCATTCATTCATTCATTCATTCATTAATTCATTCATTCATTAATTCATTCAGTCATTAATTCATTCATTCATTCATTCATTCATTTATTCATTCATTCATTCATTTATTTATTCATTCATGTATTCATCAAGAGGTACCATTTATATTGTTTCACAGAAGAATATGTATTTTTCTTTAACATTGTTCTGTTTGAATTTAAAACAACTAAGTCTGATATAACGTGTTTACACGGACAGTATGTATCTAAACAATCTATGGTATGACGTGAAATATATTTTTTTTATTTATTTTCATTTATTTGTGACACATAGTTTGTAAAATTTTTGGAATTCTGCACTACTTCTCCTTATAAAATTTAACTATGGCAAATCTCATACTCCTCCTTGCGTGCAGTTTGCTTAAAAAGGGGTCCGAAGTTTTCGCTTCACGTATTTATATATAGAAGATTATTTAATATCAATTTACCAAAATTTTATACACATAAGAACTGTAATTTTTTTTTAAAGTTACAAATTGTCGATTTGTTCAAGAGAATTTATTTCTCTTAACATAATATGTTTTGAGAAGCCTAAACAGAGTCTAAAATTTCAGAACTATAGAAAATTTTAGGCCAACTAAACTTTTCTACTCAGAATTCACATTTTTTTTCGTCAGGGGTTATAAACAATTAAAAAGATTATTTTATTTTTCCACACATCTCAAAAACCATTAAAGCTATATCGTTGAAAATTTGTGTAAATATAGAAAAATATAATATCTAAAAATTTATTTATGAAAAAATTCTGGGTTTTTCAAACTTTTTTTACCAACAATTTTTTTTTTTAAAACTAATTTATACACATGTTTAATTGCATATATTTAAAAACATGCATCGAAAATCGCCAAAAACAACCAATTTTGATTATTTGATTTTCGATAAAAAAATACAAGCATTATTAAATTACATTACGAACTTTTTCTACCAAGTGACGACATCTCATTAATAATTGTATAATTTGTATGGTGGAATACTGCTTCCTACTTATTGTGTGGTTTTGGCATATGAATACAGAATGTCTATGGGGGCTCTCAATAGTTTGATACTTAATCACCATACATACATACATATCATGAGTAGGAAAAAGAAGGACTGACCTCCACACTCAACAAAATTTCTTAAAATATTCAATAATTTCGATGTACTGGTTTATAGTTTAGTTCGTATTCTTCAACTATATATACTATGGCCATCGACAGTTGGATCTCATGTGTCACAAGCAACTAGTTAATACATAATTGAACACTTCTTTACAAAATATTGGTGAGTTTCTTCCCTGCCCCCCTAGACAACATGCCATTAAAGCTAAGCGTTATATCGCTAAGCGATAGAAATGTATGAAATTTGTGGCTGTCACGTGTTGTCATAGCGACCAATTTCATACATTTACTATCCCTTAGCGATATAACGCTTAGCTTAAATGACACGTTGTCTAGGCCCCCTGATCAGAAAAGTAAGATTTAAGCGAAAAATAATTTTATATATATATTTATTTATTACTGGAAATCGAACCGAGGACGCCGGCACAGAAGTTAAAAGGCTTAATAAACATATTACTTTGATATGACGCACGGTGGTCTAACGGTTACGGATGGAAGCAAGGAAAACAAGGCACCAAAGAAGCAAACCCGTGTGCTATGTCTGAGTCGCGTCGCGTCGTTCGGATCGTTTCACATAGATGGTAGAAGTGTAGATTATTATAACACTAATGTGAAATAAAATTTTGCATTTCGTACAACTTTTACAGTCTTCTGAATACAAAAATATTTAAGCCTGAAATAAAAGAATAATTATCCATGAACATAAATATACCTATCGAATAACGCACATTTATGTAAAATTTATTTTAACATTAATTTCTTAATTAAAAATATGAATTTAAATTTGACTACGTCAATGTATTTTTTTTCTGCCTTACAAAATTTATAAAAAAAAATCGATTGTCCATTTAATAAAAATTACAAAAATGTGGTTTATTTGATAGGTAGGTACATATATTTATGTTCATGGATAATTATTCTTTTATTTCAGGCTTAAATGTTTTTGTATAGGTACTAAGTTTTAATGTATTTTTTTTTCAAATAGATTGTTAATAAGTCGTAAAAAGTCTGAATAATTGGCCATGGGTTTGAATTGCAGGTTTGCGACAAGGCATTTATGTATTTATTTATTTATTTATTTGTTTATTTATTTATTTATTTATTTACTTATTTACTTATTTACTTATTTACTTATTTATTTATTTATTTATTTATTTATTTATATTAACTTATTTATTTATTTATTTTTTTATTTATTTATTTATTTATTTATTTATTTTCTTTATTTATTTATTTATTTATTTATTTATTTATTTATTATAGGCATTGGTCTTGCATTGGCTCATATAAGTAATAAATGTTTCATACCTTTTTGTTGAACGAGCTTGTGAAATTTTGTTAATTTATTACAGGGATAAGTAGGTACTGAATTGTACTTTGGGTATAATAAGTGAGTGTAAGCATAATGATATCCATTTAAGGCTGTGATCTGTTGGGAGGTGCGTCCTTGTGCCCGTGGGCATTGGCCAATGTTTAATTCATGGGAGAGTCGTAGGCAAACGTGAGGTGATATTATTGTGGTCCTCTGTAGTGTAGTAGGGTAGGTAGTCACTAGACAGTGGATGGTAGATAACAGATAGGTAGAGGGTGTAGTATTCAACAGAGACCGGCCTCTTGTAATTTACTGAATGTTTTATCTAATTTATTAAATTAACGACCGAGCTATTCATTTTGATAATTGCTTCGTATCCTTGCCATATTTCCTTGTGTTAATTGTTTGTTAATAATTTATTCACTTCCTTGAGAAAAATATACTTTACGTTGCTAACGATATGAAGATTATTATATAGGTAGATACCTACCTTCAAAGGCAGTTTTTTCTTACTTTTTCATATTTTATTATATTTATTGAAATATCGCGAGAATCAATAGTAATAACACCTTTGAATAAAAATTATTACCTTTTTTAAGACAAATTTTTAACATTCTAATAGAGACGAAGTTGGAATGTTATAGGAGAACCAGGAACTCAAGACACCTACAGGGCTTACGACCTGTGATCGGCTGGTTTACGCGATCATTTTATGCGCTTGCGCGGCCTTCACCTATTTTGTTTTCCTATTGAGTTCCTTATTAATCCAATTTTTGAAAGTTATATATCATGAAAATCTGTTTGTCTGTAAGCTGAAAAACACCTACGCCATCTACGAAGTGACGAAAAAACTTTTTATAAGGTCATATATTTAGAAATTGGTTTGTAAATATCATTGTTCAAATATCAAATTTTGCCATAAAAAATCATTGACTCACGACAGGAAATAAAATCCAATACGTTAACGTATATGCGACAGTAAATACGAACCTACAGTGTGAAATTTTGAAAACTGCTGGGTTGTTTTTTTTCTGTTTCAGCTATATTTGGTAGTGACTCCTATAATATTTAACTTACTACACATTCAAAGGTTATAATATAGATCTTGTCTTCCAGTACCTACTTTTCGTGGTAATCATAGTTTTGATACATACGATAGGGCTTTTCCAGGCATTGTTTTTTTTTAAATTTATGGCTTTCGTCACCCGGTGATGTTCTTAGCCAGTTTCAAGTTTGATATTTAACAAATCATTCTTGTGGTCTGTTTCGAAGTAAAAATTAAATATACCTACAAATTATTGTTCTTTGCAAGGGAACACACCACTCTAATCACGTCTATGTATTGTCGTATTATATAACAATACTGACATCTTTTCAGGTAATGTTTTAAAAATGCTCTATTCAAGAGAATTTTACGAGTGGAAAATTTAAGGTATATCGCGATAGTAAAATCTTGATGCTACAAGTCACATTTTAGCAGACAAGCTGCTGGTAGACTTTTTTGATTAGCTTCGATTTTCATTTTGATTTATAGAAAAATTTTAAAACTGTCTTTTATATCACATATTAATTTATTTATTACTTCAACTAAAAGGGCAACTAAAAGGGCAACTAAAAGATAAAATAGTATTTCAAATATTAATTTAACACGCACTCGATATAATCTGTCACATTCTGGAGACTTTCGATATTAATCGTCTCACAGAACCAGACTGAAAACACAATCAAAAACTGTGTCTCCACCGGGAATCCAACCCGGGACCATATGGATTAAACTAACCTAACCAAACCAACTGAGCCACGAAGGCCGGCAAATTTGATGTTCAAATGACAATTTTGATTTTGGTATGCTGTTGATAGTCACGTATATATTAATACTACGCATATTTCGCCTGAAATTTGTTTCGAATTCTGCAATAAACGCTTTTTGTAATATATTATTGGTTTATTTTTTAAATCAATCATTCGCGTACAAGATATGTTTTGTGTAAGTAAAATTTGAAGATATTGCTTGTGTATAAACCAAACACACATCCTGTACTATAGGTACCTACATACGTAGGTAGCGAATGAAAGGTGGAGAAGCATTTTCTTATTGAATTCCAGATTATATTTAAGCGAAATGAAAAATCTCTTTTGTGTTTACATAATCATCTACAGCATCTTTGGTGGATGGGAGCAGCCGAGATGGGCAGGAAGCAAAATTCAAATTTATTATTCAAATTTATCTCTCCGCCATCGATATCGAAGATTTCACTTCCTGTAATGATAAATGTTATTCACCTTTATCACAATAACCATAGCAATCGAATAGCTTATCTTTTCAAATATAAAAGTTGATCAAAAGAAATTTAAAAAATATATTTTGATTTGCATATCTATGTATGTATACCTATAAGACAGCTTACATCATGATATAACTAGTTGCATGTAACACATGAGATCCAACTGTCGATGGCGATAGTATGCATAATGAAAAAATACGTACCAAACTATAAACAACACATATTAATAAATATTTGAAGATATTTTATTTTCTATATAAAACATGTAGGTATGTTTGTCAGGATAGGATAGTATGGAGGTCAGTCTGTTTTTCCTACACAGAATATGAAAACAGTATGATGGTATGTATGTATGTTTGGAGATTTAAGTATCAAACTATTAAGTCTTCCTACATATTGTGTATAGGCGACTACCATACAAAGTGTATGAAGTGATGTCGTCACTAAATTCAATTTTTATAAAAATTGTTAAAAAAAATTTGAGATGTGCTAATACAATGTTTATATTTTTTATATAAAATTAATTTATCTAGTTGGGGTGTTTCGGCTTTATTCGATATTTAAAAAAAAGGGAAATATAGGCAGTTAAACTCATAAATTTATCTTAAAAAAATATTTTTCTTAATAAAAAATGTTTGAGAAACCCTGGAATTAAAAAAAAAAACATATTTGAGATTTTGTATTTGTCTATCTTTATACCAATTTTCAGCGTTCTAGCTTTTATGGTTTCTGAGATATATGGAAAAATAAAGTAAAAATTCAAAAGTTGATAACCTCTGAGTAATAAAGTTTTGTAGGCCTATAACTGTTTATATTGGCTATATCACTCGATAACGGGTGGAACGCCAGAAATTTATTAAAAAAAAAAAAAAAAACTGTTTATATATTCTGAAAATTTGGGTTCTGTAAATTGAGCGGATCAAAAGTAATAAGGGGGGACGGACACACACACCCACACACACAGACGGACACACACACCCACACACACAGACACACACACACAGACACACACACACACACATACACACAAAACTCACATAAAATGTTCTACTCCGAATTCTGAGTAAATCCATGTAAGGGAATATATATGCTGCGAGGCCTCTAGTTGGTGTTATTAGCATGCAAAAAGTCAACTACACCATACAAAATTTTCCTTCGTACACGCATCTTGGCTTAATAATGTCGATTCATTAAGAGAATTGAATTCTCATGAACGAATCGACAGTTGGACAATTTGATGTCGCAATTCTCTAACAATTTAGGAATACAATCTTTTTACATATATATTCAGAATAATTGGAATGTAAATATTATTATTTTCATTTATTTTGTACATAAAAATGATTAACAATAATACTTTCCCTCCAAATTATAAGTAGTAATAAACACCTAATAAGTGATTGATAATATTTATTGAGGGATTTAGAACATCCAACGTGCAGCATAAGGATTAATGACATATTCTGAGTATTAAAGATAGCTGATGCAAGAATGAGGATGTGGAGATCTAGCAATTCTATTGTTCGAGAGGCTGGTATGTGGCTTGATTCTCTAATTCATAGAAGATGGACACCAATTTTGCAGTGACTGAAGTGATTTCAATAGATATTTTTATACGGTTATATTGTTTTGCTTCCGGTTATATTATTTTATATTTGTTTTTATGTATATTGATGTGTTTTTATTATTATTATTATAATTTTCTATTTATTTAAATGAATAATTTTTGTTATTACGGTTATATATGTTTATATATCTTTTTAATTGTTTTTTTGCTAACTTTTTTCTCTGTTATTCTTTTTATTTGTACGTATACCTTATTTTTAAATGTTGTATATATGATATGGTTTGTGTTGCATTGCACCCCCCTGCTCACGAACTGAAATAAAATCTCATTATTATTATTAAAAAAGTTGAAATTTAAAACGACAATAAGTATTGGGTTGAAATCAATGACCTAAGATATTAAAATGAAGAGGGAATGTAGTTATATATCAAAGGCAGATAAGAATTTGACAAATAATATTAAGAATCAACAGCGGGATCATTGGCATTCTTACAAAATTGAAATTGTAAAAGACAGACTATTGAGCATTGTATGTCAAGAGAGAAAATAATGGAATATGGTTCTTTCTTTTTACTTGAAAATGGTACCTATGTATAATTTATAGTTCTATAACTTAAAACTTGAAAATGAAGCACCTATGTATGTATAAAATAATAGACTGAAAGTTTTTACTTTCAAATTTTCCTCATATGAATTTATTCATTTTGAGAGGCAATAGGCGGGTTTGTATAAAGATACAAATGAGGTTTTCACTTCATTTTCTGAACCTTGGAAGGCGCCCCTATTCCCTATTCCTATGATTGACTTACAAAGGGATTTTATACCGAGTGAATTGGAATTTTCATGATCCTTCTACTGTCATATAGAACTTTCAGCATATGTTACACGCAGCCAGGGGTGGATTATTTTTCATTTCATATTTAAAGTGCGTTCTATGATGCAACAGGCCGAAGCTCAGTTATACAAATTACTTTTTAACAGTAATGAAAAGATTATAAGATTAGTTAAACCTCATAATCTTAGTTTTCCTGGCACTGTCCCAACTAATTGTTGTTGAAGGCTGTTGGGGTCGGCTCTTCTCGTTCTCAGATTATATCTTCTTCTATTCTGTATGATTCTGTCGTACTGTGTCAACCAGGTGTTCTTTGGTCTCCCTTTTGATGGATGTCGAGGGAGATTCATTGAGATAGCTTTGTTTACTGCGTGTTCTGTTGGTCTCTGCTTCGCCTTATGTGCCCATATCATCTTAGTTGTCTCTCCTCTAGATTGCTATTTATGTCAGTAACACCCATGCTTCCACCAATGTGTGAACTTTTTATCTTATCCTTCAACGATTCACCCGTTGACCACCTGAGTATTCGCAACTTTGCCGTCTTAAGCTGCCTGGTGAACGTGTTATATACAGTCCAGCATTCGGAGCCATGCATTAATTTAACCTTATAATATATTTTGTACTTTTACCACACAATATATTATGAGGTCAAACACCAAAGATGATGTTCTTCCTTTCAAGGAGCCATATACCAGTAATCTTGTTTTAAATTTATGAGATTAAAGACCTGGTATTTTTTTGTTTATCTCGTCTCATGAACCTAATATCTTTTCAATATGAGATCATTGTATTATTATTATCTACCTACATGGACTGTAATCGTCTTACAATGACATTTTCTGAAATTTCAATAATCAAAATGGAAATTGCTATTTGGCAGTTGACATAGTTATGAATGTCGGCAAATGCTGTAACTTCATATATTATGAAAATTTATCAAATTTTTATCACTGAAAAAGTTTTACTTAAACGCGCTTAAGAAGGAACCGCCTCTGTCCGCAACTTAGGTATCTTTGAACAAATACTCCCCTCTCTAGGTACCTTTGTGCAAATATCACCTTATATATGTATCGATTGGCATGCCTTTATCTTGCGACTTCCTTTACTCGGATTTTTATATGAGTTTGCTCACACGCAATAAAAAAAAATCTCCAAATGTTTTGTGGAATATGAGACGAGAATTAAAATAATGAAGTAGATTTAAATTTCAAATCACAAGAAACCGTGAGACTTTTTAGAGAAATATTCGTTTTATACTCGCTAGAATCTGAGGTTTTTTTTTGAAATACAAAAATATTTTGTAATCTATTTTGAATAACTTATTATTTTTGTTTACCCTGTAACAAGTAGGAATTAGTACTATCAGGGTCGACCAGACAGTAGGATCGATTATTATTATTAAATGGTAGCGTTAAATAATTACGATAAACTCGTGTAATATTGCTATTGCCCTGATAACTCTGAATGATATTTAAGAATCAGTAGGGTGTTCAAATTAATTAAATTAATAAATGTCTACTTAATTCAATTTGTCCACTAACTATTTATGTGCGATTTATCGTAATTTTTCATTTCAGATTCTTAGTTCAGATAGTTGATATAAACAGAGTAGAGCTGTCCAGATTCTGTATGTTAGGAAAGTAACTAATCTGCTTCAGCTATTTTTTCTCTATTATTTCATCTCATGTTTCATGCTTATGTTTAAGATTATCCTATCGATGTAATGTTTTCTCAAATCAAAATTAATAATTTCAAAGGTACATTTGACAGTATGGGTATAATGGAATACATTTTGGGCTATGCACTTCCCTATTTTGGGGGAATCATTATACTCAGTTGAATGCCAATTGAATTCCCACTTGTAGTGAAACATTTAAACGTCGATATTGCCCATTGTCTGATGCGCTCTGTACCGCAACCTGGTCATATAGATAATTGGATAAAATTCAGCCAAATCCAACCAACACACTGAATCATAATTGGATACTCTCGTCCTTAATATTGAAAACTAGTTACAATTCTATCAACAAAATTATCAAAGGGATCAATGCGAATAACATTAACTTGTTCCGTGGTCGCCATTCGAAAAAACTTCCTTCGGTTATCCGATATATCGGTAGTGGTATAAAAATCTATTTCCCGATAAAATCCTCCATTACAATTTTTGCCCATGCTACAGAATGGCCTTACAATTTAGAACAAATGTGGGGTTTTTCAATTTAAATTGTAATTTCAGTGTTCCCGTAACTAGCGGTACAATGCATATTAGGTACATTGGATTTGCTTTGCGGAAAATCTTTTCCATTTTGTTATTTTGTAAAGTGTGCGGGTTGAAATAAACCCACTTATGACGTTATAAGTCATATTATACTATATTTTGGTTGTCACTTGATATTGGTAACTGAATAGACCATTGTTGAGTATAAAACCATTAAATCCTATATTAAATATTATGTTTATATAACAAATGCGATTGAAAGCAACTGTACATTCTCATGCCAGATAAGTAATTAGCACATTAGGCAGCGATGTATTTATATTATCTAAATTATTTACTACTAGCTTTTATGTCTCGCCGTTGGCCAAGAATGTAATATTGTGAAGGAAAAAGCAATCGTTTTTATAATATTGTCACCCAATTATTTTGCAAAATCGGACCATGAAAAGTGGTTTGAAATTTGATTGAGTTTGAGCATTGTAAAATATTCAAGTGATGGCCACAATCCATTCTTTTTTATATATTGCTATAAAGTGTGAATGAAGTATAATATACAATTTCTGCACGCATGGACTATGCGAAATGGTTTTAAATGTGACTGTTTATCAACGTTGTAAAGAGATTGGTTTGGCCACAACCCCCATTTTTAAATATTATCATCGAAATAAATTTTAATATGTACCTATTGAAAATTTAGTAATTTTGGATGTGGTTAAAATTTGATTAAACAAATCTACTGAAAAGATCTAGTGTTGGTCCCATCATAATATTCGTTTTTATATTTTTGCATCGAGTGTGCATTATATTTTTGCACAATTAGACTAATAGACTTAAAATTGACACAAAAGTCTACATTAACGAAGAAGAAGAAGACTTAAACTATGGTAAATAGTTTTTAATTTGAATATAAACGTTGTGAAGAGTTCAGTAATGGCCACAACCCCCATTCTTTAAATATTGTTAACTAAATCAAATGTGTAGGTGTTGAAAATTATTCAAAATAGGATGATATAAATGGTTTAAATTTGATTAAACAAAAGTATTAAAAAGATTCTGCTGCAGGTTACATCGTCACATCCCACAACCCATTCGTTTTTACATATGTATTTTCATCAAGTGTGCATATCGTTAATAATATTTCTGCACAATAGACTATTAGACTTAAAACTAACCCAAAAGTCTAAATAAAAAAGAGAAGAATAAGTATAAGACTATACGAAATAGTTTGTATAAAAACTATCCGAATGGTCTACGTAAAATAAGTAAAAATACATAAAATAGACGAATTAGACTATTGGAAATAGATTGTATGAAAACAAACCAAAAGGTCTTCATAAAAGAAGAAGAAGATTAATCTATAGGAAATAGTTTGTATAAAATTCACCCAAGTTCTACATAAAATAAGAAAACGAAGAAAAAGACTAAAGGAAATAGTTTGTGTAAAAACTGACTACATAAGTAAGGTCTACATAAAAAAAGATGAATTCGACAATAGGAAATAGTATGTATAAAAGCTCACCCAAAGGTCTACAAAAAAAAGAAGAAGAATAATTAGACTATTGGAAATAGTTTCTATAAAAACTGATCAAAAGGTCTACATAAAAAAGATGAATTAGATAATAGGAAATAGTATGTATAAAAGCTCACCCAAAGGTCTACAAAAAAGAAGAAGAAGAAGAATTAGACTATTGGATATAGTTTGTATAAAAACTGACCAAAGGTCTACATGAAAGAAGATGAATTAGACTATAGGAAATAGTTAATATAAAAACTGATTCAAAGGTCTATATAAAAGAATAATAATTAAACTATAGGAAAAGTTTGTTAAAAAACTCACCTTTGGTCTACATAAAAGAAAAAGAAATGAATAAGATTATTGGAAATAGTTTGTATTAAAACTCTCCCAAAAGTCTACGTAAATGAAGAAGAAGAATAATTAGACTATAGGAAATATTTTTTATTAAAAACTGACCCAAATGTATACATAAAAGAAGAAGAAGATGAATTAGACTATAGGAAATAGTTTGTATAAAAACTGTCCTAAAGGTCTACATAAAATTAAGAAGAAAAAGAAAAAGACCCGTCGCTTCAGACCCTTCAGTACCTCCCGTCACTTCAGGCCCTTCAGTACCTCCCGTCCCTTCAATCCCTCATTACGTCCCTTCCCTTCATTACATCCCATCCCTTCAGTCGGTTAAGAAAAGTTTAAATCCAGAAACCGTCCTGGAAGAACCGCGAAGAGATAAAATGACCTTCTTTTCCCAGGATACTCCACCTTCATAGGTAAAATGACTAAATACACGAAGAAGAGAAGAAAAAAGTTCAAATCCAGATACCTGCGAAGATATGGAAGGAAAATTGGACCTTCTTCTCCCAGAATGGTCCACCTTCATAGTTAAAATGACCAAATGCACGATGAAGAAGAAGAAGAGATGAAAAAAAATTATATCCAGAAACCGTCTTGGAAGACCTGCGAAGAGATGGAAGGACAGTTGGACCTTCTTCTCCCAGGATTCTCCAACTTCATAGGTAAAATGACCAAAAATACACGATGAAGAAGAAGAAGAAGAAAAAAGTTTATATCCAGAAACCTGCGAAGAAATGGAAGGACAGTTGGACCTTCTTCTCCCAGGATACTCCAATTTCATAGGTAAATGACAAAATACAGGACGAAGAAGAATAAGAAGAAAGTTTTAAGCAGAAACCTGCGAAGAGATGGAAGGAAAATTGGACCTTCATCTCCCAGGATAGTTCATCTTCATAGGTAAGATGACCAAATACACGATGAAGAAAAAAGTTTAAACCCAGAAACCTGCGAAGAGATGGAAGGAAAATGGGACCTTCTTCTCCCAGGATAGTCCACCTTCATAGATAAAATAACCAAATACACGATGAAGAAGAAGAAGAAAAAAGTTAAAATCCACAAACCGTCCTGGAAGACCTGCGAAGAGATGGAGGGACAGTCGGACTTTCTTTTCCCAGGATACTCCCCCTTCATAGGTAAAATGACCAAATACACGAAGAAGAAGAAGAATAAGAAAAAAGTTTAAATCCAGAAACCATCCCGGGCACACGCTCGACAATTAACCTAAGTTTCATTGTAATCGGAAAAACGGTTTAGGAGTACATCGCATACAATTTTCCGATAGGAAATCAGTATATTGTTGATTTGTAAGTAAATAGTAATAGGTAGGTACCTACCTACAATAATGTTCTAAATAAATTCGATTCATAACAAATTTTATTTGAATATCAGAATCTTTCCGTCACCATAGCAACCATTCCAACACGTTAAAAATATCAAATGGTTTGAGACTTTTTTGAATATGTAGGTACCTACATTGGTTTGTTCGATGCCATAAAAATGAAAATTGTCAGAAAAATCAAATATTATTTACAAATTATGCAATTTTATTATGCCTATATCTTTACTAATAATCAACACATTTTTACAATATATGTCTTAAAACTTGCTGTAATGTCTTGTGTTTCATTTTATTATTTCATAATCACATTTATTTCAAAGGTATATTATTTTCAAGAACATATTCATTCGTAAGAAATAATAAATATTGTATGGAAAGAGATAAACATGGCGACGCTGTATGTACAAAACGCTTACTTTAAAAATAAGTTAAACATTAGAATTATACATAATATTCACCATGTTTTTCACTTAAACGCTAAGTTATACTTTAAAATATATTTTTTCATGTAAATACGTACTTCTAACTTTTGAATTAACGGATATTTGCATGCCAAATGTACACTTTTTTGACAGATGTGACTTGGAAAATTTTGTATGAAAAAAATAATAATTGAAATATTTTTAAAATTCAGCATTTTTATCGCATTATTTTTAGCGTGACGCTGCATCAGGTATACTGGTACATGTTCGCACATAAATTAGATTTTTAGATGCTCTTGGTTTTTCAGAAGGCGTGAGACAAACACATACACACCACACACACACACACACACATACACACACACACAGACACTAACATTTTGATTGCTTTATTACTTTAGATATTATATACTTCTTTAATAATTCTCTTCCCTTGAAGACTTATTCGGACATGACAACCATGGTTTCTTTATAACATTTGTTGTGAATAGGCGCATCAAAGTGTACCTAAGTATTATTGATTTGAGGAAAATTTACGGATTACGTCAATTGGAGAAACGTTTACATATTTTTTGATACAATAGGTAATATAGTTTCTTATAAAAACAAAACCTTGAGTAGGTAATATATGAGTAATTCGGTTTAACAACAAAAAGCGTTCATCGGTCGATTCGTATGTTATAATATAAGATTAATTTACAGATAGGTACCTAGATTTAAGTTTTTACCGGGTTGTGTGCTGAATTCGTGGCTGGTGTGGTCTATTTTCATCGGAATATGTTTATACAGAGGGTAATACCGTGCTTATAAAGACGAAAACATAAGTGATAGTTTGTTTTTACAACCCCCACTGCTGAGATGAACATAACGGTTTAACAAGGGTACTATTATATGACACGTCTTTTTACGATACACGAGTGGTGAGTGGTTAGCTTCTTTTATTTCACTATTAAACTTAAATCATTTTTAATTTTAAATTAAACGCTATTTTTTTACATTAATTGTAAACAAAACTTGTCACTTTTGCAGTATAGGGGAGCGCTATTTCGGGAATAATGTAAGCAAACGTAATATTGTTCCAATAGTATTCTGGTGTGTTAACTTTCATATTATTCTCGAATGTTAAAACCTACGTAATGGAATTATATTATTTTAAAATAATATGGAATTATATTCTTCTTCTTCTTTTCCCTCGCCTTATTCCCATTATTTGGGGTCGGCTCTCCTAGTCCGCATGCGCCAGGTTGCTCTCCTATGTTTCGCCATGTGTCACACCCCGCGTCTTCATGTCGTTGTGAACCGTGGACATCCATGTTGCCGGCGGTCGTCCCGGACGTCGCTTCTAGGTCTCTATATGCAGAGCCTTATTTACAATGTGGGAGTCATCTCTCCTGCATTATATGCCCATACCACCGCAATCTATCCTCCCTCATCTTTTCGGTTATGGGAGCTACCTTGAAGCTGCCTCGGACGTATTCGTTCTTGACCTTGTCCAGCAATGTCACACCGCCGGCCCACCTGACATTTTCATTTCTGTGACGTGGAGTCTCTGCTCATCCTGCTTTCTAGAAGCCCAACATAGAGCCTGATCCATAGAGCAAAGATGGTCTCACACAGGTCTTATATACTCTGCCTTTAGTCCGGACTGGCATTCTTCTGTCGCACAGTACCCCTGTTAGAATTATATTATTTAAAAAAATCAATGATGTATAGAAGTCGTATGTTAAATAAAAGAACTTAGGTAAATATAAGTATTCTGAATAAGTTCATGATTTATTCGTTTATATCCTTATAGACTATTTAGTATTTTTGGAATTTATATTATTTGCATGAGGTTACAAAGAATTAAATGAATTATGCATAAATATCTCCACAACGACATATTTTTTTCTTCATAAATTATAATTAAATGATTCCATTAAAATACTCATGTACATTTAAACTCGCCGCTCTTCGTACGGAAAAGTGTGAATATTTTTTTAATTTATAGAATTGAGTTTAAAAAAATTCTTAAAATATAAAGAATATGTTGTTTTGTTGTTTTTCAAATACCCACATAAATATTTAAACCACACACGTATGCTTTCACCAAGGTATAGATACCTACATTAAATAAAATATTGCCATAAGCAAGCTATTTTTATATAAAATATTAAACTCACATACTGACACCCCCCATACCTATTTGCTCAAATTTGCGGGTGCCGACCATGGTCACACGCAGTACCGCGCCATTTTATAGCTTCCCTAACACTAGCATATACCGAGCTAATTCAACTTTGTAAAGACTGCATAGTTCGGGGAATCAGTATGCTCAATACACAGATATATGATATCTTCAATGATTCAATTGGTATTTATAAAAGGCCCCTATGCATTGCATTTGTCAACGAGAGTAAATATTAAATTATATTCTTCACTTTTTGAATACATGTTTTCACATTTTTTCTCAATTTGTACGTACCTACTTATCTATTACAGATTGTCATTTATTTGTTGTTTGCATATACTTTCTACAGAATGTTAATAATAATATTTTTTACCTATTTTTTA
Source organism: Molanna angustata (assembly GCA_963576475.1). Classification (NCBI taxonomy): domain Eukaryota; kingdom Metazoa; phylum Arthropoda; class Insecta; order Trichoptera; family Molannidae; genus Molanna; species Molanna angustata. Next base: position 24,633,682 of record OY754969.1, on the reverse strand, counting down.
AGCAAGTTGAGCATTATTTACTGTTGTAAACTCTTACGTGTTTTTTTATTAATTTTTATATCATAATTTCATTTCATTTATGTATATTCTTTATTTTTTGTATAATTCTTTTTTTGTATCATATCTTTTATACTTATACAAACTTTCTTTATATGCACTGTATAACCTTGATTTTATGTAATAGGCTTATGCCGTATATGCACTGTATAACCTTGATTTTATGTAATAGGCTTATGCCGTAAATGCACTGTATAACCTTGATTTTATGTAATAGGCTTATGCCGTAGGTATATGCACTGTATAACCTTGATTTTATGTAATGGGCTTATGCCGTATATGCACTGTATAACCAAGATTTTTTGTACTAGGCTTAAAGTATTGCATAATAAAATGAACCTACAGTATTTTGACTTTACTTATTTTTACTTTAATTTTGTTCAAAGTTGAAATACTTTAATTTCATAAAATTGTAAAATACTTACTGTTGGTTGTCTCTTTTGAATCAATTGCACAATTTTGAACAATTTTATGATATCAAAGTATTTTGACTATGCTTTTACTTCTTTTGTTGAAGCACTCTGATCTTTGTACGTGAACCACGCTAACCGTGACAGTGCAGTGAAATGTTTTTTTTTGTAAATAATGACGGAAGTACGCTTATTCGGCTTTACAAACATCGACTTTTAATATTTAGTATATTGGGCAGTAATGTGGCCCAATTTGCAACGAGTAATAATACTAATGTATATAGAGCATGGGTCGTCGAGTGTTCACATATTAAATCACAACCGAACCACGTGTTTTGGACGCGTTTGTGATTTATTTAAGCTGAGTGCAGAATTAAACGGTATCGTAAGACTAGGTAACCATACACATACTTTGGAGAAATAACCCATTACAGAGCTTGAACTGAACAAAATAATATCCGTTGCACTGAACCATTTGCATCTCAGATAGATAGGAATCTGGTTATCGTACCTATATAGAAATTGTAGGCGAGAATTGGATTGTTATCCGTTAGGATAAAATGTATCCGTTTACACCACCAGCATAATTTTATAACATGTTGCTGTATAAGTTTTGAATTAAGTCAGTTTTACGCTCTTATGATTTTATTTGATACAATTTAAAATGTTATCTTCGATTTGTTTCGTAATCAATTTTACCATACCATACAATCACGCCATTTCTCTATTTTTGGTACAAACGCCAGACTCCTCTCTCTTGATATACATTTCTCGCTTCATTCAAGTAAATGCATCGTCTCATACACGTATTCTATTCACGAAAATATAAATTGATTATCAAAGGTTTTATCTGCAACAAATAAACCAAAAATAATAAAGACCGCTTCTTTCCTTTTAATTATTGACGAGTACTTGTTCCAAAACTGAAGTGCGAGTCTTTAGGTTTTGTAAAATCAAAGGATTACATGAAAATTCTTCGAAACACAATTGTTCGAATGCGCAATTGTACGAATAACAATTTTTCGAAAATCAGTTATCAGAATGACAATTGTCCGATAGCAAATTATTCGAACTAACATTTGTTGGAAAACCAATTGACCGAATTTAATATATTTTTGTGTCATTATGTTGCCTCCTTTGACATATTTGTTGCCAGTAAAATATATTCGATGAAGACTATTATTACTTGTTGTATTATTGTTGGGTACCTACGTATGTTTGCACATTTTTAATAACTGATGTTTGACAGCGCGGTGTGTCGCTATGTTGTTTATTCCATAGATTAGATGTAGTACTCCTTGCAAAAAGTGAGTCATGGAATATCGCGCATTTGACGTTTTGGTTGACAACATATTTCAGTTTTCCTTACATTTCAACACATCCTAAATAACTTTTCTCTAAATTTAAATAAATAATGTGTTTTTTACGACAAATAAATCCGAAAACAATTCACATAAGTTGTTATTCTCTATGGAAAAACGATGTAAGTACTAAAACGTCAAAAATCCCCCGGAAAATGCCACACTTCGATTCATACAAAATTTGCTAACAACGACATCTAGTAACTATATTATAATAAAAATCTATGGTTTATTCTTCTCACAATACTACCAACATGACGTCATAAAAATTCGAACAATTGTAATTTCTGATAATTGTGTATTCGGAAAATTGTTTTTCGAAAAAATGTGATTCGAATAATTGCCATTCGTAAAATTGACTATCGTAAAATTGAGCATTCGAATAATTGTTTTTCGAATAATTTTCTGTCACCAAATCAAAGGTATACCTACACCAATTTATTTTAAATAAAATTCATTACATTTCGTCGATATTTTAATATACAACGATGTGTCATTGTTTTTACTGATACGAAAAAAAGTTTATTCAAAATATTTTTGTTAAAGTTGCCACTTGCGCAGGGTGCAAGGAAGTGTTTATTATTATTATTATTAAGGCCGTTTGTGTTTGTTATACCAAGACCACACCTGTGAATGCTAGACAAATATTAAGACTAGCGATCTTGAATTTGCTCAATAGCATACTTCTCATTTTTAAAAACGCTTAACCGTTTGAATAACTTCTATGTTATCATACATTCATTTCATGGCATGAGTGATTTTACATCCCAAATAGGTTTATTTTTAAAATAATAGTATTAATTGTAAATATTTTGTAAATATTTTGTAAATAAAAGAAGTAATCATAAGAGAAAAAGGTTTAATATTAGCCTTTATTACTCGGAACATTTCTTCATTAAATTCGAGTTATCTGGGAGAAGAGTATTGAACGAATACGCTCCCCTTATAAGCGGATTGTGGTGAACCCAAATCAAAATGTAATAACCCTTAGAATCGAATGTCATATGCGACAAGGATTACCAATTTTGTTATATTATATACATATACATACATACATATATTTGTCTGAGATTTTTCCACGAGTCACGTTCGATTTTTTTTTATACACATTTTTGAGTTGTACTTAATTGTTTTTTTGAATAATGTGAATGAATACAAATTGGTTATTGCTTGATATTTAACTATCGGTAAAAAAATACTCGTTATTTTATGTTGGTATAATAAGTATTAATATGTGAAGCTTTTATCCACCTTCCAAGAAACCAAACAATTCCATAGACATTCCATAAAAAATGGTTTGATCACAGTTGATGGAAGAATATTTTGTTTACGTGCATGTTACTCTGATATTAGTGAGAAATTTTTTAAAAGAAATTATTGATTCAGCATCTTTTTCGATTTAAAACAAAAAAATATGTTGCAAAGCTAAATAATTTTCAATCGCGCTTTGGATTTTAAGCCAACTACTCAACTAATCCAATCAACTTTTTAATGAGTGCTGGACATACAACAATTGCATCTAAAAACAATTATTAAAATAGGTGGGTCGATGGCAGAGCGGTTAGCGCATTGAGTTAGTAATCCAATAGTCGCGAGTTCGAATCCTGCCTCGACCGATTTCGTTCACCTATAGCACAAGCATTCATGCTTATTTTAGGGAACGTAGGAAGATGTATATGTATTTGTTGTACAAGGACATTTTCATTTTTCATATAAAAAAATGCATAATGATCCATCAAAATACGTACTTAAACATAAGAAGCAGAACTTTGCTACATCCAACAACTGCACATACTACTTTTGCACAGAGACATTACATTTACTTAGCACCGCGGATATATAATAAAATAATACCTGACTTACTTCAATTACTCTAACCAAACAATAGCAATATAAACAAATTAGTACCTAACAAAGTGGTTAATGGACAGACAGGGGCAGAGAAGAGTGTGAGAGGGATCTTACTCATGTTTTGAAATGACGGATCTCACTCATGTCCTAATATCAACCAATACATGTTCATACAATAGGTACGGACTATATTATGACTGACTAAATACTTGCACAGCTACTCATTTTGAATAGGTATGGAATAGGTATTGCCTCACTAGGCAAAAGCCTCAGAACAGGCTTTTGCCTAGTGAGGCAATATATCCAAGTACCTAATATTGATAAATATTTAATTTGTATTGTATTTAATATTTATATTGTTATTTTATTATGGCTTATGTTATTCTTTTTTATTTGGAAATAAAAAAAAGTTAATTTTAATGTCAGATAGTCCGTTGGGGTAAAAATAGGAATATATTTTGGTTTTGGTAGGTATCTACATTATAAATATATAAAAAAAACTTATATGATTAAACAACATAAAATATATCGGATAAACGTATATGGAAACATAAAAAAATATAGGTTGTCAAATACAAAGAAAAATACTTTCATGTACCGTGTGCAAATGGGAAATTTTCAAATAATTGTTTCTATCCACTAGGTAAACAGTATTATCAGAGGCTAACATAGACTTATTTTATTTAATGTAGCTTCTCGGGCAACTAACAAGTAGTATGTCAAATAAATATTTACCACGCACCCAATAACAAGTTGCCACATTCTGGAGACTTACGATATTTATCGTCTCACAGATCCAGACTGAAAACACAATTGAAAACTGTGTCTCCACCGGGAATAGAACCCAGGACCCTTGGATCAACAATCAGATACCTAAAAAATAGGCCACGAAGGCCGACTTATCTATCATTAAATGCAAACTCTCGTCAATTATTTTTGTCGGTATATCTACATTATTTAATACTAATTGCATGTAACACATGAGATCCAACTGTCGATAGCGATAGTACGTATAGTTGAAGAATAAGTACCAAACTATAAACCCATAAATACAATTATTTAATATTTTAAGATATTTGGTTTTCTATACAACACATGTACCTAGGTATGTATGTCAAGATAGGATAGTATGGAGGTCAGTCCTTTGATCCTACCCAGAATATGAAAACGGCATGATGGTATGAATGTATGTTTGGAGATTAGTATCAAACTATTTAGTCTTCTTAGATATTGTGTGTAGGCGACTGCCATACAAATTGTATGAAGAAATGTCGTCACTAAATTCAATTTTTATAAAAATTGTTATAAAAAATTTGAGATGTGCTAATACAATGGTAATATTTTTTATAGAAAATTAAATTATCTAGTTGGGGTTTTTCGGCTTTTTTCGATATTTAAAAAAAATGGAAATATAGGCAGTTAAACTCAAATTTTTCATAAAAAAAATATTTTTATAATAAAAAATGTTTGAGAAACCCTGGATTTTTTTTTAAAAAACATATTTGAAATTTTGTATTTGTCTATGTTTATACCGATTTTCAGCGTTCTAGCTTTTACGGTTTCTGAGATATATGGAAAAATAAATCAAAATTTCAAAAGTTGATAACCCCTGACTGAAACAAAAATTCACAATTCTCAGTATAAAAGTTTTGTGGGCCTATAACTTTTTGTATATTTTGATATTTCCGGCTCTGTAAATTGAGCGGATCAAAGCTATAAAGAGGGGGGGGGGGACGGACAGACACACACACAGACACATAAAATGTTCTACACCGTATTCTGAGTAAATAGATGTATGGGAACAAATATGCTGCGAGGCCTCTAGTTGGTGTTATTAGCATGCAAATAGTCCACTACGCCAAACAAAATGTTCCTTCGTACACGCATCTTGGATTAATAAAGTCGATTCATTCAGAGAATTGAATTCTCATGAACGAATTGACAGTTGGATTATTTTAATATAGGCAATACGACCTTTTTAGGTCGATTTGTGCCATTTGACGAAGAGAGAATTTCATATAAACTAGTTGCATGTAACACATGAGATCCAACTGTCGATAGCGATAGTATGTATACTATGTATAGTTGAAGAATAAGTACCAAACTATAAACCCATAAATACAAATTATTAAATATTTTAAGATATTTGGTTTTCTATACAATACATGTACCTAGGTATGTACATATGTCAAGATAGGATAGTATGGAGGTCAGTCCTTTGATCCTACCCAGAATATGAAAACAGCATGATGGTATGTATGTATGTTTGGAAATTAGTATCAAACTATTTAGTCTTCTTAGATATTGTGTGTAGGCTACTGACATACAAATTGTATGAAGCAATGTCGTCACTAAATTCAGTTTTATAAAAATTGTTATAAAAAATTTGAGACGTGCTAATACAATGTGATATTTTTTATAGAAAATTTAATTATCTAGTGGGGGTGCTTCGGCTTTTTTCGATATTTAAAAAAAAAATGGAAATATAGGCAGTTAAACTCATAAATTTATCATAAAAAATATTTTTCTTAATAAAAAATGTTTGAGAAACCCTGTAATTGTTTAGAAAAAACCAATTTGAGTTTTTGTATTTGTCTATGTTTGTACCAATTTTCAGCGTTCTAGCTTTTATGGTTTCTGAGATATATGGAAAAATAAACCAAAAATTCAAAAGTTGATAACCCCTGACTGAAACAGAAATTCACCATTCTGAGTATAAAAGTTTTGTAGGCCTATAACTATTTGTATCAAAGCTATAAAGGGGGGGGGGGGGACAGACACACACAGACACATAAAATGTTTTACTCCGAATTCTGAGTAAATCCATGTTCGGGAACATATATGCTGCGAGGCCTCTAGTTGGTGTTATTAGCATGCAAAAAGTCCACTACGCTATACAAAATGTTCCTTCGTACACGCATCTTGGCTTAATAATGTCGATTCATTCAGAGAATTGAATTCTCATGAATGAATCGACAGTTGGATAAAAACAAAAGAACATTTAAAAAAAAAGACAAACAACGCCTACAAAACTACCATGTTTTTCTCAATGAATTTAAATATTTCTTTGTAGATTATCGGGGAAGCAATTGCAAGAAGGTGTCGAATCTTTAGTGATAACTGCACTTCGTTAATCTTTCCACAAAGATCGGTATAAATTGTATCGATCTCTAATAGGGCATCCAAAGGATACGTGGTCCAGATCTTCTAGATCTAGGCAACACTCGCAATAAGGAGAATTTACAAGATTTAATTTATACAGATGAGAATCGAGTCTATAATGACCAAATCGCATTCGGGATATTTATTTATTTATTTACTTGTTATTTGGAGTCTTTTAAAATTCATCTTGTGATACCAAGGCTTGCCTGGAATATCACATTGTATTTCTTTATACAATGTCCCTTGTTAAGTTTTGCATCGAAACAAAAATATATGTTCTATTCTAAATTCGAATAAGAAAAATGGAAGCAATTAAACGTCATAACGTCGCGCTGGCCGTATCTATGGTTTTGGCAAAGTGATACATTGTGCAGCGTGCGCGGTACGCGGGGTGGCGTTCGATTAAAGCCGTGAAAATGCAGCGTTGCGTGGAATCTGTCAGTCATAACTTCGGTGTTCATCGTGTGTAAAGTGCGGTTGTTGCTAATTAAAATGTCGGGGGAAAAATTAATTAAATGTTGGGCGTTGGACTGCCGTCAAAGGCTTCTCTGCGCGTTATTAAACCGCGCGCCGGCAAAAATACCTCCGTCCCTTCCCTTCGTCTCTTCGTTCGAATATAATAACCTGGACTGGGAGATTTCCTTTCAGGCCATACAATATTGACAAAAATTATATGAATAATATTATTTTATAACAAAACACTAAGTAAAGTCTATTGATAAGGGTTTGAATGAGATTCCACATTGTTTTATTTCCTTTTACATGACGATTATTTCTGCTAATTTAGCCCATATTAACGAATGACAAGAGATTAATCAGTTGAAACAATCATTCTGTGCAAGGATAAATCTTTGTGGGACTTAGATTTGATAATTTAAGATAGGTGGTGGGCAAGGCCGTAGCCAATGAAAAAAGGCCCCCCCGAAATGAAAAAAATAAGATATTTCTTTAGTAAATAACAATGAGACTGCAGAACAGTTACATAAGGTGTACCCATTTCCCTCTGTTGTTACGGTGCACCCATTTCAAAATTTTGTATGAAAAAATAACTATTTAAATATATTTAATAATTCAGCATTTTTATCACTGTATTTTTTTAGCGTGACACTTCGTCAGTTATACTGGTACATGCTCGCACATACATTAGATTTTTAGATGTTCTTATTTTTCCAGGACGCGTGAGACAAACACACAGACTAATTGTTCTTATTTTTTTTTTACTTTTTTTACTTGTTTACTTTTTTTACTTTTTTTATTTTTTTTCACTAAGATAAACCCCCCCGAAATTATTTTCTGGCTACGGCCTTGGTGGTGGCAGAACGGTTAGCGCGCTGGTTTAGTACCTAACTGCCTTGACCGAGATCGTTTTCGTTCGTTTCGTTCACCTAAGAATTATGTTTAATTTAGGAAATCTACGAGGATGTGTATGTACTTGTTACAAGATAATATTGATTCTTTTTTTTTAAATATATTACCTATATTGATTCGATGTCAATTTAAAATGGAGTTCTGCAATATCAACTGCATAGCATTGACAGAATAAAAACATAAATTACCAAATCATCCTGTTTTAAAATAATAATGAAAATACATATCAGATAAAGAGTACCGATGTTTATCGAAAAATGATTAAAACTAATATTTCCATCGATATCATATTAAATATCCAGCAAAAAATTTCCTCTAAACCATGGTTTTATAATAGAAACATATCAAAACGATTAATATAATGTATTTCTAGAATGAGAATTGGCCATTGTTCAATTGCCTCCCATCTGTATAGAATTAGAGTTCTAAATAGCCCACTTTGCCAGTGTGGTGATGACGATGAGACAATTGATCATGTATTTTTTAACTGTAAAAATAATTCCGCCTTCAAAAATATATACAAACAATAAATTAAAATCACTCACCAATCTCCACTTAATATCCAACATCTTTTGTCTCTTAATAATTCACGTGTACTGTCCGTTATTTAAAAAATCCTTTCATTGAATGACATAAATTTATAATAAAATTTACTTTTCTCCTCTGACATGAAATAATTGGCACATAGCACTCTTTACATTACAGGATGAATTGCCTTAAATTAAAAAAAAAACACTCAATAAGTGTCATTGGCGGTCTTAAAAAATAATTTTGGTTTATTCTCAAATATTTTATTGTTACATTAAAGGGATCAACTAAAGTTTTGTAATAATTAAAAACATAATTACTTGAATTCATTGTTATTTTATATAATGTTTTGTATTCAGCACCGACGTGTCACATAACGACATCATAAGGTTGAGTGATTTGTTCTTTAGACGATGACGAATAATACATATGTAGGTACCAGGTATTAATTTAATATATTGAGGTGTAACATATGTGTTACAGATGCTATTAAAGATTTAGAATATTTGTACTTAGAATTTGTTAATAATAGACAATGTTTACCGACATATTATTGTTATTCAAATGAGAAATAAATTTTAATCACATCTCTAAGTGGTTTTAACCGCATCACGGTGGAATACGTTCAAGAGATGTACATACCTACCCATTCTCATAGTTCTCCAACATTCGCTTCTAAATGATTTTAAATTAATTTAGATATAATATTTCAATCACAATTTATAAGTAATAGGTTTTAGTATATTTTTAACAACATTAAAACAATTGCAAGAGGTTAAAACAATTGCATTATATTGTTTTAAAAAATTGTCACCTGAGAGGACACCTTACATTGAAATCGCCACGATGCTATAATATATTTATCGTCAATATCTTGATATATCTTGGTATTTCAAAAGAAATGGGGACGGTTTGCGCAGTGACCAACCATGCAAAGTACTCGAATTTGCGTCACGTGATCTTTCAAGATGTTTTCGATATTTCTCCCATTAATTGAGTATATTAAAGCGCAGAGTATTCGTATGTTCAGTAAAATAATTGACAATTAATGTTTTTTCCCTTCTCGATGAAGTGACCAGAAAATAAGAATCAGGGCCCATTACCTATTAGAATCTTGGTGTTTAAGGCCTTAAAAAAGTCAGAGGACAGAAGCCATTCACCAATGAAGAATACGAGGAGGAAGAAGAATATCAGGCAGGGGCGTACCTAGACCCTTCGGACTAGGCAAACCCTAAACGAAAATTGGGAAATGTCGTCAACAATTTAATGTTTTTTTTAACATCGTTGTTCATTTCAGTGGCCGTGAAAATATTTTAAAATCACATACCAAAATAATATTTACATATGTGGCCCTGTCAAGCATCATATCTACATACGGTTCAATTATTAGGATCATGTAGTATGGTTTCAATAAAACAGTCAAAAAATTATTAGGTCTTGAATTTTTTAACATAATATTCATAGGCAATCCAAGATTTTCGGCTTCTATAAGCAATTCCGCTACTGCTATCAGGGTACGTTGAAAATAAAATCATACCTTGGCAATTGTGAAAAATTAATTTGGATTATATAATTTTTAATAATATCCGAACAATATGACAATCTGCTGTGTAGGTATTTGTTTAAATTATTCACAAAGTACAATTGGCACGCCTGAAGGCAAATCTGTGAAGAAAAGCTAGTTAGCTGTTTCCCGTGTCATCTGATGGGTCCAGCCGGGCGAGTAATGCGAGAATTAATACACAGAGGATATCTCATGGTTGGGAACACTCGAAGAAACTTTCCATCGCATCAGAATGATTTTAAATACATTATAACAACGACGGGGGGGGGGGGGGTGCCCAAATTTTCTCTCATTTCACAGTCGCCGAAAATGGACAAAGTAGGGGGAAAGTATGCAAAAGTAATGCAGATTTATGTACACTTTAGCCGAGAAATGTTAATCAAAATTTAACGCTTAGCGAAAACGTTAATTGAACAAAGGAATAAAACAAAATAATTAATGATTTCAAAATTATTAAAATGATTCTAATTGTTAGTTTCAAAGTCAGTCTTTATATTCCAAATGGGTAAGAAATACCAGCTTTCTGATATTTTGGTAACTAATTAGTGGCAATATAAAATGGTGACAGGAAAATTATTCGAAAAACAATTATTCGAATGCTCAATTTTACGAAAATCAATTTTACGAATGGCAATTATTCGAATCACATTTTTTCGAAAAACAATTTTCCGAACACACAATTATCAGAATTTACAATTGTTCGAAATTTTATGACGTCATGTTGGTAGTATTGTGAGAGGAATAAACCATAGATTTTTATTATAATATACTAGATGTCGTAGTTAGCAAATGTATGAATCGAAAACAAATGACTCACTTTTTGCACGGAGTACTACATCTACATAGTATATTATGTTTAATAAAAATCTATGGAATAAACAACATGGCGACGCACCGCGCTGTCAGATATCCTAGGATGTACACCTATTTTTTAAACCTAAACCTACAAAACTTTGGTAAAAATATGTTGGTTAGATTTATTTGTAGTTATAATTGCGACTGGCGTGAGCCAGTTGCATTATATATTTAAAAAAGTAACTATAATATTAAAATAAAATAACTAAATTGGTGTGAATACTATATAAACATAAACTGGTGTACAAACTAGGCTATCCCGCGCTGTCAAACAGTTATTAAAAATGTGCAAACATACACGTACCCAACAATAACACAACAAGTAATAATAGTCTTCATCGAATATATTTTACTGGCAACAAATATGTCAAAGGAGGCAACATAATGACACAAAAATATATTAAATTCGGTTAATTGGTTTTCCAACAAATGTTAGTTCGAATAATTAGCTTTCGGACAATTGTCATTCTGATAACTGATTTTCGAAGAATTGTTATTCGTACAATTGCGCATTCGAACAATTGTGTTTCGAAGAATTTTCATGTAATCATATAAAATACCTATATATAATATTATAGATTTATTTGAATGATTCGAGATATTAATCGTAATATCTTACCATTGAATTTGATTTATTTTAAAATTTAATCATTTATGAATAACTCACTGTGAGTAAATTTAAACAAATCAAACCAGTGAAAACATAATTAAAATAAATATTTTAAGGTTATAATGTTATTTTCAAAGCCACTGAGATCCTGATTGTAAATATTTTGTTTTTTTCAAATTATTTCAGTAAAACCGATTAGGTATAAGCACTTTTATAATAATTTTCTCGATGAATATAAGTTTTCTTAATAGCGTCAAAACAATTTTGGACTAACCCTAACATAGTAATTTCATAATTGATATTTTTATGTTTTTTTACATGTATATAATAAAATATTTAAAATGTTATTTCGTGAATTAATTTGATAATAAGTGTTGGAAGACAATATAATTTGGTACTTAATACAATATTATTTCAAAGGAACTCGATTGGAATTAGTTTCACACCTATTCAAGTACCTCAACTTCTACGTACGCATCTACCTAGTGTTACATATATGAAGTTAAAGTTGTTACAAGTGTGAAGACGCTTTCGGAAGGCACATTGTTCATAATATTTCACAGTCCAGTCGGTGTTGGAAGTTGGTCCTTCGAGCCGGATTTGCCAATAATAGCACAGTCACCGTCAGTTAGTGCTATTGTTCTGTAGGAATGTTGGACGGGGAGGGATGGGGTTGGCAAGATGGACCAAACAAAGGTTGGGAACGGTAATTTGTAGATGTACTTACATGCTGTTCAGACACCTAAATCTGATTTTCACAAAATACTCACCGCGCCGTGAATGTTAGTCGAAGGAGCGTCATTTTCGAAATTTTATATTATTTAATTTGAACGTTTGTAATCGATTTTTCGAACGATTTTAGTCACGATTAACACATGCGAATTATATTGTTTTTGTAATAGTGAAGGAGTACGTTTGTTTGATTCTTCTTTTTGTATGAGTCTGCTAATAGAGAGAACAATAATCATCACTGATTTTAAAAGCAGAATTTCGCCGAAAAAACATTTTTAAGTCTCCATCTTAATATTTTAGGGGTCCATCTTGTGGCGTTTTGTCCTGCTATATGGCCCGCCCATTGCCATTTCAATCTTTCCACGCGATCCATGATATCTTCTACTTTGGTTCTTTTCCTAATTTCCTCATTCTTATCCTATCACAAAGAAATGGAAGGGTATCGAGAGGCCTATATCCAGCAGTGGAGGACAGAGGGCTGAAGAAGAAGAAGAAGAATACATTTAATATTGTAATTTATTTATTAGCGATATTGTAATTAAAATATAAACGATATTATAATTAATACATTAGCTATATTATAATAAATTTAATGATAATTCCAGCGTTCGTTCACTTTTTTTTATTTTTCGTTTTATTGTTGTGTATTTTTATCACTTCTTCTTAATTTAGTGTTTGAGACTCATAAATAGACTATTGTAAATTCATATTGTAAACTGTTGGTTCTTAAAAATCATAAAAATAAAATAGTTAAAATAACATATATTTTACATTATAATTTTTAGTGTGAAATTGTATTTTTTACGTAGATAAATGGTTATAAACGTTCGTTATAGAATAATTATTAAATTCTAACATACGAGTCGATTTCAACGAAAAAAGTAAATAGGTTCATATTTTGCGCCATATATTAGGTAGACAATAATGGCACTCGTATTTTCTTCCTGAACGTCAAAGAAAATATTGATGTTACAATATTACACCATATTCACTATCACCCCATCATTCTATCGCACGTCGAAATGATATCACAATTTACTTTTCATTTCTCCTTGTAATGGAAAAGCTGCTAAGAAAATATTGGTTTTTAAAGAAAAGTAAGAAATAGGAATTGTGAAAGGTGTGAATGTGTTCAACATTGATGAGATTCGTAAAACTTTTATATCTACCGTCTTACTTCTCAATTTTGTATTCAAAGTGTAAGTATAGAATATTCAACAGAAAACAGTATGTAGGTAGATGGCCAATATTTTTATTAATGTTAATTTCAAAACTAGTTGACTGAAATAATAGTATTGATCTGATTTAATAATGGTTTTATGTGACATTTGTTCAAGTTTGCAGTATGATACATAAAAACTAATAATATTGTCTTCAGACATACACAGAATCGTCAATGTTAAAATGGTGCACTTGAACCATAGGTTTAAATGGTATAACATAAGCTCAAAAACTAACATAAGAAAATTATAATATTTCAATCTCAGATAAATATAGTAAAACGAGTGGGTTATGACCAACGCTAAACTCCTCACTAACAAGTCATTCTATAAAGTATTCAAATTTTGTATAGAAAATTTTCAGCATTTTCATGAAATGAGTTTGTTAAATTATTTTTTATTTAAATATTTTATTATGAAAACTTGATAATTCTTCAATGCCATTTTATGAAAGTGATGTGCCTTTTTACGAATTTGAAAATAAAAATTTCAAATTTTAATTTTCCTGAGCTTGGGGTCACTTTGAAATATTTGACAGTTAAAAAATTGAGAAGCACTATTCACATATAATTCAAAATCTAATGGGATCTAATTGAGTATTAGATATACATATTTGCAAAATTTGAATAGAATCGAATGAGTACTTTAGTCTATAATCGATAAAGTAAAATGAACACGCCGTACATAGCACACTGCACATAGCACATAGCACACACACACAGATACATTGTGATGAAACTTTCAGAATACAATATCAGCATGATACTAGTTGATAATCTGCAATAAAAAAAATCATAGCTCTCCACTATACCCTTGGGTTAATGAGGAGTAAAAAAGGGGTGTTTAAAATTTAGTGCACCCATAAATGATCCGGCCTTGTCTTTAGGGCTCCATTCAAAGCATAACTGTATTTAAACGGATAAAAAATACGATATAATTTAGAGTACATAATAAAAATTTAAGACATGTCTCTAATATAAATACTCTCGTTGCTGACTGATAATTTGACAACGTAGGACTGACTCCATAACATTTTGGTTCGAAAATGGGAAATAGTGAATAAGATTTCGAATCGATATCTTAACAGTCTCGGAACAACCCTCATCATCATCATCAGTGTCGTCTTCGTCATTGCTAAGGGTAGGCACTAGCCTCTATCTTCTTCGTCATCATGATGTAATGTATCCTCCATTTCTCCCGACACACCGCCGCGCCGTACTCATTGCTTCAACCTCCAATGCACCAGTGGCAACCCCAATCTGGTCCGTCCATCTTGCGGGGGATTTCCTTCTTCCCCTTCTACCTTAAACCCCACCAATGACAACCAACTTTTCAAGATTATTGTCGTCGCGACTTGCGATGTGTTTTAAAAAAACAAAACTGAAGGACTGAAGGAAAATCCTAAGTCTGTAAAATCCAAGTGTAAAGGACATGTACCTAAACACACATGTACCAGTAGCGGAATTGCTTATAGAAGCCGAAAATCTTGATTGCCTATGAATATAATGTTAAGAAATTTAAGACCTAATATTTTTTGTCTGTTTTATTGAAACCATTCAACAAGATTAAAAATTAAACCGTTTGTAGATAGGATGCTTGATAGGACTACAAATGTAAATATTATTTTGGCATGTGATTTTAAAATATTTTCATGGCCACTCAAATGAACAACGATGCTAAATAAACATAGAATTTTCGACATTTCCTAATTTTCTTTCAGGGCTTGCCTAGTTCGAAGGTTCTAGGCACGCCCCTGACATGTACCTACCTACCAAAATAAAATGGGTTAGTGTAAAATCCGAGTACAAAATACAAGAAGAATGTGTGATTTCTATTAATACCAAAATATTAAACAATGTAATAATACTATATTCGGAGTAAGAAGAGACAGCAAGCAAGCAAAGCAAGTAGTATGTTCCACCTCACGACCTCTCTTGCGCAGCGGTGTGACAAGCGGTAATTTCACGGGTCACCGGTACACGCCATATTTCTCCGATATATTTCATATCTGTTAAAGTTTGTCTGTTCGTTCGTACCCACCTATACATACATACATACATATATAATATAATATCTATCTCTATATAGGAATCTATGATATATTATTATCATACAGCCGATGATACTCCTGAACCCGCGGGTTAAATATTACCAAAGGCCAACTTCACTTTGAAACTTACTATCGCACTTATGAAGAATGGACCGTTTTACTTTTCCCTTCACAAAGTTAAAGGTTAATCTAGAATTTGTATATGTGATAGCGGGTATACGACAATATCAAACCGAGGGTAAGCCATAACTTATTCTCGAAGATAAAGTAACGGAGAGGAGCAATGTGTCGGGAGACAAATGTTTCCCAAAAATGTTGAGAAAAATAGTAATCATATACAATTTATAATTTCCTAACAGTTAAAACATACATAATAAATAGATAGGTATATTGTACATATATACCATCACGCAATGTCTCTCACGAGGTAGGCAGAGAGAACCGAACGCCACATATTTTTATCTTGACACACATATGTACATCGCCTTATACAAGTTCGTCTGTTGTTCAAGCTTCTAACATTTTCATCTATCAAAATACCGTTCACATGGACGCGCCATGCTTTCCTTGGGCACCCCCGACCTCTCATTCCATTCCTGTCCGTAATGTATATTTTCTTCGTCGGGCTTTTCTCATTCATTCTCCACATCTCAAATGTGTTCACTTTCATTCTATTAATAACATCTTCATCTTACATTATTTTCTTATGTCCTCATTTTTGACCTTGTCATACATCGTTCTATTACTTTCTTTTCTTCTTAGCGATCTCATTTCAACTGCTTTTATAGTGCTTTTGTGCGACTTCTGTCATGTCCAGGTTTCACTTGCAATTTAAACAAGTATATGTAAATCGATATTGAAGATGCGTGCTTCAAATATAAGCATATAATTTAAGCTAAAAAAATCCACGTAAGATTCTCTACTACTACGTATGAGCAGACTACTGCTACTTTCCACTACTATCATACGATGAATCAGAGCCCGAAGATTTTGCAGGAACAGGATGGAGCGGTATCGAACACACCCCCACCCCCCTATACTGCGAGTGCATACTATGAGCATGGTCACCATACTATATAACAACATTTAAAGTGCATTAACTTAAAGCTGATTAGTTTTATGGCCATGGGTTTCTTCTTCTCTATAATATGCTAGAGCTTTCGAAATGTTCTCATGTTTTGTAAAATTATGTTTATACATTTTTGTGTTGAGAATGTAAACAATAATAAATATGTACCTCATAAAATGGCATTCAAGGATTGTCAACTTTTCAAGAAGACGAAAAAAGTGTGCTCAACTCAGCAGTGGAGAGATTTATTATAGCCACGATCCATTCGTTTTTATTATGAAATGTGATACCCAAAGTAGGAAAAATCATTAATTAGAACACATAAGATCCAACTATCGATGGCGGATAGTATGCATATTTGAAGAATACGTACCAAACTATAAACACTTAAACACAAATTTATAAATATTTTAAGATATTTTGTTTTCTATATAAAACATGTAGGTATATATGTACATATGTCAGGATAGGATAGTATTAGGTCAGTCTGTTTTTCCTACCCAGAATATGAAAACAGCAGGATGTATGTTTGTAGATTAAGTATATATATAGTGAGATATTGCGTAGTGTTTAGGTAGTGCTTTACAAATTGTATGGAACGATCTCGTCACTCAATAAAATTTTTATAAAATGTTAAAAAAAAGAAGTGAAATGTACTACTATAATGTAAATTTTTTTTATAGAAAATTAAATTGTCTAGTTGGGGTGTTTCGGCTTTATTTCGATATATTTAAATACTTTGAAAATATGGGCAGTTATACACTATAAATTTACCATAAAAAATATTTTTCTTAATAAAAAATGTTTGAGAAACTCTGGAACTTTTATAAAAAAAAATTGAGAATTTGCATTTGTCTATATTTATACAAATTTTCAGTCTTCTAGTTTTCATGGTTTTTGAGATATATGAAAAAATAAAGTAAAAATTCTAAACTACCCTGATTAAAAAAAAATCAATATTCTGAGTATAAAAGTTTTATAGGCCTATAACTTTCTATATTTTCTGAAATTTTAGGCTCTTTGCATTCAGCGGATCAGAAGTTATAAGGGAGGGACGAACACACACACAGACACACAAAAACACACACACTTTTTGTTCTAATTCAAATTCTGAATTCATCCATATATATAGAACATATATGCTACGAAGCCTCTAAGTTGGTGTTTTTGGCATGCAAAAAGTGCACTGCACAATTCAAAATGTTCTTTTATACACACGTCTTGGCTTAATACACTCGATTCATTAAGTTGGAATATTTATTTTTTTAAAGATTTTCGCATCGTTCGATTTAGGTACCAATGTATGTGGTGCAATGATGAAAATCGAAATTCGCGACAAATTTGTTGGAGTGAAGTGTTGGGGTCGTCAGGGCGGGAAATGAATATTCATGGAGGGATTGAAAAATTGCCATCGGATCAGGGTGGCAAATAAAACGGCTGCCTACAAATTCATAAATGGATGCAGTTTAATGAAACAATTTAGGGTTCAATTTTCAAATTGGTCAGATTAAGACGCGACATTTATATGAATATTTGAACAGCTATATTTAAAATAAATTTTGTAATGAGCATGTTGTGTACCTACTAACTGCCATTGATTTTATGTATTACCTAAAATGTGGTTTGAAGATGTGGTCCAGTTGGATCGAAGAAAATGGACGCGGAGTGGACAATATAGAAACGAGTGGAAACAAATGGAAGAGGCCTTTATCCATCTATATAGGGAAAAGGTGATTGTAAAATATAAAAGTACAGTCAAAATCATTATTTAAATGTGTATTTGTTTTCATTTTTGCACAGACATTTTGTTGAAAAATGTTATAAATTATATTTTCAGATTATTTTCCGATTTACGATAAAACTTTCATTTTAAATCTTTTGAATTTGTGGATTCTTTTAAATCCATATTTTTTATTCTAACGATTTATTATTTGTTAATATTTTCCCACATCACCTCGAGATTGTGCCATGTGCCTGTTCTAAGTAATTGTACAAGTGACTGGTCCTCGCGATCCAACCTTTTACTCCTATTTCTACTTCCTACCTCATTGTGGGATCAATTCTGAAAACGCATTAAAATTTCAATGATAATAGACAAAAGAACATCACCAGTGTATTGTAAAATAGATATAATATTTTAATTTGACAGTGTGAACACATTATTCTTAAATGACTTTAATGTTCATTTAATTTTTGTAATTCGTCTTGGGAGTTGAACCCAGTGTTAGTTGTCTTTTTTCATTTTAATCGAAAAAGTACCGCTAGGGAATTTATTGTATACTTCAAGTAATTGTTTTCTTGTATTTTTTTCTAAAATAACAAATCAGAATCATTACAACAAAATTCACTAAACTCGTTTGTAGCTTTGTAATCACCATATTTATATGGTGATTACAAAGCCACAATGTAGTGAATATGAAACTAAAAAAAGTAGAGTAAACAATGCAACTAAAAAAAATAGCACAAATGTCACACAAATTCATTTTTACGATTCATATACTTAATGTACCATAAGTGACATGTTGTCTGCTTATTCAAGGCTTAACAATCGCTTTTCATGGAAAATATTGCATCTCGTGCATTTTGTTTTAATGGTGCCTCCACAGCGATAGTAATTATTTGAATCAAGCAGTACCCCGAGCACAATTCACAACTCGTGTCGTTCATGTTCTCATACCACAGACAGACAGGATTGCTGTGGTGCTCATTACCAGAGTAACTACCCCTGTTTTATAACAAGCCACTGCCATTCGTAAGGACGTTACTCAGTTACCTACGTCTAGGCAGACAGACATTTCGAGATGAAACCGTCCAACAGAAATTGATGAAAAGCATAACTCAAGAAATTAAACACACGAAAGCTAAATATGAATTATAGAATAGCATATCATTTTAATATTTACTTACTGCTTTAGCCAATACATAAATAAATAACTTTATGAGATAAAACACACTTCGCCCCTTTGGAATTCGTTCAAAAATCGTTAGTAAAATAAATCTAAAATCTGAAAAAACATCTGATTATCAAACTCTGCCACTACTCCACGATTTTGAGATACCTTCCATTCAAGCACTGTATAAAAGAAAAGCTACAAATCAAATCTATAAAGAATACTTCGTAAATAAAATGCACCTCACTGAATGTATTAGTGATAACTACAGAACTAAAGATATCAAAATTCCAAAAATGAATCCCTCGACTGGCCAACACCATTACTCAAACAGGGAGATCAAATGGTACACTAAATTTAGTCATATACATAAATGTAAAATCACAGAACATTATTCAACATTTAAACAAAATTTAATGACGATACAAAAGTAAACTTACAACGTAACTGTCGAATGTATTATTCTGTTCAAGTCTGTATAAATGTCCAATGTATTATCTTGTATAAGTTTGAATAACTACATAACTTTATTCTTACACCTGTTTTTACAATATTATTACAACTTTAACATAAAACTATAAATGACAATATTAATTTATATTTACTATGAAAAAATGTTTAAAGTATAACTCTGCTTTGAATCATAAGTGTTATTTACTGTTCTGTATTTATAAGAGTTGAATTTTTGAATGAAAAAAAAAAATATTTGAAATAATTTTTTTGCTTAATAAGTATTTATTTATGAATCAGTAGTGTACAACCATACTTTGCATGACAGAAACTGACAAAAAATCATTATTATCAATACTTTAATAAGATCAAATTAATAAAAAGGCTAATGTAAAAAACTATCGGTAAAATAAGTTGAATAAAGAAAAAATATGATTTAAAATAATCCTATATTAGTTTTGAAAATATAGCATCTGAGTAATTTTCTTTCGCCCCGAGAGATAAAATTTATCAAGTGCAGAAAACTGATTGGGTGATTTAAAGTATGGTAGATAATATGTGAGGAAGCAAAGAACCGTAAAATTGGTTTTGATTCCACTTTATTCAATGAATAATTAATAACGCGAATAGGCTATATCTCTGTTGGTCGAATATGTACCACAATGAAACTGTTACTTTAGTGGTAAAATGGAAACCCATTAATGATACAATTTTAAAAGAGCTTGAATATTAAAAGGGATTAAAAGATTTGCTATCACATACAGTTGCAATACATACTTTGTAATTACATGATAATTTAATCTCGGTAATAAATATTGTATATCTCTACATAGTTTTATTTTTGCTGTAAAAAGATAATTGAATAATGTAATTACGTGACTAAAACGGATTATGTGACTACGTGACTAAATAATGTAATTACGTCACTCACGGGTGGTGGCAGAGCGGCTAGCGCACTGAGTAAGTAATTCATTGGTCTCGAGTTCGAATCCTGCCATGACCGATTTAGATCAGGTATGCTAATTTTTTTATTGATAAAAAAACACGATTTGTCTTGTTGACACTAAAAAATCATATTTATTTTTTTGACAAACTTTTCAACATCTCAGTAGAGACGAAGTTGGAATATTATAGAAAAACCAGGAACTCAAGGCACCTATAGGTCATTACTACCTGTCATCGGCTGGTTTACGTGATCACTTTATGCGCTTGTGCAACGTTCACCAATTGTGCTTCCTATTGAGTTCCCTTATCAATGCAAATTTGAATGTATATATTTGAATAATGAGAAAGTAAGACATAATTATTGTTGCCATCTATTAAATTACGAATAAACCCTTTTTGTAACGCCATCTATTGAGAGATTGGTTTATTTGTAAACAATAAAAGCAACAGTCCTTATAAATGAGGGTGTTCTCGCACAGATGTCATCCTTGAACTGCATAATTGGTGAACGTTCCCTCTAGAAAAATTGACCCTGCCTCCGTTCCTCCTCCGAGAGTAACTCACAAATAGTAGAGGGTTAGTTGTTATCCACCCTGACGAGGAAACGATCTGCTTCGAAACCGGTCGAATATAAAAACTTAGATAGTGGTTATAATATGAGTTTCGTTTACTTTTAATTTTATCAAAATATCAAATAAATCAAGCTGTTAACATGCATAACAGTTTTTACATGCATTGTCATCGAGAATACACAAATTATGAAATTTTCAGAGCTCTTACTAGTTGGGAAATTCCAGTACAGACACATAAGTGAAGTTAAAGAAAAGGGTGTGAAAAGAATGCTTTCATTTCACACAATTAATCTTTTTGAGAACTTAATTTGTCGATCATTGAATTAAATGTTAATATATTTCCTAGTAGGTACCTATATATTATTTTTTCAGTCGTATTTATGAACAACGCAATGTATAACACGTAACATTCCCTTTTTCAATTTCCTTTCTGTTAAATTATTTCAAATTACGCAAATTTTATCCCGAACGCGAAAACAACGAATGTCAAAGTATTTAAATTGCAGAGGACGGTAAAATGTCTGTAATAACGACCAGTTTATTAGTGTACCAGTATAAAAAGTAGTTATTTTAAATATCCACAATTAAAACGGCTTCCGTCACAGCACAATCGACCATGAGGCCACAGGTTAATCATGACCCCCAACATGTCGCTATATAGGGTCGTAATGGCTTCAAATTCAAACATTTATATTCAATTGTTCTTCTGGTATTTTTAGATGGTAAAACGTGTTTTTTTATTTATATTTTAAAGTCAGCTATTAGCTTTGACGCACCACAAACCTACTATGGAAATATGTTCTGTTTAGTTTTAAGTTGGTATTCATTTAAATACTTTAACCCTTAATTATCGACGAAGTTTTTATTTGGTAGAATTCCATTATAAGTTATATCTATAATTAAAAGTAAAGACTTTTTGATTCTACATTAATTTTATTCTGCGCGATAGGCCTATTTCGTCTTGTTAGGGCATAACTTTAACTCTTTAACCCTTTTTCAACCAGTGTCGATTCAAATAGACATGGTCTTTATAATTTATTTTTGAATGACTGAGCGTATAGAACACTTACAATTCTTGTTTATGGTATAATATTATTTGTTCTCTGGCAACTCTGATTTTATTTCGCTAAGTTTGTGGCACTTTTTCTCAGATACATGTCAATAAACGGAACGGGTATGCTATTATGACGCATGTTTTTTTATTTGGTTTGTACAAATTAATTTTATATTGTAATTTTTTTTGTTTTTTTTTGCATTTTATTTCAAATATATGATAACATGTAATTTGTTTTGTGTATATTGAATAAATCAATGCAAAAAATGCTATTTACAATGTTTCAAATGACCCTTTCAGACCCAGTGTCATTTTTTTTTCACTATCCATGAAAAAAAAAATTTTAACTCTAAAATGTTTTTAAATGTTGTTAGAACACGTTTCCCTATGATATATTTTTTCTATCCAATAATATTAATTTGGGTGAAAAAGGGATTGAATTACTAAAAATGTGTCTTCTTTTTTTTGTCGCCTTTTGTCTTCTTTCGATGTTACGGTAATTTGATAAACCGATATATTTTTTGATATTCCTTAAAATAAATGAAGATATACTTCAGAAATACATGTCATTCACAAACACAAGGGTTTTTAATTTTAATCAATTATGGATATAAAGTGCAATATTCTCTTGTTCCAGAGAATATTATTCAAGTAATGCTGGTTATAATCGTAGCCAATATATAATGCTTGGCAAAATTACTAGGTAGTCAATTTTATTAGGTACAGTTATTTGAGTACAAATAACTAATAATAATTGGTTTTAGTAAATAATGGTATTTTTGTTTCGATTTTTATAAGGTTTTAAGTTAGAATGGCATTCCTACATTTTTCACTTTTCAGGGAAACTTTTTACTGTTCCAAATTAATTACAATAAAAAGACAATAATCAACAAGGTAAACAAAAATATTATTATGATCAAAGAAATCATGCTCTAAGACATTTATAAAACAAATCTGAAAGTTTTATTGAACAACGATTCTTATAAAATTATATATGTCTCTCAACTAATATTCTTATATAAAATAAGATATCAATATGTATTTTAGATAAAAAAACGACGAAACAAAAATCAACTCACAGCTTTGCCTTCCACAAATAATTACTTCGTTTCACATGCCAATGATTACGTTTATAAAAGGATATTAGTCTTTGATTAACTTAATCAGTGATTTCATTTTATAAAAATCTAAAATGGAGTTCTATATTATAGGTACAATAGCACTGCCGCCAACATTGATAAAATATAAAAAAATGACATAATTTACAAATTTATGAACTGATTGTGCGATATGTAAACAGGAGAGGGGTATAGGGTGTTGGATGAGAATGACCACGTAATTACCTAATGGTTCCCCTCACATCCCTGTGGTTCTATCCCTCATTTCCCCATGTCCAGCTTTAGTCAGCCGTTGCACTATACACTATAATATCGATGCAATCAAACTGACAATTCTTCCTATTAATATAAATGGGATATTATATATATTCATTTAGTATAGACATTTGTTTCCAACCCTCTCTTCCCAACAGTCTATGAAAAAGCTGATTTTCAGGTATAAATCAGATTGTTTTAAAAACTATTGTATCTGAAAAATGAATTGAACCCTAAAAAGCTCATTTCTATTATACGGTATATATTGAAAATATGAATACCCAATAGTATACTTTAGAAATAATTATGATTGGTTAAAATAAATTCATTTTGGTATTGAAATCGACAAGTAGCGTTTCTGTCATTAAGAGTTAGGTACTTACATAAATAACAATTAACATACTCATCAGTAGCGGTATAGCTTATAGAAGCCGAAAACCTTGGCTTGCCTAAAAATATAATACGTATAGATATGCATATAAAATATACATATAATCACAGGCTAGAAAAACTGTCATTTTAAGGAAAAAATAATTTATTACTAATTTTTGACCTAATAATTTATTGTTTTGTTGCAACCATAATACGAGATCCTGCTATTGAAATGTAGATGCAATTTTTTCAGGCCCACGAAATGTAAATGTTAATTTGGCATTTGATTAAAAAATATTTTTCGTGGCCATCGAAATGAATAAAAAAGAATTTTAAATATTAGACATCTCCAATCAACTTTCAATATTCGACATTTCCCAATTTCCTTCCAGGATTTGCGTAGTCTGAAAGTTCTAGGCTCGCCTCTGATACTCGTAAACAGTAATTTCTACCTTTTTTCTATCAAACATTTTATACTAGTTACATAATATGTACTTATACTAGTGTTTTCGACATATTCAACCATGTTTAAAGATTATAATTTTGTAGTACCTACTTACATACCTAAATAATTGAAGAATTTGTTTTTTGATAGGTTGAAATTATTTGTTGCATGTTTATTTTTATAATCTTCAAATATCATAATTTTCAGTGTTTAACAATCTTTATCAAAAATACATTAACATTATTTAACGATTTCCATTAAGAACATATATTTCCGACCGTAACTATTATTTTGATCCTATTAGAAATTACTTCGGGTGGTCATATAAAGTGATATTATGAAGAAAATTGCGTCTTAACATTTCTAAGGCTCATAATGTTTCATATTATAAAGATATGAAGAGCGCAGACAATCTAGATACTTAAGCATCCCATACACTTACTCTTATACTGCTGTCTGGACACTCAATTAATTCTTCTTAGACTCTCCTATGTAATCATTTCATTCCAAATCATGATTAAGGAGAAAATCTCACGTAGGATCCTATTAACAATATCAGCTACCCAGATATTGTTAATAGGATCTGAGTGTATAAAAAATAGTTGAATTAAAAAAATAATATATTTATAGATGCATATACGCAAAGATTGTATTTTTTACTTTCTGGGAGTCAATGATATTTTATGACAAATTAAAATGTCTCAATAAAGATGTATTTGGAATATAATAGGAGATCCGGGAAATCAAAATAAAGTGATCACGTAAACCAGTCGATGACAGGTATCTTTGATATCCCGCTTCTCCTATAGTTAATATTCCAACTTCGTTTCTGTTTAGATGTTTAAAAATTGTTATTAAAAATTCACTCTTTCATTATATATTTTTTTTTTTATATTTTTTTTTTCTTATTTTTTTTCACTTCAACAATTGATTATATTTTGTACAGTCAGATGTCGTTGTTCTTGATCATAATTAATAATGAAAGGTGCTGTGATATACGATCAGTTGCTCTACCTCTCACATTCCTCCACTTTTATATTTCTATTCCTACATTTCCTCCCCCATCTCCGTCATTATCCTTGTTTCTTTTCTCATACATATATTTTTTTTAACTCATATATTTTTTTTAGTTTTTAGTATATAATATTGATCTTTTTACAGAAACAACTGTAAATACGTACTTTGTGGACAGTTTTTTTGGCCTTGATTAATTACTCATTGTTTTATGTTCATATTAGTTAATAATGCTGTTATTGTCCCAAATAAACCAAAATAAATAAATAAATATTATTTTGAACTTTGCGTAATATAATGTGGGATACGTGTCATTTATAATTTAAACAAACTTTTATTCCAACTGTCGATTCGTTTAAGAGAATTTAATTCTCTTAATGAATCAACAGTATTGATCTTAGTCCCGTATGAGAGAATTATATAGCCAGGTCTATAATTTACAACTTAGAAGTCAAAAATATGTATCCCCCCCTTATAACTTTTGATGCGCTTGATTAACAGAGCCTAAAATTTCAAAAAGTATAGAAAATTTTAAGCCTACAAAACTTTTATGCTCATAATTTCGAAGTTTTGTTTCATTCAAATTCTAATCAAAAGACTATCTAATATTGGTATCAATATTAGATGGATTAAAAGGTATATTACAGGACGAACACAAAAAGTGAAAGTCGATGATACTTTCAGTGATTGTGAAGAACTGCAATTTTGGAGTTCCGCAAGGAAGTACATTGGGACCCATCAACGAGCTATGCAATAGCAAAAGAACGGGACATTTAATTACTTTTGCGGATGACACGGTGTTATTATATGAGGATAGCAATTGGTCTAATGTGTAAGGGAAAGCTGAAAGGGATATAAACGAGATAAAAGAATGGTTAAAATGTAATTTGCTAACATTAAATGTGGAAAAAACTAAAGTGATCTGTTTCAGTCCTACTGATACCGGTCAACCAAAAAACCCCCAGCCGATTAAAATACACCAATGTATATCCTCTAATATTTTAAATATGTGTAATTGTACCTTAATCTATTGATTCAGTCGTAAGTGTGAAGTATTTGGGTATATCTATATTATAAATTTGAATGTTTGTATCTATGTATGTATCTATGTATGTGTTGAATGCGCTCCTAAACCGCTCATCCAATTGCGATGAAACTTTGGTGAACTGTCGAGAGTATACCAGGGATGGTTTCTGGATCAAAAAATTTCAACTTCTTCTTCATCGAGTTTTAGGTCATTTTACCTATGAAGGTGGACTATCCTGGGAACCGTTCATCCGATTGCAATTAAACTTTGGTGAATTGTCGATCGTATGCCCGGGATGATTTCTGAATTTAAAATATTTTCTTCTTCTTCTTCTTCATCGGGTATCAGGTCATTTTAAATATGAAGGTGGACTAACCTGAGAAACATTCATCCGATAGCAATGTAACTTTGGTGAATTGTCGAGCGTATGACCGGGATAGTTTCTGGATTAAAAAATTTTTCTTCTTCTTCTTCTTCATCGGGTATCAGGTCATTTTACCTATGAAGGTGGACTATCCTGGGAACCGTTCATTCAATTTCAATGAAACTTTGATGAATTGTCGAGTGTATGCCCGGGATGGTTTCTGGATTAAAAAAAATCTTCTTCTTCTTCTTCTTCATCGGGTATCAGGTCATTTTACCGATGAAGGTGGACTATCCTTGGAACCGTTCAATCAATTTCAATGAAACTTTGATGAATTGTCGAACGTATGACCGGGACCTACTGAAGGGACGGGAGGTAATGAAGGGACGGGAGTAACTGAAGGGACGGGAGTAACTGAAGGGACGGGAGTAACTGAAGGGACTGGAGTAACTGAAGGGACGGGAGTAACTGAAGGGACGGGAGTAACTGAAGGGACGGGGGTAACTGAAGGGACGGGAGTAACTAAAGGGACGGGAGAAACTGAAGGGACGGGGGTAACTGAAGGGACGGGAGTAACTGAAGGGACGGGAGTAACTGAAGGGACGGGAGTAACTGAAGGAACGGGAGTAACTGAGGGAGGTACTGAAGGGACGGGAGGTACTGAAGGGACGGAAGGTACTGAAGGGACGGGAAGTACTGAAGGGATGGGAGGTATTGAAGAGTCTGAAGCGACGGGTGGTTATGGAGGACAATTTTTAATTATACAGGCAACACGAAGTTTGCCGGGTGTTCACTAGTACATTGATAAATTTCTCAAATGGAATATACATGTAGATTATAATTGTAAAAAGTTAAAAAACTCATATTTATATTTACCAACACCAAAAATATCCTTTAGACACAAGACTTGAGGCAAATTTATTATGCACTTTGCAATTCAGTAATGCAGTATGGATGTATTGGATGGGGAGGTTGTAGTATGACTGTTCTGGATCCACTTTTAAAAATTCAAAAATCAATAATACGAATAATTCTCAATAAACCATTCAGATATCCCAGTAATGTATTATTCACTGATTTTAAAGTCTTAAATGTCAGACAACTATATATTAGCAAAATAATCCTACATACTCACAAACATAGACGGGAATACCCGATTGCTAGCCATTCTTATTCCAACCGTAATTCTCAAAAGTCAACTATTATAAAGAAATTAATTTTAGATTTCTTGGCCCCAAAATGTTCAATTTTCTACCTGATGACTGATGACTGTAAACAGTTGACAAGCAATGTGCTGAAAAGAAACAATAATTGCTTGGCTTATACCCATAGGATATAAGCCAACCAACGATGAATCAAATAATAAATTGACTTCATTTTTAACTTAAATGGACCAGAAAATTTGTTAAATTTACCTTATTTTTAGAATCGTTATTGTATGTGTGTGTTGTGTTGTGTTGGTTATTGCTACTATAGTAACTATTCCTATCGGACGTCCTAAAACAGGTTCACCTAGTTGGGCGTCCAACATGTCAATATTTTTTATACAGCGTACAACTTGACAAATTTACATGTAAAACTGTACCTACTTTGTTAATGTACTAAAATATTTTGTTGTTATAATTCTTGTTATGTTACTTACGCTGTTTTATGTCTAATAATACTATGTAAAAATAAAAAAATATCATCAATTTATGAATTTTTACTTTATTTTTCCATATATATCAAAAACCACATAAGCTAGAACGCTGATTTGGGTATAAATATAGAGAAACACAATGTCTCAAATTAATTTTTTTTAAATGTTCCAGAGTTTCTCAAATATTTTTTCTTATAAAAACATTTTTTATGATAAAATTGTGTTTTTAATCTATATTTCCATTTTTTTTAAATATCAAAAAATGCCAAAACATACCAACTAATAATTTAATTTTCTATAAAAAATATTAAAATTTTAGTTGTAAATTTCAAAATTTTTTAAAATATTTTTTTTAATAATTGAATTGTGATTTCGTTTCATACAATTTGTGTGGCAGTACACAATATCTACAGAGACTCTCAATAGTTTGATTCTTAATCTCCAAACATACATACCATCGAGTTGTTTTCATATTCCGGGTAGGAAAAAAAGACTGACCTTTAAACTGTCCTATACTTACATACATACCTACATGTTTTGTACAGAAAACAAAATATCTTAAAATATTTAATAATTTGGATTTAAGGGTTGATAGTTTGGTACGTATTTTTCAACTATACCTACATACTATCGCCATCGACATTTGGATCTCATATGTTACATGCAACTAGTGATAGTTAGAATTGTATATAATGTTCGCGTAATACATTTATAACGAGTCGATAAAATTGCCTATAATTACCATTTACTTATACGTACTTGTGCAAATGTAAATGATAATTTATTTTTAATGATTCTGAGTTAATTCCATTTGGTACAAAAGATTTATTTTGTTATTTTCATTCGTTCAATTTAATATAAAATTTTACATTTCAATGTTAGAGTGTAATTTGATAAATAAAATACATAACAATAAATGTAGGCAGTAAAAATATTTTCCATCGCGTACCGAGAGGCTCTCTGTTCCGACACAGCACGTGGTCAACTAGAAAATCAGCCATTCCTGTGCACCACACGTTTCTACCTTGCCCCAAACCTTAGTCTAACAGTCGTATAAACGCACCCCTTCCTACACTCTCTACTTAAGGGCAATTTTCTTATGAAGGAGAACGGAAACGATAAAGACATATAAGCTATTACGGCGTTCGTATCAGTAAAGGTTACATATTGTCATACATATAAAGTGGCTACATTCGGAACCCTTTACCTTCATCTAATTTACGTATGCATTTCCAATTTTTTCTAATTTCTTTCAGTTTTCTTTCATAAGATTCGACGGAGAAAAACGAGATGATATAGATATGATCAATGTCGTATAAACATAAAAAAAAACATTTCTCAGCATTGATAATTTTTTTTTGAATGATTGAATAAAAAAAATAAGAATAGCATTTGTCTAATGTGCCATCGTATAGCGAAGGTTGAATGTACTTACTTATTTGGATCTAGCACACAGTATTAAAAATAAAAAAATACATTATAAAAAAATATATAATATTTTTTGGAAATAAATTAGATTTCATTATGTGGTAATAAAATAATAATCTTTTTAAAACTACAAATAATAATAAATAAAAATTATTTTCATTCACTAACCATAAAACGTATTCGGTCTTGGCAGGACTCGAACATTTATTTGATAACGATAGTATAATGCGTTTTTACTCCTCACTAACACAAGGTGATATAGTGGGGAGTTATGATTTCGCAATTTTTAAGGCTATATTTTTTTGCAGATTATCAACTAGTATCATGCTGAGATTGTATTCTGAAAGTTTCATCACAATGTATCTGTGTGTGTGCTATGTGCTGTGTGCAGTGTGCTATGTACGGCGTGTTCATTTTACTTTATCGATTATAGACTAAAGTACTCATTCGATTCTATTCAAATTTTGCAAATTTGTATATATAATGCTCACTTAGACCCCATTAGATTTTGAAGGATATATGAATAGTGCTTCTCATTTTTTTTAACTGTCAAATATTTCAAAGTGACCCCAAGTTCAGGAAAATTAAAATTTGAAATTTTTATTTTCAAATAGGTAAAAAGGCTCATCACTTTCATATTTAAATAAAAAAATAATTAAACAAACTCATTTCATAAAATTGATGAAAATTTTCCATACAAAATTTGAATACTTGTTAGTGAGGAGTTTAGCGTTGGCCACAACCCACTCTTTTTTATATATTATGCAATACTATATTTTTCCATGCAGTTATGGTTTTATGACCAAACATTTTTACAAAAAAATAATCGTTTCGAGGTCGACACAAAACATTTGATAAAAAAACAAAAATATAGATGAAAATTAGCGTTGTCTCATAATTCATAAATAAAAATACGGACCTTCGTTGATATTTTATCATGTTTTTGTTGGTAAGTATTTTAAAAATTATTATAAAAAATCTTTATTTTCAGTTTTTTAAGAACATTTTGTTTTTAAAAGATACTTCGAACAGTGCTATTCAAAAAGCAAAGACTCAATTTGATGATAAATGCATATTTAAATGAAACAGTCTACTAACTTGAATAAAGACAAAAAATACACGTTCTAACAATTTTATATATAGGCAAGTACACATGAATTTGTGTGTCATTATCGCATTGTCACGAAGTGCAGTTATATCATTTGAATGTTAGAAAAACTTGAAATTTCTTTTGACTTGCATTTGTAGGTAAATCTCTCAGGGGACGAGTTATTTTAAAATGCCAAAACGAAAGTCGTTATTTTCGTGTGATTTATGTTTTTGCTCGACCCTCTCCCCAAATTTCATTGGTGGTATCTTTATAGAGATAGATACGTATATTCTAAGAGAAATACTTATATTTATATGGATCGATTACATTTGGTGATAGACCAATAGCCAGCGACAGACAAATTCACCTCATGTATTAAGGGTGATTTTTTTTTGTAAAAGGATATCACTGCAGGTAACAACGATTGGATTTTATGGAGCCTGAGTAGTGGTCGTTTTCGGGGATAACAGCAGAAAAGAGGTTTCTTACGATTGGTCCCATTTGAATTTGCTCAAGATATTATGATGGAATACATGAGGAATCCATCAAAATCTGAAATCTCCTTAAAAGCGTTTGGCATGTATGTCGTACAGATTGCATAGATTACAGGCGAGTAATTAGATATGGTTTTTTTAAATTAATTTTATCAATCCATCGTTTGAAACATCAAAATTGTATCTATGTAGATACAAAGATCGACTATTAATTTCATTTTAAATTAATGTCATTATTTTTCCATTTTATTTAGAAAATACAATATTTCAAAAATACTCCGAAGTTGTTATTTTTTTAGATGCAAGTATAATCTTCTACTAAAATGAGCTCAATAATTGGATTCTCTAGACAATTTCGTAGAATATGTATTCTCATTTTACATACATCACAAGTAAGTGAGTTCTTATCTTGTGACACGATGTCATTGATAATCCGATTTCAAAACTCTCACACCACAGAATTTCCTCAGTTCTAAAAAAAATATTTGTTGTGATTCTATATAGGAACCCGAGTAATGGGGCGAAAAATGGTAATAAAATTTGTCAATCTAGCTTATATTCACAAGAAAATAGTTCGTGAAGGAAAAATATATGTATATTCCATACAGTAATAATATAGACGGTGGAAATGTGAAATGGCTGAAGCGATATATTGGTCTAAAATAAGATAGGCATGAATTGTTGAAATGTTTCGAAGTGATTTGTAAGTCGTAACATCTTCGCAGTAGTGTATTTCTCTTCAAATGTAAAGAAAATCTCTTTTGATGTAATCAAATATTTCAAAACCTATATGTGAAACGGACGCATCTCTCGTATGGGTTAACAGTGCCAACACTGGTCAGGTGGATTCTCTAATAAATTACACCATGCGTACGGGAACTATAAGATCTACGCCTATGCATTGGTTGCCTATCATCGCATACCGCCATCCAACCTTCGATGGCTGAAATCACTAACCAAGGAATACAATAAACTCCTCCAAAACATTGCAATGCCAGCCAACACAGATATTAACCACCTCTTGCAGAGAAACGGGCTTCAATCCAGAAACCTTATAATTTGAACAGCTTCTAACTTATCCATGCACAAAAATGTATACAAGATTATGGAAGCATGGATCATTGAGCGGAAAAAAATTACGGGTGAATCTTTATCGAACTCCCTACACTGCATCACGGACATGCCGCCTGGCTTCGATCAACCGAGAAGGATCTAGTCGGCGTTAAACAGAAACCGAAATGGCCATGGCAGGCGCGCTGATTTTGCCTTCAAATGTGGATGGCAAGAGTCCCTTAGATATGACTGCGAAGCTAACAGACAGACATAAAGTCGCAGAGTGTGAGAACGGCCTGTATAGTGATGACCAAAATGACTTTTTTGTACTTACCAACGCGACGAAGCGATTAATTACATGAAGAATCTGGACTTTTATATTTGAAAAGCAGGAAACTTGACCCTGCACAACTTTTATTTCATTACCTATTATTATTTTTTCTTCTTTATTATTAATAGCAAATGTTACATTTTTCCTTATTGTGATATAAGCGGCCAAATACTTAATAAAAAATAGGTAAATAAAATATTCTACACCGAGAAAAAACAATAAATACAGAGAATTCTAAAAATATTAAAGCATTTTTTATTATTATGAAGGTATTAAGACTTTCTAAAAAAATGGCATTGTAGTCATTTTACCTTTTCAGCGTCAATATGTTTCCCATAGGCATATTATTTGAATTTTATTTTCATGGCATGCGTACATTCATCTAACCATGTTTTGAGATCGTTCAAATCGGCGGAAAATCTGTCAAAATCATAGAAAATTGAAAAAAATGTAGGTATTTTGCGAGGTTTAATGTTATCGCCAACAATTCACACAATTCTTCTTCTTCTTCTTCTCCTTTTAAATAGACCTTCAGCTCTGTTTTTTAAGAGGCCTGCTCTTCCTGCGAGGTGGACCCCCAGCTATCCTTCGATCTTTTTGGCGGTCTACCGCGAGGGCGGGTTCCGTGAGGCTGATTGTGAAGCACGATATGAGGAAGTCTGGTGCTGTCCATCCTTTGGACATGACCATACCAGTCCCTCCTCCGCTGCCTACTCCATCTGATGATATCGTCAACCTCACATACTTCCCTATGGGGAGAATGAATGAGAAACGCCTGACGAAGAAAATATACAGAGCGGAAAGGAATGGAATGAGAGGTCGGGGACGCCCAAGAAAGGGATGGAACGACCATGTGAACGATATTCTGAAAGACGGAAATGTTAGAAGTGTGAGCAACAGACGAACATGTATGAGACGATGCATGAATGTGGACGAGGCGAGAAATGCGTGCCAGGATATAAAAATATGGCGTTTGGTTCTCTCTGCCTACCCCGCAAGGGACATGGCGTGATGGTATGTATGTATGTGTATGTATGTATGTATGTACTTCCCTTATTCTGGAGTTCCTCACTCGGTCTCTCAGGGTTTTGCCTGCAATAGCTCTCAATGTCTTCATTTCTGAAGTCCTCAACATTTGTTTGCTTCTGACTGTGTCTGCTCGTGCCTCTATACCATATGTCATCACTGGTCTTACGCATGCTTTGTAGATACTCACTTTGCTTTTAATGGCCATATCCTCATTTTTCCAAATAATGGATTTTAGGGCGCCCGAGACTGCAGCTGCCTTATTGACTTGGCTCTGAATTTCTTCGCAGAGGTCAGCATCTTCTGTTATGTCAATTCCTAGGTATCTAAAGGTATTAATCTGTTCAATTGGGTTGTTGTCTATAGTCAGATTGCATGCTATGTGTGTTTTTGAGAATGTCATACATTTAGTCTTATCAATTGAAATTGCCATGTTGTATTGTTTGCAGGCGCTATGTAACCTGTTCAGCATTATCTGTAGGTCGTTGTTAGTTTCGGCTACTATAATAGCGTCGTCGGCATAGCAGATCGCATTAACAATTTCCTTCCCCATTCTGTACCCAAGCTGGGGCGATTTAATTTCACACAATTCAAGGTCCATAATTCTTCAACTATTTAATTAAATTTGTATTGTCCAACTTTTTGTGCATATGGATTGTGCAATTGCATAATAATTATGAATATTTATGTATTTCGATGTCCAGTTGAATTTTGGAGTAATGTGTTTCACAAAGTAGATCTTCTTCTTCAGTCCATCTTCTTACAGTAATGGACATAGGCCTTCCCCTGAAACCTCCACAGCTCCCTATCTTCGGCAGACCGCAACCATCCGCCTCCAGCCAATCGTCTTGTATCATCAGACCACCTTGTTATCAGGCCTTCCAACACTTTTATTGCCCGTTCTAGGTCGCCATTCTAGCACTGTGGTTCGGGCGACATGTCCTGCCCAGCTCCACTTCTGCTTGTCAACCTTTTGGACAACGTAGGCTATTTTGATTTTCTCTTTTATCCACAAGTTTTCTATCTCTTAACAAAAAACCCAGCATTCTCCTTTTCATGGCTCTTTGTGTTATTGCTAAATTTTGTAGCATTTTGTTAGTAAAGGCAAGAGTTTTACAGCCATACGTCAGTATTGAGAGAACGCAAGCGTTAAAAACTTTATTTTTAAGATAATTGGCGTACTTCGGATACTTGAGGATGTAAGAGAGTTTATCAAAGGCGGCTCATACTAGACCTCTTCTTTCAATTTCTGCCTCTGGATTTTCTTTACAGAGTTTCATAGTGTGACCAAGATAAACATAACTACCAACCTTTTCGATGACTTTTCTATCTACCAAGATGCTCTTCGACGCTATTTCTGCATTGCTCATAACTTTGGTTTTTGATGTATTCATTTTGAGAACAATTTTCTAAAACATTTGCATATGTCGTTCATCATATCTTCTAATTCTCTCTGTCTTATGTATTTCAATTAATTAATATTTTTAATAAATAAAAATAAAATTAAAAATATTAATTAATTTCAATGGAATTCAATCAAGAACTGACGACCAAAAAGTTAAATCTAATTATGTATTTCTATTTCTTGTACCTATACTAACTCAAGATATTCTGAACACATAATTATGGTTGGCAATAGGTAATACTCAGCTGAAAATAAGGACGACAATATCATAGAAGGAGCGATC
This sequence comes from Molanna angustata, assembly GCA_963576475.1. Lineage (NCBI taxonomy): Eukaryota > Metazoa > Arthropoda > Insecta > Trichoptera > Molannidae > Molanna > Molanna angustata. The sequence continues at coordinate 24,597,589 of OY754969.1, read as the reverse complement.
AAATAAAGGGGGTGATAGTTTTCTATGAGATTGGTTGAAGAAAGTGTCTGAGTGTGAGTAATCTGAGCGGGGATAGCAAACGATCTGACATTCGACAGGAAACTAAGAAAATCAGACATTTTTAACAAATAGCTATGTATCGTATCCAGATGAAATCTGAAAGTGACTTTTCTAGGATCAATCAATTGATCTGATAATCTTATAAATAAATCTTTTCAAAAAACAAACAAGAATCAGCTTTGCTGGTATGCAAGGAATGATATATTTGTCGAAGAACAAAAACAAATAGTTTGGACAGAGTCAGTAAGAAGAAGAAAAAGTGGTTTGAAAAGCTAAAAATTACCTTTGTTTCTTACTAATCAAAATTTAAATATTTCATAAAATTTAGCTATCAAAGAAAAAAATGCATTTTACGGATTTATCAATCTGTTATTAGGTAAGTTCCGTAATAAATTTATATGCTATTTATTTTGTTAATTATTCGATCATAATTTATAACTTTTTAACAAATTTTTCAACTTTTTGTTGATAGCGAAATTGTAATAAATGTTTTAAATCACATTATAGTTAAAGTATTACTTTATGTAACAATTTGGTTTGATTTAATCTCCAAATCTTAATCTCTAAATTTCCAATATACTTTATCTACCGAAGATCCAGATTTCAAAAATCATGTCTGGATGGGGATACAAAGTTATACTGTAAGTGTATCCAGTATCCATACATTTAAGTAACTAGCGATCAAGGCAATATCTTTACTGCCAATATGCTATTCGCTCGACTTGTTATTAGCTACCTCATACACCATATACCTAACACTAGGGGTGGTAAATCCGTGGTAGATGGGTCTTCTGTTTCACGTGCATTCAAGAATATGTAAGTCTAAAAATATAAAATCTAAGCAATATTTCTAAAGACTAGTGGATTTATAGGAATATCGATTATCGATTCAAAGTAACATTGTTTATTGCGTGAATTTTCACATTAGTTTAGTAAGATTGAAGACATTATCAACATAAATATACAGATATTAATTTTATATTTTATATACCTTTAGTATAAAGGTATGTAATATGTATAGAGATCAGGATCACCACTGATTTAAATTGTTTCATATGTCTGAGTGTATTGTTTTCATTCGAAGCCCGACCATATATCGGCGGGACTTTAGACTGCCTCAGACTAACCTGGCAGCTACACAAAATAATGTGTATTACAAAGGTTTTCAACTGTATAATTATTTGTCAGAATGTGCGAAGGAAGCATCTGGTCTTGCCGCTTTTCGTCGCCTAGGTGTTGAAAACACAAATGAATATTTTCTTGTTTTTTGTTGTTTTTATATAATGAATACTGTATAAATTTGTTATTTTTTCAAGTTTTTACTATTTTTGTTTATACTAGATGTAAAAAAATTGCATGATTTTTTTACATCTAAATAAAATATCTATACATACATACATAACGTTTATTAAATATGATTTTGGTTTATTTTTTTATGTAATATTTTACACTGTACGCAATATTTTGTGTTTATCAAAAATAAAATAAAATATCTATATATTTTTTCGGTTAGATGAAAACCGGTGATTTTGAAATTGTCTAGCAGACGCGTAATGTGTATTTAAATAAATTTGATTATTACTGAATCGATACTTACATATTACTCCGTTCATTATGAGTTTTTAAAGGAATGGATTGGAATGGATTTTTTAATGCGTGGTTTCACCGTTATTGGGAAGAGACTAATATGAGGCAATGTGCAAATGACTCAAACCAGATATAACAGTGAAATAAATTTTCTGCCTGAATGAGTGTGGTAGGTATGCTGAAGGATTCTGGAACATTTATCTCTGTTTTTGATGACGATGATGTTGCCGAAACACTTATTAACTGAGTTGAACAAGGACAGATATGTTTTATTATAAGCGGGATGAGAATGCGATGCGGGCGCGTGAATAATGATCGTTCGGTTTTGTATTTAGGCGCGTACGGATCTTATAAGCAGTGCAGATTGATACTTCTTCTTCTTCTTATTTTAATGGCTTTTTATCACCGTTACCAGTGTTCTTTCTAGCAGGATTGATACTAATTGAAGGATGCGCCCGCTACTGAGCGACGATGATATTATTGTTACGGGTTTTTGGAGATGGATAGTGTAAGTAGGTAGGAAAAAGACATAAGGTACTGGAAACCAAATCCAGCCACATATAATATATTTCGTCACTTTACCTCCTCATTAATACATTGGCGAAACCAGTCGTCATTATTATTAATTGAACTTGTTTGTAAAATAGGTGTTTGCTCAATATTCTTTGTTAAATCATAGAAAAATAAATGGAGTTAATGTTTGTCTATCCCTATTTGTTAAATGCAGAGTATGATAGTATATAGGTAAGTATGTATTCTTACCCCGCATGCTCAAAAGTTAATAAAACTTCCCTTAACTATTAGGTACTTACTCGGCCTATAATAACTCTCTTGGAGATAGGTAAGATAAAATAAAAAGCAGCGTAGTTTGATACCAAAAGTGCATTAAATATGCATTGGATCGGTGACTACCTTGATGATATTGCCGGATAAAGTTGGTAGACCAATCTTTTATGAGTTTGCTTTACGCGACTTAACAGACTTCTCATAAAGTGGGTGGTAATCATATCACCTGAGATAAATATAATCAAGTACACTCTGATGACTACATCGAGTGCTGGAATAGATTGTCACTATGAAATAATGATGCACTGGAAAATTAAAAATCGATGACCCAGATAGACACAAAAATTTAAAAATCGATCACCCTTTCAGTATACCTATGTTAAATTTTCTTAAACATATTGATTTTATCTAAATAGATTTGCGTAAAATTAAACTTTTTTAAAGTACACCTCATTATATCTCATTATATTACAATTTTGATGTTCATTTAATAATAAATACTTACATATACACTTTGGTAATATTTCTTGAAATCAAACTCATAATAAATTTACTTAAAAATTATGAAATAGGTAGGTACATAAATTGTAATATTATATCGACCAACTAGGCAAAGTCGTTTGATCATTGTGATGGTGTCCTGGGTTCGATTTCCAATCAAATTTTTGATAAAATGAAATTATTCTGATGCTTAAAATTGTAAACGTTCAAGAAACATAGGTTATTTTTAAAAGAATTAGCATTGTTTGTTTAAAATATTCATTGGATCGTATTCAAGACTGAAGCATACACGTCATAATCCGGAATAAATTTTCAGCAATAAAATTGTATTACAGCTAATAAATTTTTAAAATACTCATGAGGCAATTCAGCGAATAAAAATAAATCGCGAAAGGAAGAATTTATTCTTTTCCCAGAAATATGAAGCGAAAAATCAACCTGCCAAAAATCATATTCTGCGTTGCTATGCGTAACGTTACCTTCACACATCCCTGATTCCCTAAGGTGTAATAATAATATTCCAGGCTCTTCCATAGGAGACTGCTCTGTATGCTGGCAGCAATCCACCACCGCAGGGTTGCGCTAATACCTACTACCGATGATAGCGGTAAAGGTTTACTTAGACGGTTACGGTATCGCCGAAATACCGGCTCGCGTCCCTTAGGGACTTGAGGTTCACAATTCGGTCTGACAACTACCAAGTGAATGTATCAAAATACTTTTTGTGTGAACCTACGCAAGATGTGGTTGATAAAAAAAACAATACAAAACCTCTTGTTCTACATATATGTTTCTGTATACGAGTATAATACAATATTGCAATTGTAGGTAATGTAAGTGTCGTGGCCGCCCGAGAAAGAGTTGGCATGATCATATAAATGAGATTTTGAAAGATGGTAATATACGAAGTCAGAATAATAGGAGAGCATGTATGACGCGATGCATGGATGTAAATGAGGCAAAACATGTATGTCAAGATAGAGGTGTCTGGCGTTCGGTCCTCTCTGCCTACCCCAAGTAGGGATACGGCGTGATGGTATGTATGTGTATGTAATGTAGGTATCAATTTTAGACTTTTTTAGTATTTTATATTTTTGTTTTTATAAGGGACGTCTTAGGAAAAAGTAAATCACACAGAGTTTTTTCTTCTTTTCGTTTTTTTTTCGTCTTTTTCCCTTTATCCCTCTTCCTTTCTCCTCTCCTATCCTCCATCCAATAAACATAGTGTATCTATCTGATGTATTTTTTATTATTCTTATTTTTGTTCTTATTTATACATATATTATTTTTTGTTTCTTATATTTGACTTTGTATTTTTAAGTTATGATTGATTTATTTAATTATTTTTTTTTTATTCATTTATTATTTTTTTTTTTTTCTATTTCTCTATTTGTATTCTTCTATCCCTGTTACTGGCTGTATTTACCATGGTGGTTGACTGGTAGAGATTGCCTGCGGGCAATAAGTCCGCCACGTTGTATAAAACAATAAAAGTATTTTATTATTATTATTATTATTAGTTTCTTAAAGAAGTTCACCACCCATTCTGAATGTTGCATTTTTAAGTAAGATGAGACTGATGTAACATGCATGTGTCTTGCTGCACTGGTTGTAGGATATGCCGTGGTAGTATGAACTGTCTCAGTTTCTAAATCTCAGTTTCTTATCTTTAAATTTGTTTTTTCTTCTTTATCCTTTAATAAATATATCAATGATCTAATACGTAAGAGATAAATGTCTTATTTGTATTTCTTTTTATTTCCTTTTAATAATTGTATGCATGTACTGTGTGCTGTATTCTGTGCGTTAAAATCTGTTTGAAGGTGTCTTGGTCATAGGATGAGTATGTCTTCCCGATGGTCTTCTTTTAGTAGTCTTACCTACCGGTCGCTGATCGCTTTGGACACATTTCAATTTTGGAAAGACTTTTTGACTAAATTGTTCATTAATTTTTATATGTTTATCCAATGGATCACAATTTTAGAAAGTCTTTCTGACAAGTTTGTTTATTTTTATTTATTTGGATCAGTATACAGTAAAATTAAAAATTATATATAAAAAACAATGTACAAAATAAGACATATTATAGCCCAATCACAATAGCATATAACAAGTTCTAAAAAAATATGACTAAAAACTTAAAAATAATAAATAAAGTACCAAAAAAATTACAAAAAATAACTAATATATTAATTTTTATATGTAGGTACATTCAGTGGATCGCCATTTTGAAAATTAATTTCCAAATTTTCATATATTCAGTGTATTTGGTATATTACCAAGAAAACATATTCAAATTACGATGGTAAGGACTGTACCAAAGATATTAGGCATTCTGTTGTTCATTAAAAACAGTATATGTGTCATTTTATGTTTATTTTATTTTGTAGTCTAGGTATTCTTAATATTTTTTACTGCAACTGCGGTGACCCACAAGAAAAATTTTTGAAAAATAAAATTCAGGTGAATTGAAATTTAAGAATCCGGAGTACTTGCAAAAAGGAAATTTTATTTTTCTCAAAGGCTCAAGGTAATATATGAGCAGCCAGTCATAAAGTATGATCTTAGCACATTTATTGAATCAATGGATTTGGGATTCATAAATCGTAACCCACCATTTGTTTTTTTTGGCATTGGGTTTTCGTTTATTTACCTGCTCGAAGGTCAACACATTTCACTCCTTTCAGTTGGGTTTCGTTCCTTGCTGATCATAAATTCGATCGAATTGGGAAGGCGTGAGTAAAACTCTGGAAAACAACATTAAAAGAGAAATGTGTGGCCATTTGCACGTGGAAATTTAATGAAAATTACACATTGTAATCGAAGTAAAAGGAATATGTGTATTTTGTAAATAAGGAAACTTTGTAATTTAATGGCTTAATTGTATACTAATTTAAATTTAATCCTTTTTGTATTTATTTCGCTAAATTTTTAACCATCCGATATGAAAACAAACAGTGGCAATATCTGAGATTGACAACAAAGAAAATACATGTAAAATTATTAAAATTTTATTTAAAATTTTACCAATGTGCGTTGAACATGGTGGAAGTGGTTGTATCGTTATTTATAATTTTGAGCAATTTTACACGTATGTTATAAAAGAATTTAGGGAATCATATTATTTTCTTATTTCAATATACCCCAACACTCGATTTGTTCCTAGCTGTTACTCATTGTATTCATCAAATCATTTGTATTCATAATTGGTGAACGTTGCGCAAACGCATAAAGTGATCACGTAAACCAGCCGATGACAGGTCGTAAGCCCTGTAGGTGCTTTGTAGTTCCTGGTTCTTCTATAATATCCCAACTTCGTGTCTATTGAGATTTTAAAAGCTTGTCAATAAAAACAATTATTTTTTTACATCCTTCTTTTTTTAATTTAAATATTTTATCTAACAAAATAAATATATATATTTTTAAAAATGATCTTTTTTAAAACTTTATGACCCCAAAATTATGGATGGTGGTGGCAGAGCGGTTAGCGTGCTGAGTAAGTAATCCAGTGATCGCGAGCTCGAATCCTGCCACGACCGATTTTGTTTGATTATAATACATACAAGCATTTATGCTTAGTATATGAGGATATATGTGTACTACTTCCAAGGACATATAGTTATATTCTTTTGAAAAAACTAAACGTGATATTAAATTGATTTCAAAACTATTTGAACATTCGTGTTTCTACAAAATCAAATTGGTTACTATGTAGGTAATTCATTACAAGTTATTTAGTTTTCGAAAAGGTCACATTTTTTTATCTATCTTAGACGATGTAGAATGTAAATTCGATAATAATAGTTTTCAGAATCATTTCACGAATACTTTTCAGGGATTTATGAAAATTGAAAATAAAAATAATAATTGTGTGACAAAATGGGACCGAGGCACCAACACGAAACGTGTCGCTGGTCATTTGATACCCTTAAAATAAAAAAAAGTTATTCTCTTAAAAATGGCGAAAGAAATTGTAACAAACACTGGGCAGATGTATCAATTTCACGTCTTAAGAATTCGTTTCTTTGGGTCAGGCAAACGATTGGTACGTGCCCTCGATATAAATATTTCCTAGACTATTTCCATTTTATTTCCTAACCGTTTTTCTTACGTGAAAAGACTTATTCTTTGGCTGTGCGCTGGGAGTGGGGTAGGCGAGGTGATAGCGGAAAGACAGAGAATTACCCAGAAAATGCTAGATATGGACAGCAAAGCTTTTGTATGGTAGGACGGTTCGACGCTCGGTGATTACGCCCCTACAACTATTACGGCTTACACAAAGGTGGAAAAATCAAAAATGGCGTGACAAGTGCTTTTATTTGTCGAAGCGAATGATTTCCGCCTGGCCTCGATGGGAGAGATTTTTACTGTGCATTTCGGGCGATGCACTATGGACCACAAAGCTTCCACACACGGTTGTGATGCTGGGCCAGATTGGAATGGAACGGAAGTTATCTGCAGACGCTGCGATGCTCAATTGTTAGCTGTAAAATAACATACGCTTTGAAAGAAAACCTCATATCGAAACTGTTACAAAAAAAACTGCACTTTTCAGAAATTGAAATTTATTTACTTGCCAAGCACTCATTTTTGCCAACAGTGCAGCCATAATTTTTTAATTGTTGTTATAGCTCGAGAGAAAGCAACATATTGGATGAATCATTTTTTGATGGCTGGTTTATGATATTTTCTTTCTTATTGAATATACGTATGAAAAAGGTAATTCTGGCACCTGGGAGTAGTTGCATTTACTGGTGCGCATTTATAGGTGAAAATTGCAGATTCGAACATTATTTTAATATAATTTGTACTTGTACGTAATTTGTACTTATAAAATCCGTCTGTGAAATATGTACTTACTGTTACTGAAACACGTAAAAAAAGAAGAATATTTTTTTTCTGAAATCTTTCCGGGTGTGCGCTGAACAAATCACCAAGTTTCATTGTCATCAGATGGATGGTATAAGAGCACAAAAAGGACTTCAAATATACAAATGATACTAAACTCTGCAATTTTTACCTATAGGAAAGAGATGCGCACTGGTAAACGCAACCACTCCCGGGTGCCAGACTTGCCTTTTTTATACCTATATTCAATAAGAAAATTTTTAAACAGATTTTTAATTATCTCAATAGAGACGAAGTTGGGAAATTTACTGTAGGAGAACCGGGAAATCAAGGCACCTACAGGGCTTACGACCTGTCATCGGCTGGTTTACGTGATCACTTTATGCGCTTGCGCAACGTTCACCAATTATGCCTTTTAATGAGATCCCTATCAATTCAATTTTGAAAGTTCTATATATTGTAATACTAAAATTCCTTATTTTCAAGCGAAAAGAATTTCAGTATTACAATATATAGAACTTTCAAAATTGAATTGATAGGGATCTCATTAAAAGGCATAATTGGTGAACGTTGCGCAAGCGCATAAAGTGATCACGTAAACCAGCCGATGACAGGTCGTAAGCCCTGTAGGTGCCTTGATTTCCCGGTTCTCCTACAGTAAATTTCCCAACTTCGTCTCTATTGAGATAATTAAAAATCTGTTAAAAAATATCTTTGACTCCCGACAGGGAAAAAAATCCAATGTTTGCGCATATGCAATAATAAAAATATTCAATAAGAAAAGAAACAGTCACTAAAAAAATATTTGTTTTCGACGTTGATATCTCTTAGACTGTTTGAAATATGTTATTGAAATTTTAGAACATATTATATACTTTATGATATATTTTAGTAGGAATATTATAATTGGAATGATATAATAACCCAAATATGGTTACCTACTTAAGTCAACATATGTATACAAAAATGGGTACGTACTTATAGATGTTTCAATTTCTACCCTTTATTTGAACGAGCCGCCCCAATTAGCATAAAAGTTTCTCTGTAATTCAAAGGGAGATATTTTGGGATCGAATTCGATGCAATATTGGGTTCTTTATAATTTCCCCGAGAAATTCGCAAACTTTGATTTTAGAAATACACATTAAAAGCATTGTAGGGCATAAATAATTCGTCTGAAACTCGTTGCTAAGGTTGCGGTTTCCATCATTCAATTTCCTGCGATCCATCTAAAGGCTTTTAAGAAACTTGTTTACTGTGTGGTTAAACGTGTCTGTAATTATGCGATCATCAAAGAAAACTTTGCTGGTAGCGCAAGCATCATCTACCTATACACTTACTATATCTTTCTCAACTATTGCTTCCGTCGTCCTTTTAATATCTCCTATCGTCATCTTACTCGATCAAGTGGTACTTGTTTCAGGGAAAATATATTGATTTAGTATTAGAGGTTCTCAGATTACTAATGTTCTTGTCTTAGAGCGAACTCGCTGTAATGTTATAATGGATTCATTTAACCAATAGAGAGATTCATTATATCAATGGAAAGATTATTTTTACCAATAGAAATGCATTATATTAATATACAATTATATAGTTGCCATTTATAAGATTGTATTTTTTATAAAACACGTTTTTGTTGCCCATGTTGAAGAAAAATTATTCCATAGCAATGTTTATATCTGCAGTTTTGGGGTAAAATGTTTTTTTTCAGATTCAGAGTTAAGTGATTTCATAGGAATGTTAATGGCGACAGTCTACAGTTTCAGACCCTAATTATTTCTTAATAATATTTATATTTACAGTGCGGAGTAAAATAATTTTAAACCAATGTCTACAGTGTGTACAAAAAAATTAGCAAAATTTATGACCGTAGTTCATTCCAACCGTTGTTTATTCCAACTGCAGTTTTGGGGTAAAATAATTTCAAAGTCTTTTTCAGATTCAGAGTAAAATTATTTCATAGGAATGTTAATTCCAACAGTTTACAGTTTTGAAGCAAAATAACCACTTAGTTATATTAAATATTTAAATTTACAGTGCGGAGTAAAATAATTTTAAAGCAACGTTGATTTATGTCTACAGTTTGTAAAAAATATTTTTTAGTAAAATATTTTGTCTACATTTTTTCGTAGCAATGTTTATCTCTACAGTTCGGAGAGAAACTGTATCATATTTACGTCTACAATTTTGGAGTGTTACTTAATTGCAATTACTAATTAAAAATGTCACTGATTTTGATTTAATTAGTCGGTATAAATATGTGTTAGATGGTCCATTACGCGTCAGAAGAAATAATATAGGTTAGAGAAAATACAATAAATTGCAGCGATTTAGGGATGCAGTTGGTATATCAGCACAGACAGTTTACTCATTGGCTAATTAGTTTGATATACTATCCTTGTTCCGCAGCTTGCATTCTACTTCTACCAGTATTCCGGTGCAAGATCAATGTCTGTTCTTATTTGGATTACATGAAACTTTCTATTTTATAATATTGCTTCTATTTAAAATGTACATTGCTGTTCTTACCTATTAAAATAATAATAAACGCTTCCTCGCACCATGCGCCATTGGTGAATTTATTGTCATATGGCGAAACTAACCAGTGTTTATTGTAACTATAATGCTTTATGTACTTTTTACAAGGATATATTCATTCTTTTACTAACCTTTTGTATAAAAATATTGAGTAGTTACAAGTGTCATGTACATTCAGTCACAAATGGTTTAAGTGATTTATCGTAAGTGAATAATTCTCAATTTTAAATAGGTATTTGTTTTCGGCATATAATTATCATAATATAATATATAATCTAAGGTTTTCGGAAGAAATTGCAAACGATATAAGGTGATAACATCAAAAGAACTGTTTATTTAAAAAAATATCAATATTTTTTATTTTTATGTACCTATACCTACAACCTTTGTAAATACATATTATAATATGTTTTTTCTCATCGCAACAAGCATTAATAGGTTATTTTTAAAAGGATAAAATAGTTGTGCCTAGTATTTTTTTTATATTATTTGTGCTATAGTGAAATAAATAAATATAAACAATTAAAAAATAACCACATAAATCCTAGTTTATTTATTTTTATTTCATTTTTTGGTTGATAGACAGTTATACAGTCTACATAATTTATAAAACAGACAATGTTGCATTGCATTAGTGGATCAGTGTAAATTCCATGTATTATCCAATAGGATAATTAACATTGATTATAAAAAATTACAAAGAATACATAATTGATTCATACTAATAACTTTTTATTGCTATGAATTATAATTTTTTTTTTGTTTAATAGTATTTAAGTGTTATACGTATTTTATTTGATTTCTTTTACTCTTTTTTATTTGCTGTTGTACATACACAATGTTGTCATACTTTGTAATCTGGTTGGTTGGAAGAAATTGCCTAATGGCAATAAGCCCGCCAGTGTACAATTATATTTGTTTATATTATGTACAAGAAGATGTATAAATAAATAAATAATAAAAATAAAACTAAAAAAAAACACGTAAAAAAGATAGCTGATAAAATCAAAGTAATTATAACTTACTATTTACGTCAAACTGATCGCTTAATCAAAAACGCATTATTGTAATTTTTTTCGGTAATTTTTCCCATATAAATTTATAGCTGGAATATACGTTTAAAAATGTAATGTAATTATGTAAATATCCCTAAGTAATTATTGTAATGGTGTACCTATCTATGTAGCAAGATCATGTCCATAGATCGACGGTGTATGGTGGCATCTCCAAGAGTTAGCCAATAGAGTGATGTCAAGTAGTCTGATTTAGGGCCCGCTGGCTACACCCGACCCGACCTGAACACAAGTCCCGACAGTTGATGGCAGAGACTAAACACTCTCAATTAAATGCAAACCTCTAGACGCAAATGGACATATAATGGCGGTTCACTGATTATATCCTTCCAAGACTGAATCACGTCGGAAACATGCCATTTTTATTATAAAATTTACTATAAACTTAGTAATATGCAAAAAAAAACGTATTGTTTACATTAGATCATTGTCTATATTACTTACAAAATATGATGCTAAAAATAAAATGTATTTAATTATTAGTTTTAATAATTGCTCAGCATAAAAACACGTTTTCCGTAAAATAAATACACGTAAAAGTTAAATTTTATGACAACAGCTGTGGAAATCGGAATAAGGAAGACAAAAAAATCATAATGTAAGTTCATGTGCGACAGCGTATTATAGATCAGGGGGGCAAGTATGGTCCAACCGGCGAAATCAAAACCCTCGTGATTACTATCATGGATATAATTTGCATATGGAGTTCAATGACATCTAAAGATATTATAGAACTCCACATAATAATTATATCCATGATATGGGTACCCAATCGTGAGGGTTTTGATTTTGCCGGTTGGACCAGACTTGCCCCCTGTAAAATTTGCTGAGGATTACAAACTTCACAGAGATGTTATATATTGATATTATTATTTTTGGCATAGTATGTACCTACGTATAATATGCTGAACAATGAGAGGTTGGTGACGCTCAAGAAAGGGATAGTACGACTATGTGAACGATATTCTGAAAGACGGATATGTTAGAAGCGTGAACAACAGATGAACATGTATGAATGTGGACGAGACGAAGAATGCGTGCCAGGATAGAAAAAATGTGGCGTTCGGTTCTCTCTGCGCGAGGGACATGGCGTGATGGTGTGTTTGTATGTTACATTATTAAAACAAATTTACTTATTTTGTTCAAGTATTGAAAAATGGACCAATTTTTTCTCGTTTATAGGTAAAAATGTTTGTTGATTTCATTAAAATTAGTTGAATCAAGGTTGCATCAATTGAACCCGCTTGATACACACGGTTTCCAATAAAGCTTTGGACCCTTCCTAAAACCCTGCTTGTTGATAATGTGTAATTAAAAATGGTTTTGTAAAATCGGTTAGTAATCTATCTTTTTTTAATGTTTATTTTGTTGAAAACTATATATTAGAAAATTATTTATTTTGTAAATAATATTTTGAAAATGGCAAGGATATGTTTGATCTATGTAATGTGAAGTGGTTCATGACGATAGTAAGCGGGCGCATATTTGCGAGGAGTTTGTTGTTTCGTTGTAGAATATATAGAGGGGTGTGAGTGTGAGTGCGAGAACATGGGACATCAGACTAGAGAAATTGCTAAACAAAACGGAATGGACATATACGTGTGACAAAGGAGAGAGTATACAAGATATACACATCAAGAGAAAGGGGTAAAAAGGGACAACCTGTTCAGTAACCTTAATGTTGTTACGACATCATTTTGTAATAAACTACCAGGGAGCGGTGTAATTGAAAGAAAAACCAAGTACAAAATACAAGTTAGGAAATACCGATTTGCTCCGGAATAGAGACGGTATATAATGGTCGTTTTCAGCAAAATGATAAATATGTCAAGTGGCTTCTTGCTAAAACAATGCGGCGGGCATTTCTACCAACTATTTATGTATCGAGCCAAAATTTAATTAAACACAGATAAAATAAAGGTGCTGTTTCCCTAAACGCGGCGATATTTATATATCTTAGTGTTGTTTAATTACTGAAATATAATCGTACATAGCTTGTTAAGTTTTAATAATGTACAATTTAGGGCATCTAAGGAATTTTAAGGTATAACGTTTTAATTACATCGTATATTCTCTTCGGTACATTCGAACAATGCCAGTAGGTACCTACATACTGCCTACTCTACTAGTACACTTTTAGTTTTCAAATAATAAGAAACAATTATAATCCTATTAAAGGTGTAATTTATTTCATTAATTACGTGATACATAACGGGAGTGCAAAATTAATTTTCCTATATTAATATTTAATACATTTAAGTAAAAATATAATTTGTATATACGGAAAGGTAAATCTTGTTGTATATTGTTATTCGTTTAGACGAGATAGTGTTATAAAATGATTCAGAAGTTAGATATGTAAATGATTAAGTAGTATTGTCGTTTGCCGATTGGGTACATGAGCAATATCGGCATCACCATAAAATCATAGTCTTAGAAAATATTTTTTGCCATAGTAAACATTATTTGCCAAAATATTATTTGCCATAGTAGCAAACCATACATAAGTACAGAGTGGCTGCGAACCTGAAAATATTTTCCAAAAGATACAAAAAAAGATAGAAAAAGTCTTCTCAACATTTTTATAAATTGCTGCTGTTCATGTAAATATTTTAATTCAATACATACATATTTATAAATAATTACAAGAAATCGTATATTAAATTATGTGTAAGAGACTAAAAATCTCGTCAAAGAAATACATTTTTTGAATTTCAGACTTTTTTATTACACTGCCGATAAACGTTTGATTATTTACTAAATTTAGTTTGTCGATCGACAACGAAACTTAAAAATGTAGATCCACAGTGAAAACAGATTTTTTTATTGTTCGCTGTGTTATCTTTTGAGATTAAACAATAAAAGCAACAGTCCTTGTAAATTATTAATTGTCCTTATAAATTGTTTACAAATAAACTAATTTCTCAAAAGATGGCGTTACAAAAAAGGTTTTTTCGTTACTTCATAGATGGCAATTGTATAATTCCTTATTTTCAGGTGAAATGTTACACATTATTCAAATATATAGAACTTTCAAAAAAAAAATTGATAAGGAAACTCAATAAGAAGGCATAATTACCAGCCGATGACGGGTCGTAAGCCCTGTAGGTGCCTTGAGTTCCTGGTTCATCTATAATATCCCAACTTCGTCTCTATTGAGATGTTAAAAAGTTTGTCGATAAAATAAATCGGGATGTTAATCACTCGCGCAATCCGAATATACTTACATTTAGACTTAACCAATTAACAAAAATAGTAGGTACATCAAAATTAGCCATTAAATATGAATTAATTGACGCGATAAACCAAATTATGAATTTGAACCGATTTCATTTTAAGAAAATAATAATATTTTAATTTATTACAATACGACTGACTAAAATATTAACTGACCGATCAATTCATAACAGACCCGAAATAATCCAGTAATATTATAAAATCATTTAATGAAAAAATTGGATTTTTAAACCTTAATAATTTGTTGTATTTATGTTGATGTATTACATAATTTACAATTTACGCATTGACCTTCTTATTGTTTTGAGTAAGTGCATGATGGTAGTAATAATAAATGATTATATTATTTGTAGTACTTAATAGTTATTATTATCATTATTAAATCGGCCATAGCCGTAAAAAAGAATAATAATAATATAAAGTATTATTATTAAATTTATTTATGTAAAGCAGTGTTTTTTTTTTGTGTATACTTTACTCGTGAAATTATTTTGAATTAAACATGTATCTAAAATATAATATGTAATAACGTTTTCAGCAGATGGGTTTACTACGTAATATTCTGAAACTGATGAAATTTTCAAGAGTCAGAAGCAAATCGACTGTTTCAGATATTAATTATCGGATTATTCGTTTGAAACGATCAACTAGAAGTTTCATCGTCTCTCAAGAGGAGAAACAAGGAATTAACTGATCTCCAGCAAGTCTCGCTCTACACTAATATTCGGGAAATACGGACGGAAGTCTATTGAATTTTTATGTAACAATCAACTATGTAAATGTGTACAGACTTACTTGAGTTTTGGATAGATGTTTTATATTTTAATTGAAGAAAATAAATGAATTTAATATTTAATTAATAAATTATAATTCGGATATACACACAAATTAAAAAGTAGTTACTTTGGTACCTATGTACTTAATTCCTTACTTATATAAAAGTCAGTACGAAAACAATATTCTTTACTCTCCGCACAATGGAATAGTGGAGAGTCATGATTTCACAATTTTTAATTTTGTATTTAATTTTACATCAATTTCTCAACGGGTATCATGTAAAGAGTGCACACTGTGAGTTTCGTCGTGATGTGTTTGTATGTATGGCGTATGGCGTATGGCGTACAGCGTTAGGCGTACGGAATTGTCCTTTTTGTCCTCTCTACAGCCCAAACTATAAGTCCGATCGACGCATATTTACATCATATAGGTATGTAAAGTGCATAGACCTAGAACTGATTAGTTTTCCATGGAGAACTTTTAATTTCTTCTCTATGATTTCATTATTACGTTGTTTTTGATTTGTGTCCTCTCTACAGTCCAAATTATAAGTCTGATCGATTTCATATTAACATCATATGTGTAAAGTGCATAGACCTAGAGTTTTCCATAGACATCCGTTAATTTCTTCTCTATGATTTCATCTGTCAAATTTTCGAAATGCTCTCACGGTCTGGAAAATCGAGTTTTTTTGTATAGGTACTGTTTGAAATTTCGATACAACAAAAATAGATTCATTAAAAATGCATTCAAGGATTGTCAAAATTTAAAGAAAAAAAATCTATGGTTTGCCATATCAATGTGAAATAAATTTCATATTTGTATGAAAAATGTATATAACAGAGGTAAAATAGCTTCTGTAAGGGAAAATTGAGTGAACAGGTATAATGTCAAATAATTACTAAACAGAATATCCAATCGGTGACCCTCTTTGGAGATTTGAGATGTTGATCTTCTCACAAATTTGGGCTGAAATCACAGTTGAAGGACTTAAATGATAACTTTAAATAATTTTAGTTTATTATAATTGCTTTTGTTTAAATTTTTATTTGATTCAACTGGTTTCAAAGTGACAGATTCTTCTTCAGGGCGGATACAACTGAATCACGCTCCGGAACGACTTTCTATTTATCACGTCGCGTTGCATTGTAAAGTTGCAATGTAAGCGTGTAACACTGGCCAATAGGCAAAACACCGAATGGGTCAATCAGCGAACGCTTTCGTCTTCTTCTTATTCGTTTAGTAAACCTGTTGGTCTGTTATTCAAAAACTATGCCTCCTGAGAAGTCCAACTATCCTTTCATCTCTTGGGTGGTCTTCCGGGTAGACGGTGATCAGAAGGGATTTCATTTGCTGCTATATATCAAGTCTATCACTGTCCATTCTGGTTACGTAGTACCTCCAATGTCTTCTTCTGGATCTACTCCACCGAATGATGTCCTCTGTTGCACATGTTTTTTTTATTTCAACATTGCGAGCACGATCTCGGAAAGTTTTTCCAGTGATTGACCCTAGAACCTTCATTTCCCTTGACCTTAGGAGCCCCATGGTTCGTACTGTGTCCACTCGTGTTTCCACGGCATACGTTATGATCGGACGCACGCATGTCTAATATACTTTGTCCTTTTTATTAATACGTATGTGTTTATTTTTCCAGATCATATTTTTTAGACACCCAGATACGGAAGATGTTTCATTAGCTTATTCGCGGACTTTAGTGTTTAGGTCATTAAGGTTCCAGATCTCTACTCCTAAATATTTAATACTCATTACTTACTCCACAATAGTCATCAACAGTTCACATACACCTTTTTTTAATGTATATGTCCTTGTTAAACAAGTACATATTATACATCTTCCTACGTTCCCTAAAATAAGCAAATAAATGCTTGTGCTTAGGTGAACGAAATCGGTTGAGGCAGGATTCGATCTCGCGACCACTGGATTACTAGCCCAGCGCGCTAACCGCTCTGCCACCGACCCATCTGAAATGACCTTGAATGCTGTCAAAAATTTTAAAAGGTATATCAACGATTTTCAATTATTATATTTTAAAATATCATGTGTATATTGTAGTATAGTTGTTTCCCTCACCACGTAGTACTGTATGTAATGGCAATATAAAGTTTCAAGGGTGTAATTGGTGCAGTATTGCACTTGTCTGCACGTCATAATTCTGAATATTTATCCCTCCTCAGGGAGAGGTGCTTCTGTAAGGCTGGGTATAGAATAAGGAGAAGAGAAGAATAAAATGCTGGAAGGTTAAAGTGATAACCAACACCCTACAAGACACTTTCTAATATAATAAAAACTTTCCTTTTATGCACACATTCTTTTATTATCCATCTTTACTTTTGTTTGCTACACAAAAAATACATAAAGAAGGTATTTAATGTATTTCAAGTAAATAAAAGAAGTGTTGGTTGGTTGGTATATTCTGAATTCATTAATAATCGTATTTATATAGGTGTTATAACACCAAAATCTTCAATAAAATTACTTGGAATTCACTTGAATTCAGAATTATCATTTGAAACCTAAATAAATAAGACTGCAAGCACCTGTTTTTAAAAAATGCGGAAAATGAAACCAATTAGAAAAACGTTACCAGTAGACGCAGGACGTTTGCTGATAAATGCGCTTGTGGTTTCATTATTGGACTACTGCAACAGCATATACGGTAATCTATCCACAACAAATCCAACTGAATCGTCTTCAATCTGTTTTCAAGCTGCTGCCAATCTATTTAAGAGTTCATCAAAATTTGAACGCATCACTCCACTATTAAGAGTTCTGCACTGCCTTCGTGTTCCGGAGTGTATTTTGTTTAAGGGACAGGGTAAGGCAATGTAGGCAGGTCAAATTCAAACTTTGATTACTATTGTATGAGAATGTACGTCCTTAAAGATTACAATCGTGTGCAAGTTACATAAAATACTATGGTTTATTTGATTTTACAAAAAAAGTGAGAACATTGTGTGAAAATGTATCGAGCCAATGTGTAGTTTTATAAAATACCTATCATTTAAAAAAAAAACATTAATGTTTCTAAGCCTTATAATTTTTGCGTTATGGATAAAAAATCTGAGAAATCAGGTATTATTAAAAAATAATATAACGAAAAAAGTACACAAGGTGAAAGAAAGTGTATCGGGCCAATATATAGACAAATAATATATATTTGTGTTGAAGACGTAACTTTTAAGAGTACGACGTAATGAGAATCCAAAAAGTACCTTGGAGCATATCCCGTCACCTTAAGGATGGTGCATAAAGTGGTGAATGGAAAAGCACCATCTTACATAGCGGAGCTATGTATACCAAAGCAGTTGATAAACCGGAGGACAAGCCTTCGATCTGTAACAAATGCTGCTGGATATTTATCTGAGAAAAATCGGTGTCACTTCACTTAATTCGGCGAACGTGCTTTTGCTGTAAGGGCGCGCTTTTGCTGTACTCAGTGGAACAATCTGCCACCAACTATCTGAGTAATCAACAGTGAAATTAGTTTTAAATAAAATTTGAAAGCTCATCTATTTTAAAAAAGTAATTGTATTTAATTCTAATTGTAAAGCGCCCTTGAGGTGGATACACAAAAAACGGTACATAAGTAAGCCAGCTTTATTTCTATTACCTAGTCATATTAATAATAAGATCTTCAATTAGGTACTTTTAATAGATCCGCCCAAGTTTGGAGACAGACCATACTTTGTGTAATTTAGAGTAGTCGAAATCCTGAGGCATGACGTCAAGGAGGAAGAAGATGTTTGAGAGCATAAAATATGTTTTTCATTTTGTAATTTGAATCGTGCATATAATTTGAGTCCTATAACATTGTTGGAGTGAAATATTTTTTAAATTAAAACAAACCAAAAGTTTGTTTGAAAGTAATGTCATACTGAAATTGTACATTGTACAGTTTGGAAACAATACAATTTTGAACCGGCGGAGTCGCATAATGTATGAATATTATTGTCCATTTAATTTCGTGTCCGCATGAAATAACAGTTACAGTAAAACTTAAGCATTTTTTGAGAATCAAAATGGCTTCCCGTAGGCTGTGGAAGTTATTGTCGGAGAAGAATTTTCCAGAACGTAGGATGAAAATTACATTTCCAATTCATGATATCATGAGACGGGAAGGTGCGAGCCAGAATTACCATAGTGAAACCTACGAATAAAGAAAGCGACATGAACTAATTTTACTTTCTGTATAATGCTACATACATTATATGTAAAATACAAAGGCGCGAGAATTGTGTGCCATACAAGATAAATATAATAAAATCATTCAAATGAGATTAAGTCAACAGATGCCAGTCATATTTCTAATATTAAATGATGAATACAAAGAATTTTTTATTTTTTTTTATTTTATTTTTTATTCAAATTGAAGCTAACAATGTATGAAGTAAAAATAAATACAGAATATATAATAACTTGCCTTAATACCCACTCCATACATCAAAGATTTTCAATGATTTTATAAAGTCAGTACAATAGAATACTGGTAGGGTTATACAATAATTATTTTTCTTATAGTCTTCTCTTAGAACAGATAAGAAGAGATAGAAAAATTCTTAGACTGGTATTGCGAAACAAACCAGATTCAATCAATTGTTAAAGTTGCCAGGGACAAGGCTCCAAGGATAAAAGATCCCCAAGATATCTTACTAAAATGTAGAAGGACAGCTGGCAAATCACGTCTCCAGAGAGAGAAATTGATGCTGGATAATATCAGGCAAACGGGTCCAGAAAGAGAGAAAAAAGAAGAAGAAACATTACTAATTCTATCCGCTTGTAATATCCTACCTCCCCATTTCAATTACAATTCGACAGGAGCTTACCTACTTTATAATTCCTAAATTCCTAGGTTTTCAAACATAAATCTTCAAAAACAACAATATAAACAATACTTTAAGTGCGTTTTAATTTTTTACTGTAGTTTTTGCAGTCGGTTTTTTAAAATAAGTTGTATTTTTCAGAGATCAGTGATGTTGACGAAGGTATACATATATTTTCAAATATCGCGCTATAAATCGTTCTTATCTATTTGTTTATATATTAGTTACTTCTCGGGCAACTTACAGGTACTATTTCAAATATTATTTTAACACGCACTCATTAACAAGTTGCCACATTCTGGAGGCTTACGATATTAATCTTCTCACATATTCAGACTGCAAACACAATTAAAAACTATGTCTCCTCAAACCCGGGATCTTTGGATCAGCACCTTTGGTGTGTGTGTTTTTTTACGAGAACAAATCTCTGACGCTACTTATTAGTACCTATAATTTCAAAACTACCATTAAAACATATAAACACTATAACTCTTCATAACAATCACAATATCTGCCTAGGACCACCTAACACCGAAGCGGGTAATGAGACGGGTGATTGAACGTAGTCTACATCCTCAGTCATGAGGTCAAGGAAGAAGAAGATGATAATAACTTCTTACCAACACAAAAATCGACATCTGTAACACATGTTTGCCGTACAGATTGCAGATGCCTTTACAAATTGAAGAGTTTTGTTATTTTTCCACATCAGAATTCGATAAAACTTATATGCGTGATCACCTTAAAAGCAGTCCCTTACAATTAAAAAAAGGAATTATTAAAATCGGATACTAGGGTAAAGAATTATTATCGCTGAAGTGAAAAATGAAGAGTGATGATTTTCTCATGAATGCCTTGATCAAATCTTGACGAAATGAAAATGAGAGCAATCGGATACCCCCTTTCTAATGAAAACAGAATCATCGAAATAGGACAAAAAATAAAAGTAAACGATGACAATAGGAACATAAAAAAACGAGTGGGCTGTGGCAAATTATTTCACTCCTCACTACCAAGTCACTCTACAGAGTATTCAAACTTTGTATGGAATATTTTCAGTATTTTTATGAAATGAGTTTGTTTGGAAGACCTCCAAAGAGATGGCGAGACAGTTGGCAGTCCACATCGCAGGAGACAGAATAGCGGTAGAAACAGATCTTCGTATCTATGAAAAGGAAGAAGAAGAAGAAGAGTTTATTTAATAATTTTTAATTTAAATATTTTATTATGAAAACTAGATAATTCTTCAATGCCATTTTATGAATGTGATGGGCGTATTTAGCAATTTGTAAATAAACATATACCTATTATCCTGTTTTATGTTTCCTGAGCTAGGTGCCACTTTGAAATATTTGACAGTTAAAAACATTGAGAAGTACGGATCAAATATCATTAAATATCTATTTGGATCCAAAGAAGAATAAATTAGCAAAATTTCAAAATAATCGAATGAGTACAAATAATCGAATTGTACTTTAGTCTATAGTCAATAAATAAGTATAAACAATATAATAAAATAAAATAAAATATCTTAGTAACCGCTCCTTCTTCCGGACAAACTTATACGTATGAAGATAGTATAAACAAGCTGGTACATAGCACATAGCACAAAGCACAAATTTGAAAATAATCGAATGAGTACTTTATTTAGTCTATAATCGATAAAACATAATAAACATGCCGAACATAGTACCTACAGGGCACATAGTATACAGCACACACAATGATATATTGTGATGAAACTTTCAGAATACAACTCCCCACTTCTTAGTAAAAAAACATTAAATATTGCAAATTCTTAACTTCCCACAATATCCCTTTGGGGTATTGAGGAGTAAAAAATTGATAACCTCTCTGTTTTTGGAAGTCGGTTATAAATGACGCTCATCAGTGATAAAAACAACGAAAATAAAAAAATACATATTCTGCCGTATATAGTTTCATTATATTCAGGAAAATCGTTCTTGAAAAAGTAATTTCCACTTCAAAAAGTAATACGCCGAGGTGTATTTCGAACATAGAGCATTTGCGCCCGAAAAAGTCATTGGGGCGTTAAAATTGAACGATATTTGGATTTATATTCGACGGGCGCGTTAATCAATAAACTTGAGCAATACCAACTACTAATTAAAAGCGACGGATGATATTGTTTGGTGGTTGGTGTGGGCGCCAGAAATGCATCGTTGCATGGCGCGCCTCTGTAGAGGGCGGCTAGACCCAATTACCAGCCACTGCACTTACTCTTACCATTAGGATTCAAGACAGGGATAGTCAACACAAAATTACATTTTTACATCTTTGTTTGAATTTACAAAAAAATAAAATGATTTAAAGCATTAACGGTCTTACTTATTAGATTTCGTTAATAGCTTACTAAACGCGCAACTATAGATAAGCACGACTAAAATAGTTAAGATCGGTATTAAAAAAGCTTACTTATAAACGTGTACTAAGATATGACTAACTAGTTCACTAAATTGTTTACGAACACCCTCATTTATTTTTTTCATATGGTCACATTGGCTTCACAGATGTCAAAAAATAGAAAGTTGCATGTAATTTTTGGATAGCTGACATCGAAAAATGAAAACGTAAACCGCGTTGTGCCGTGTTGAGTCAAATTAAACACGATTGCGATGAAGAATAACTAGGAAAATCGTTATAAGTATTAAATTTTTCTGTCAATCTCAAATATGCGTCGGAACATATGTGAAAGATCCGCCATTTTGAAATATTTGTTATGACGCGTTAGTCAAGCGCTAAACAACCACTCGACCTGTCTTAACTTGACGTATATGAAATTAAGGCGTAATAAAGATAGTCACGGTTTATAAGTAAACTTTTACGTTAATCACGATCTATTACCAGGTAGGTACTATAGATAGTTTACGTTTATAAGTAAGACGGTAAGAAAATAAGTTTGTCGGCCATTGTGATTAAATTAGTTATGGTCTAAGAGATAGCAACGTCAAAAACTAAATTCAATTTTAATGGCTGGTTTTTTGGTATTTCCTTCCTTATTGAATATAGGTATGAAAAAGGTGAGTCTGGCACCTGGGAGTGGTTGCGTTTACCAGTGCGCATCACCTTTCTATAGGTGAAAATTGCAGATTTTAGTATCATTTGTTAGTCCTTTTTGTGCTCTTATATACCATCCATCTGATTTCAGTGTAACTTCGTGATTTGTTCAGCGCATTCCCGGGATGTTTCTGAAAAAAAATCTTCTTTTTCTTCTTTTTTTACATATTTCAGTAACAGTTAGTATATATTTCACAAACAGACGGATTTTATAGGTACAAATAACACGCAAGTGAAAATTATATAGAAATAATCTTTAAAATTATAAACATCTTGTAATATATTCTAGAATACTATAAATGGCAATATAAAAAATATCATTGAATATTTGTATACATTTCTCTTGTTTGCTGTTGTATTTTATAAAATAAAATAATGTTAAAATCTGCAAATTTCACCTATAAAGAGTACGCGCACTGAGTACACGCAACCACTTCCAGGTTCCAGACTAACTTTTTTCATACCTACATTAATTTGATGCTATCTCTCGGACTCTTATGTTAAATATTGTCTGACAGGACCTAGGCTTGATTGCGGATGGAAATGCAGTAGGTTTTTTCAGCCTGGATCTGTGAGACGATAAACATCGTGGGCCCTATTTACTATTTACAACTTGATTATATTTCGACCATACAAAAAAATTGGCTATGTGTCGAATTATAGTTAGGTTGCAAATAGTAAGCAAGGCCCCGTTAGTTTGTAGGATGTGTAAAAATGTGCATTGTATGTCTCGAAATATGAGTTCACGTAAAATTAAAAATTTTAATAATACCTGCAGGTTTCCCGAGAAGAAAAAGATTAAATGATTTGGAATAATATGGAAATAAGTGTAGGTACCTACTCAATATTCAATAGAAGGCGGTAAGAATGCGTAGTCTATAGCATAAAATGCGATAGTTTTTCAATTATGTGACAATTTATGCTAGTGAGATATGAATAATGAATATGGCGGAAGATAATGAGTGTTAAATATTAGCAGTGGAAAGTAGGTATTATGAAGATGAAAATATAAAATAAAAAAAATAGAGATAGTAAGAGGATGAAAAATGTAGTGTTATTTATTTAATTTACTACACATAAAAATATATATTTATAAACTAATTAATAACGTTTCACTAGGCTATTCGTGTTCTTATTGTAAAATAAGGTATGTTTATTCAGCTATAATTTTCATGTAGAATTACTATTAGACTAGGTTATTTCATTATCTACTGATTAAAAAATTGAAAAATACATTGACATATACATATAAAGTAAATATAAATAATCAATAATAGATAAAAAGCAATTTTATAAACAAAAAATCTTATTCTTATTCCCTGAATACAATAAATATATAAATAAATCAACGATGTGTTTTTGTAATTATTCATTTGAATATATCACAGCATATACCATACATATGTGTACGATATTTTTAACATAATTAAGAGATATGAATAGATAGGATTCGTATTTTCTGCAGTTTTGGAATGTCCTCTATATAATTTAACCACCTCTGCCTGTGAGGAGTCCACGTCTGGTCTTCTAGGTATGGAACCGTATGGATCTCAAGTAGGTATGTATTAAAGGCAACGGGTGATGCAGCAAAAGAACTTCCGGGGTTTTCTAGGCTCTACTTTGTATACCTCCAGTAGATGGTCTTCCTAATGATGATGTATTTCATTATGCAGGTTTCCTCATTACCGACATACATAATGTATTGCCAGAGTTCAACATCATCTTTCTGGTAACTTTTGTGCATGCTATAAATGCAGAAAGATCGTAATATGGAATGACGTGAACCATTCATAAATTAATGAATTTTCTTCTCGGTAACTACGAAAAATCTATTAATAAGTTGTTTTTGAAAATGTAAATATTTTCCTCGTTAATGTCATTAGCATTAAAAACTAACGAACTTAGGTTTGATTCAAATAAATGTCAGCTGAAATATAACTTGTTTATAATAAAAAGTAATCGTGAAATAAAAAGTTTACAACATTAAGATGAAACTTTGAGTCTTTCATATTATTAAAATTAACAATTTCAACGTAAACTGTATTAAATATTCAACGTTTTGAGCGGTTCTTGGTTCTTAACGAAGTTTTGAAAGACATAAAAAGCTTAAATAACTTATAATTAATAATTCAGATGTACGATGGCAATCATTTGTTTATCTTGGGTATGTATACATAATACTTCTAATACATCCCAGAACCAAAACTGATAAAAAATACTGTCATAAAGATCAAAATTCTGAGTATGTCCAAAAATAATATTTTTATTACTTAATAAATAAAAATATGACATTGAAAGGGATTATTTATTGCACGTATTAGTTAAATATGCTTTTTCAATTATATTTAGTATTGAATTGCAACAAAACAAAGCAATTGCTGACAAATTGATGTATAATATAAAAAAAATGGATCAATGTATTGTATTTTTTGTGTCACATTTATAACCACAATAATAATAATATGGTGTTATTCTCAAGTTACATATTCTAGCTCAGTGAATTCGCATACAAAGAGTGGAAATAAATGATATTAAAGGGAATCGGGAATATTCAGGTGCAAACTGATATCTTAAAGGAAACGTTCACGTATATTTGAATCTTTAAAGGCGATTTTCCCGGGTGTAACATTTTAATGACCTTTCCATCTCATGTACCCCGATAAAGGTTTTATGGAATATGCTTTTTTGCCTCGGAATATATTTAAACGATTTTCGATATGAATTAAGATTGAAAATGAAGTTACTAAATTTAAACTTTTTCTTATTTCTCATAAGAAAATTTATCGACATTTCACCAACCAGAATTTAAATTTTATGCATACAGAACTTATAAATAATAGAAGTGGCTAGATATAAACGAGAAAAGTCCAATCGATTTCATATAAATATCATATGTACCTACCTAACTATGCACAATAGCCATGCGGGAGATACCTGTTATTGGAGTACTGGAGATTCTATTTTTTTGTTTCATGTTTTTTTTTTGTTTGTGTTGTTCAGTGTTCTGTTGGTGTCTCTGTATATTAAATAAATATATAAATAAAATAAATAAATAAATAAATATGTGTAAAGTGCATGTAGGTACTCGGAGCAGATTACTTTTCCAAAGACATCCGTTGATTTCTATTCTGGATGATTTCATTTGTCTAAGCTTACAAAATGTTTAGCAAAAAGGAGATGTTTTTGTTTTGTTTGAAGATTTCATAAAAAAATATACTCCACATAAATGCATTCAGGGATTGTCAATATTTAAAGAAAAGAAAATGTACATTATATAACTATGAAGTGGAGTAATTTAATTACACATACCTAAATACACATTGTTACTCTCTTTCATGCACGCACACCCACTCCAAATTACACTTTTTTATTATCTTATTTACATGTCATATTTTATTTCTGTTTTTATGTTAATAATTGTATTGATGCACTGAAAATCGTGGTACTCAGCAGAGTCGATGAAACGATACATCTCCTAAAATGGTTACCTAACAATGATTCACATGGGATAGGCCATAACAGGTCTACTTGTTACAATCGCTGAAGGAATGACTGAAGGCAGAAACCATGGAAGTCGCTCTAGAGACAGTTAGGTATATGGAACAGGTGTATATCTATGGTAAACAATTTTTTTTTAGGGGCATTGTATTAGAATTTTTAATAAGATTCTACAGAATATAACAAACTTAAATGACAGAAAATTTAAATCTCATATTTAAGATACTTTTATTAAAAAGCTATAGACTGGATCAGTACATAAATGACAAAGATGCGTGGTGTTAATCCCAGTCTGCTTGTGCTGATTGTTTAATCTTGTACCAGTGTACATGTTTGGAATTGTGTTTTTTTGTGTACCTTCTGACTTTCAACACGTGTGCAAACTGCATTTACGTTGAAATTATTATTTTTTTGATTGACTGAGGTGATTAGTGATGTGCGTTTTAGCAGTTACCAAGAGATAAAAAGGCTGGTAGACAAGAGAGTTTGACTATGAAAAAAAAACTGAAAATCGAATACTTTATGATTGCATATATTTACTTGGATTACTTGGAATACTTGGATTTTTTTCCTGCTGGGAGTCAATTATTTTGACAAATTAATATCTCAATAGAGATAAAATTGGAAATTTTATAGGAGAACCGTGAAATCAAGGCTTCTACAGGGCTTACGATCTGTAGTCGGACCTGGCCTGCTTGCTGTATTTTTTACTGTAAAATAAACGATAATATAGTAAGAAGTTAGATATAGTACAAGAAAAAGTCTGATATAATTAAACTAAACAGCGAGTAAGGTGGAATTGACACAGAATTAAATTCGGATGAAACTATTCTTTAACAACCGCAGAGAGTCAAGTTGAAAGACTGGAGAAAGATGGAGTAATATGCAAGAAGTCGGTGTGACAGAGAAGGAAAAGGGGAAGGGGGACTATCTAACATCTGGCGGAGATTGACTTCCTTTCACAGACTCAAATGAGTTCCTTTGACAAGTTAGATCTCTCTACTATACCTACTTACTTCAACTACCGTCTCTCAACCAGGGTGATGAATCGCTTCTAGCTCGTTACATACTACGGTTACGGATGAGAAACAACTGCCGTCCATGCATATGTATCTAACTATCTATATCAACATTTCTGGAATTATGTGCGTCTTGTAGGTAATTATAAAATAATTATTTATTTTGGATTGCGTGGCTAGTAACAGGTACTACGTCAAATATTACGTGTCAATTAAACAGCTAGGTATAGTTATCGCCAAACATCTTGAAATTTTTGCGGGGATGGACTACACTATGCCAACTTGTTATAGGGTGCGCGTTCAATTAATATTTGACAAAGTAGTTAGGTACCTGTTAGTTATCTGAGAAGTAATTGGTACAAAATTAAAATTAATATAACACGAATCATGTTACCACATTCTGGAGACCTGTCATGTTTATTGTCTCTCAGATACAGACTGAATTAAAAACTTTGTCTTCACTGGCAAATGAACCCAGTAGGTACTATTGCCCAGTAATGTCTGATAAATAAATCGAATATGAGCAATACTAATAATAGATCATACTTAATTATTGAATAAATGATATATTTGTAATTATCTATTAATGATTACTGTACATGTGATAAAGGTACATTGAATATACTATTTTACAATGTTTCAGAATTGTGAAACGATTCATTAATGAACCATTATTTGTCAAACATCTATTGTATAGCAAAAACTCCAATGCAATTATATTGCCTACACAATTCACAAAGACAAAAAAATGTTAGCATCCATTTTCAATTGAAAAAGCTTTATCGAGAACAAGCAATCAAAGGTGTTGGATGAAATTTAAATACAGAGCAGAATCAAAAGATATCTGCAGGAGGTGTAGGTATATAAAAGATAAGGAGAAAAATAGAAAAAGTTTGGTTCAACCCTTAGTGTGAGTAGTATTGGAAGCTTTTGAACACGTCTGCCGTGCTTCTTTAAGCTCGCACTGAAGCTTGAATGGAATGCTTTATTGAAAAAGATACAACCTTTTATCCGTTACTTGAGGCCGAGACGGGGATTTTTATTTGTTTCTCTGATTTAAGACATTCTTTTCCATTCGTCACAACTGAGCGTAAGATGTAGGTATCTAACATACCCACCTCCACAGGTACGTATAATGGATTCTTAAAGTGGTTTCGTTACATGGATTTGATTGAACCGTTAAAGTATTGTGATGAATAAAAAAGAGCGGTGTTTTTTAAAACACGAAAATAAATTCTTAATCTTGACAGAAAATTTCATCGAACCGAAGTACGTAAGTATGTATTGTATTGGTAAAAATATATAAAACGGCAATGCCAAAGCTGATTAAGGCATTCTCAAAACAAAAACAAAACTTCCTAAATGTATTCAATAAAAATATTTGGAAAAACGGTTTTATTTTAATAAAACTCCATCAATGTAGGTATTGATTTCAGTACCTATAGATAATTGTATCTTTTCGATATCATTAGTGAAAATAATTGACTTAAATGTTAACTTCAAACGCACCCATTTGCACCCAGTTGTCACTATTTGGAAACTTGGGAAGATAGGTATTCTTTTGTTGGTGCTGGTACCGGGTTCGATTCCAGGTGGAGTCATGACTCTTTACTGTGATTTCAGGTCGGATTTTCAAAAAGTGTCAACCTATTTTTGAGTGCATGTAAAATTAACTACCTTTTATCTCTATTACCTGTCATAGCACCGACCTGTAAGTTGCCAGAAAATCAATAAAAATATGGTATTATTAAAATTATTAATTAAAAATTATTTTTAAATGTAACCAGTTTCTAAAATCAAAACTCGTTTTGTATTCATGATATGTTTTTATTGAATAAAAAATAAAATTAAACGTTAACTGCTTATTATAATAACTGATATATTTTATATAAAATTAAAATATGTATTCGCAGAATATAAAAAGTACCTACTAACAAATGTCAATTGGTTAAAAAAAGTGAAGTTCAAATAAAATATTACGAACAAAATTTCGGTTGTAGGATTCCAAGGAATAAAATTTAAATTATCAAATACTTATTACTATATATTTTCTAATATCTTTGTGGTACGAGTATTATGTATATATTTTCGATCTATGATCCACCGAGAACGTTATATAAAATGTATGTTTGGCGCTGCATAAAAACATTTTGAATCTTATGTGTCATATTTGTTTTGTTAGATGTAAAATTAACGTTTTTTTTCATATCATTTAATGATTCGGCGGATATTTTGTGGTAGTTAATATTAACCATATTTGAATCATAAATTCGCTATAAACCACTTGTTTTTTGAGTCACTTCGCGACATGTTTCGGAAGCGCTGTCCTTCCATCGACCGGCGTGTCTAGTCTAGACACGCCGGTCGATGGAAGGACAGCGCTTCCGAAACATGTCGCGAAGTGACTCAAAAAACAAGTGGTTTATAGCGAATTTATGATTCAAATATGGTTTTTTTTTTCATTTCATTAGGCATTATTTTATAATTTGTAGTGCATTTTAGGTAAATTTTTAGTTCTATAGACGTTGCGGGATTTATTTGGATTGGGAGACACAGATGACACACGTGGAAACAATGAGTGAGCAACTGCCCGTCAGAAGAGTCCTTCACAATTGACCAGAGAGTGTGGGGCGTAGGGGGAGACCCAAGCTGAGATAGATAGACTGGATGGATACATGGAGCCATGGTCTTATTTTGGAGGCCACGTTCCACCAGATATCTCATAATATTTAAATTCATTGATTTTTTACGGAGTCTGATTTTAATACGAAAATTGTTTTGACTGTTTAAGGTTTAATATTTTCACTGTAGCTTTTTTTGGAGTCAGTTTTAAAATATTGCTAAAGAATGTTTTACGAGAATGGATCGTCTTCTTTGATCTGTTTTTACTTTGAACGTGTGAAATTTATTTAGTAATGTGTAGTCGTACATTTATGGTGGTACTTACAAAGGTGGGTAGGTAGTTAAAATACGAATAGCCCTTTAGCAACATAGCTGTATTATCCCAACGGGACTCACCTCCGCAGTTTCGCGGTGATTAGTTCTCCCTGTAGACTTTAATATACATTTATTATCCGCGCATTGGAATATGAGCGAACGGCAAAAAATAATAATAAAAGAGTAGACTTTTGGTTTTATAAAATCCCCAATGGGCTGCTTTGATCTGGTTGCTGATTTCATGTTGATTGGCAGAAAACTCCGCACAGCTAGTGGTTGTACAATGTACAACGAATGCTAACATTTTATTCAGACATGTTATCGGTTGGTATGTTCAACGCATTAACCGTGATGAAATAATGAACTTGAAACCACCTACTTCAAATTAGTAATATACAGTGAGAAGGTGTGTGATAATGGAACAGATTTTGATATGCTTCAACACTTCCTTCCACCAACAGTCAGCGATAGAGGCAATGAGACTCATGAAAATTTTACTCTCAGGGTCATGTTTTTAATCGTGAACCTATATGAAGACAAAATGAATTCAAACAATTGAATTAAATTAAATAAAAATATCAACTGAATATGAGAGATAATGATGCACTGCATTAGGAAGACAGAGAGATAACGCACTTTGAGATATTTACATTTTTATTGTAGAAATAAATTATAATACATGACTCTAAAATATCAAACTTTGTTTGTATAGTACCAACTATTTCCTATAAGAGGAAAATGAAAATTGAATATAAAAGTGAAATTTTTAAATATTTGTTATAAAAATAATGTTAAAGATTGAAACTTATATATAACATGAATTTACATCAAAATCAAATTAAACAAAATCTCTTTCATATCATACTCAAAATCATGATTTCAATCTATATTAGGTTCAAACATAATGGATTCACATTCATATATTCAGACAATAAAATCATAGAGGTATAACTCATCATACAGCTATGGAGTAAACATTATAAAACAATATCGACTCGCAGCGTGAATAAGGAGATCCCCTCGATGACCAATATCTTCAAATGAATCCGGTTGTAGAAGATGTATTTAGATTTTAAAATTCTCGTGACTATTTGTATCTTGATCCCTCCATGTTACAATAAAATCCAAGTGAAGAAATATGTTTGTGTCCAAGTAAAAATCCAAATGAAGAAATTGTCTCCGACAATTTCCTATATGTGACTCCTTTGTCGTCAGTTATAAAATTTTAGGTTAGGCAGAATTAAATGTCGTACATTTCATCGTCGTGTATATGCAAGCATGGTAATTGCAAAATAATATCCAAATAAAATATATTTCCAATGGAAAACTAAATGGAATAACATTCGAATAATCCATTTGTAGAATTAAATAAAAATTATTTTCGTCAGAATGGGTGCGCAATATCAGGGTAGGATTGAATTTGGGATGACTGACATTTATATCAGCATCTAGATTATAGAAAAGAAAACAGGATTATTGATTTGAAAAATGATCTCTCGCCAAACTATCTTGACATACGAACACTTAAAACAAACTTACCCCAAATTCAGAAATTCAAATCGACGTCGGCCGCCATTTTCCTACACTGGCCGTACCGCTTCGATAGGTGTATGCAAAAAGAAAGAATTTGACATAAGCTTTGCTAATCATAAAAAATATTGCCACCTGACAAAAATCAATTTAGTGTGTTCGCACAAAAAAAACTATAAATTCCCAATTATTAATTTTTCCCTATACATAATTTTCTATAACATGACATACCCGCAACCCCACATAAAAAAAATTTAATAGAAATTTTTTTTTAAAAAAAAACTGAAAATTGCAAATTATGAAACCAACCCAGAGATCATAAATCAAACCGAAGGATATGAAAAGAAAAAAGGAAATCATTTGCATCATAAATCATCATCCTGAAACAGTTACACAATAGACATGGTAAAACAACGATATACTTATCTACCATTCAAAAAAATATAACCTGAAACATACAAAATCATGTTAACGGATTAAAAAAATATTGACCTATAAAACGAATACTGTTTGAAATATAAAATATTATTCCTTCAGAACATAACCTTCTAATATGTATCCCCAATTCCTAAATACAAATATCTCAAAAAATTTAACTTTAAAATATTTAAGTACAATTTGACATAACAGAGTTCCGCTTGTAAGAAAAGAAAACTCCTAACAAAAACAAAAAAAAATGATCCCAATTAATGAAATAACATAACACCCAATTAAATGATAAAATAAAATTAAAACGACTCATTTAGAGTTACTTTATGATCTTTTATTACATCAATTTTTACAAGTATCACTTTATAACAAGTGAAACTTACACCCTAAATCCCAAAAATAATTGAAGGCTCACAAGAAGACTACAATTTTTAAATTTAAAACTTTTCCCCTAACAAATTTTTAATTATTAGTAGAAAATTTGACTAAAAATACTCTCATATATCGCTCATTTTCATTTTTTAGCTAAAACGACCGAAAAGGCTTTAGCATAAAGAATAATCTCTCAAGTCGCAAAGTACTTTCAAGCGAGATATAAAAAAAAAAATGATCTCTTGGGAAATCAGATGTCCTCAAGCGAAATACAAAGATTTCTTGGCTCATCGGATACCCTCAAGCGAGATACAAAATGCAAAATCCAATTATAAGCCGGAAAAATGCAGGAGCTATCATATGGGATGGAAAGTCTTAATATAAATATTATATAATTCCTAAAAAAAAATATAACATTTAACACAAAAACTGGTTAAACATTATTTAATATTACTCCAAACATCAGTTATAAAAAAAAATTAAAAACCCCAAATCTTCAAAATAAATTTTAAAACATTTAATAAATTATGACAAAATGTCAATTATCACATCTATGAGATTCCATAGAATGAAATTCAGTTCAAGACCAAACAATCACACCTTCATATCTTGTATATAAAAGAAAATAAATAAATAAATTATTAATTAGCAGTGACATCACATACAAGATCCCTTCTTAATTAAAACTATTTGAACAAATAAATTCTGGAACCTACATATTTTATGTTTTCACACAGATTACTACAAATTAATATTAAAATTATCCATTTTTAAAAATTAATTTTAAACCCTTCTCATGTTTCCTGTGATTTGATGTCTATCACTCCATGATTAAAGAAATTTGTATTTCTTTTACCCACAAAACGATGTAACCCATCACAATAAAATCTCAAATTCAATATTAAAATTTAATCTATCAGAATCAAATTCATAAAACTGATTTATACAAAAAAAAATATACAATACCACAGAAATTTAAAACAAATTCACAATTTGTTTCTACTATTTGATCTCCATTACCAGATTTTTAAATTGTTTTGTATTCAGATTATATTATATTATGGTCGCACCACCATAACACCATACATCTAACGATAACAATATAATGTGCGGTTTACATTGTCACCTAAAAACAAAATAACATCTGACGATAGATATCCAACAATATTTACAAATAAAATTAATCATATATAAATTGTGAAGTAATGTAACTAACTGATGTCAGTAAAAAAAAATCATAATAAAATGTAAAATATTCATTTGTAAATCCCCAGTCTACATTATAAAAAAAAATAATATTTGTACCTAAAATAACCTTGTATGTTATGTCGATACCAATACTAACACATCACATCAAAATAAACATTCAAAAATAAAAAAAAATAAAATGTTTAAAACAAATCTATCTACAATAAATATTTCACCCCCATTCTGACAATCACCATTCATCATAATAAAAGATTCTAAAAATCTCTAAAAAAAAAATTCTAAAAATCTCTAAATAAAAAAAACTATTTACTTTTAATTAAATTTTTAAATTTGAATAAAGTGAAACAATTATCACTAAATATTAGTTGGATGATATTGAAATGCAAAATATTATGCTTAAAATGGTTTGAATCTAAAATAAATAATCAACGTTAACTCTTGTTGAGGTTCACTATGCATTTCCCCAGTCTTTGTGATTATAAAACATTATTTTATTTGATAAAAAAAAAAATAAAAAAATATATGAACATATTAATAGTCGCTCATTAATACTTTACATTGATGACAGGAAACGACAAACTTGGACACTGTTAGATCCATATACAGCGGGATCCTAGAAAAGCATACAAAAAAATTCGAAATTAGTTCAATGGACGTAAACAATCAATCACTGTCATCCCATTATCAACCCTGTTTAACAATATCCTTGATATGAAAATTCCCAACTTTTTTATTTGACATATCAGCAAGTGTATAAACTAAAGGTGAAATTTTTCCAATTATTTTATTCTTTACATAACGAGGAGCCAATTTACTAGTAAAATAATCAACACTTTTGGACAAAGGAAAATTTTTTCTATAAACATAATCACCAACGTTATATTCTTTTTCAATCCGACCCTTATTATATTCACCAGCCACTCTTTTAGACGCTTCAAACAAGTTATCTTGAACTTTTATGAAAATATCATTTAAATAAGAAAGTTTGTCAATATAATCATTTGGGAGCTCAACTGTCACTTCATCAAATGAGGAAGGCCCAGTATCATATCTATTATGATGATTACCTTTTATTATGAATTCCCTTCCAAAAAAGATAAAGTATGGAGTATAACCAGTAGACATATTAATTGATGAATTCATCGCAGAGCAAATAGGGATAATGTGACTACACCAATCTCGTTGTCTATCGTGAACCATTGCTGCAAGCGCCGTGATGGCTGTTCTATGGTACCTTTCGACGATGTTGGCTTGGGGCGTATAAAGAGACGTATAATATAAA
This sequence comes from Molanna angustata, assembly GCA_963576475.1. NCBI lineage: Eukaryota > Metazoa > Arthropoda > Insecta > Trichoptera > Molannidae > Molanna > Molanna angustata. The sequence continues at coordinate 24,561,981 of OY754969.1, read as the reverse complement.
TATGGGATGTCATATTTTTTAATTAAATCCTTGAATTTATTGGCAGTGAATTGAACTCCATTATCGGCTAAAATAATGGCTGGAACCCCATATGGTAAGAAAATATAGTTCTCCAAATTCTTCACAACATTTTCGGCATTTGCTTTTTTCATAGGAAAAAGCCACAAATATTTGGAAAATGCGTCCAAAACTGACAGAATATATACATTACCAAGTTTTGAACGAGGAAAAGGGCCCACTATGTCGGTCGAAATCATAACCATCGGTTTGTGTATTTTACTGCTACTTGACATTAATCCTAATGGTTTTTGTTGGTAAAATTTAAACATTTTACAAGATTCACAACCATTGATATATTCCCTCACTTCTAAAAACATACGAGGCCAATAATACAATAATTGAATTTTTTTGAACGTCTTAAAAATACCTAAGTGAGCAGATTCGACCGAGTCATGATGAGATTTAATTATACCTAATCGATCCTTTTTTGGCACTACTAATTTCCATTCAAACTCTTTTAACAATGGTGAATCAATCTTAGTATAGCGAAAAAGTTTTTCGTCCTTTATCATATAATTCAGAAATTCCTGTGATTTATTTTTACAACCATTATACACTCTCATATACCAATGATCTTCTATGACGTCAATGGTATTTAAAGTCGCCACCTCGACGCGGGATAATGCATCGGGGACAACGTTCAGAGCGCCACGTCTATGAATTACTTCAAAAGAGAACTGTGAAAGTTCCGTAGCCCATCTGGCAAGACGACCAGTCGGATTCTTCAATGTAATAAGCCATTTCAAGCTAGAATGATCAGTGATTAATTTGAATTGTGAACCGTCCAAGTACGGACGAAAATGACGAATAGCTTCTAAAGCAGCCAATAATTCACGTTCAGTTATTGCGAAATTAATTTCATTTTTATGTAATGATCTTGAGTAATAAGCAATGACGTGCTCATTCCCGTCTATTATTTGAGACAAAACAGCGCCGATTCCTACTGAGCTGGCGTCAGTATGCAATTCAAAAGGAAAAGAGAAATCAGGGTTTCTTAATAAAGGGGCCGTGGTCAATGCCACTTTTAATGAATTAAAAGCTTTATTCGCTTCATCACTCCATTTAAAATTACTAATCCCTTTTCTCACACTTGTTAAACGAGTAAGAGGCACTGACAAATCAGAAAAATTTTTAATAAAGCGACGATAGTATGAACAAACCCCAATGAACTTTCGGATATCTTTCGCACATTTCGGAGTGGGAAAATTTATTACAGATTCAATCTTTTGAGGGTTTGTTCGAAGCCCATGTGAATCAACAATATAACCCAAATATTTCAACTCTTTCCTACAAAATTCGCATTTTTTTAAATTTATTGTGAAATTTGCCTCTTTTAATTTATTTAAAACTTGTTTTAATATTTTTATATGGGACTCAAAATCGGGGGACAAGACAATTAGATCGTCTACATAAATAAATACAGACTTATCAAATTCAGGACCAAAAATTTGTTCCATCGCTCTCTGCATTTCGGCTCCTGAATTTTTTAAACCAAAGGGTAAAACCGTAAATTCAAATAATCCACGACCAGGTACAACAAATGCCGTCTTTTCGCGCGAGGAATCATCTAACCTGATCTGCCAATAAGCTTTGCTAAGGTCGAGGCTTGTAATATAGGTAGCCCCATTTAAGTTCTGTAAAATGGACTGAATATGAGGAAGAGGATAAGAATCTCTTACAGTGACTGAATTAAGCTTCCTACTATCCAAACAAAATCGAGAGGAGCCGTCTGGTTTTGGAACCATTATAACGGGGTTACTCCAAGGTGATTTCGAAGGCTGAACTACACCGAGCGACAACATATCATTCAATTCATTCTCCAATTGGGCCAACCGCGCCGGTGATAGAGGATAATATCGTTGTTTTATAGGATCACCTGTAGTGATAATCTTATGTTGGACAATATTGGTTCTCCCCAGTCCTTTTTTTTCGAAAGAAATTTCTTCGAATTGAATAATTATTTTATTCAATTCTTCTTTTTCTTTGAAGGATAAATCAGAGGGCACAGATAACGCACCAATACAGTTCAACATTTCAGAATCTTTTAGTACCCGAACATTTTTCAATAACTCAGGACATAAATCGAATTTATACAAACAGTCCACCCCCAAAATTATATCTGGATTTAAATTATTAACTATTAAAAAATCAACATTTTTCGTTATATTGTCAACGCTTATAGGAAGAACGACCATTTGTGTTACTGACTGATTACCTTGGTTAGCTAATGAGATAAATGTATTAACATTTTTTATATTTAAAATATGACGAGGTAAAGAATTAAAAAAATTTACACTCATACAACTCACCATAGCACCAGAATCTAATAGACCATTTGAAATTATGTTCTGTATTTTAAAAATCAAGTAAGGTCTAATATCTTTATTTTTACAACAAATAATTGGAGCGACCTTTAAACTGGTCATAAATAATTTAACAAACTGTAAATACTCCTTCCAAGCAATCGGATCCTCATAACTTATGCGCTGGGATGGACCCCCAGCGATACTTCGTTTTTTGATGACGAAGCAACATTAATTGGAACGCTCGACGTTACAAAATTATTATTAGACACCAGTTTATTCTTACTATTTTTCCTGCAACAATCTCGAGTTAAAATATTCGCTTTTTTACAAATAAAACAAATAAAACCCTTAACCTTTTGACATTTAGAAAAATGATGACCCGCACTATTACATTTTTGACAAATAATATAATTTTTTTCTGTGATTGTCGATACAATGGGATGTGAATTGTTATTATTTTTCATGACGTTATTAACAAAAAATTTAAATTTGTTTTCCTTAGTATACCTAAAACTATTCCCTTCATAAATCCTGGCAATTTTTATCAGTTCCTTTATTGTTTTTCCTTGATTAGACATTATTAAAGGTTCAAATTCAGGTCTGATATTTCTCGAGACAAGGTGAAAAAGACGCTGTTCGGGCCAGGGATAATCTAACATTCCGGCCAAATATTCGATATATGTGAGGAATTCGGAAACTTTTTCATTAGGAAGCTGAACCCTTAAAATGAGGTTCTGCTGTTTGTCGAAATCTGAACAGTGATCCTCGAATCTATCTATAAAACCTCTTTTCAATTCTTCCCAATTGTTATAATACGTATGGTTAGAGCGGTACCATACACTAGCGATGCCTGACAAAAGGTCAGCGAAAGCTCTAAATAGTTGTTTTTCTGGAATTAAACGTGCTTGTCTATAAATATTAAGCTCATCCAAAAACTCACGGACATCAGAAGTACCATCATAACGCAACTTTAAGTCATTTAAACCCGACACCTTTACATCGCGTATAAAATGAGGGGGTTCGTGATCTATATTTGACTTTGGCAAATCACTTTGCATATTTTCTGATACTACTTTATTTTTACGATTCGGAATTTCAGATAAATTCAAATAATTGGTAAAATCTGAGACTTGACATGGATAATCGTTCACCGCACTACTTTTGTTAACAATGTCATCATCTTCATCTATTGCTGATTGTTTCAACAACTTTTTGACATTACTAATTGTACTATTATATAATCTTGCTTGTAATCTTAGATCCTTTAATTTGTTGGCTGATGGTAAACCACGCATTTTTAAATGATTTATTAATTCCACTTTCGAGTTAAAAATTGAATCTGGAATAGGTTCCATAATTAATCGTTTTTAAAATTAAACAATCGAACTAGATTAAACTGATAGATAATGTATAAAACACTTCACAAATAAAAAATGTTGAACTTTTGACACTTCGGTTCATATAAAAAAAAACTGATTTCAGAATAAGAATTTATGATTTACATAAATGGACTACTCGAAAAGAATAAAAAAAAATACAAAAAGTCAACGATTACCCAACTATTGTTCAATATTCTTTAGATATCTCAAAGATGAAACCAAAACTTTATTTTGAATTTGACAAGATGATTTCTGCGTCAAACAAGTATATGAAAATTACGATTAACTTTATAGTATGTTGTATTAAACGTTCAAAAACCATAAATAATATCAGACTGACCTTAAAACGATTCTGAATAACAGTAATTTGATAATATTCATCCTATTAAACCATATTTAACGTTTATTATTAACGCATTATATTTACAATGTCAGAATGACAACTCGTATTTATGTCGGTAAGAAGATTTCTATAATATATAACAATTAATCGCTCGTGATATTCGAAATACAGAAAATATTGAATAGATAACTGAATCACATAAAAGTATGACCGTTTATTCACAGGTGGCGTTAATTCGTTTCTATAAAATTCATTGAACAAATAATTATTGATTCCCTTTAAAATAACAAATAATGACCTCTTTTTAAAAATAAAACACTATATTTAATGATAAACAAAATCACACCTCAATATGGGATATTAATCTTCCTAAAAATAACTGGAAAAATGCATAATAAACTCAAAAAATATATAAAAAAAAACTGTAGTAGTGAAAAATTCAATATAATAAATAATACCTTTTTACCTCCACTTATTTGTATTAAATGTGAGATTTTCCCTTTAAAATCATCTGAATATTATGGTATTAATGTAAAAGCTTCCAGAAGCGAATCTCGAATAAAACAAAATCCAAAATCTGAAAATTGTAAAAAGAATTAATCACACCTGTTAAACAACGATGAAAAATTTTCACACTTCCCCCTTTAACAAATAAATCCCCCTAGAATACTAATTGAAAATTATTTAACAATTCCTTTCCACACTATAATGAAGTTAAAAAAAAATAAATCTTGATAAAACACCAAAACTAATTTGTTTATATTTAAGAAGAAAAGAAAAAAATTAAAATGAATATGTTGAAATATTCTCTAAAAAAAAATCACTAAGTTATTCTTCCAATTAATAATCAACTTTTCAAACAAGAACTCTCCTTTCAAAAAAAAATAATCAAAATTGAATTTGTAAATATGACTGTTCACTTCCAAAGTTAGAAAAGATCTGTCTCCCCACAGAATGCAATTACAATAATACAATAATTATAATTTCCCTCAAAAAAAAATACACTCAACAATAATTCTTGTCACTAGGTAATTAATAATTTTTTACTGAAACAATACATTCTGTACAACATTCTGCATATATAAAAAAATTCAAATTATGTAGGTAATGAAATTTCTTTTGACATTGAAAATTTGTCAAATATAAAAAAAAATCTTCAAATAAATGCTTCTGTATGCTGGAATAAAAAGAGACATAATAAAATTCAGATTCTTTCAACGATCAGTTATAAAATGATAGAAAAAACACAAAACAATCACTTAACTTTTGACGATGTGAGATATGCTCAAAGCCAAATTGTATTGATGTTGTACATAACTGAGCATTAGATCTTTCCTGGTCATCCTCCAAGCCATGTTGATCATCTTAGTGTCCTTGTCAGTTTTAAGGAAGGTTAAAAGGTGGGATTTATATGGAATATAGGAGTTCCTACCTAACGTAAACTTTCTATAGATTCTACCTATTAATCTCTCCCCTCCAAACACAGTACAACAAAATAAAGGTATAAAATTTAAAATCTGGGCGCCAGTCCTCACATAAATTCACGATCCATGAACGCCTAATAGTCCACGCCAAAGAATTTTTAAAAATTAAGCTCCTCGATGTGACTTTAATGAGAAGGGGTTCCACGTTGGGCCGCCAATGAGAAGGTGTGTGATAATGGAACAGATTTTGATATGCTTCAACACTTCCTTCCACCAACAGTCAGCGATAGAGGCAATGAGACTCATGAAAATTTTACTCTCAGGGTCATGTTTTTAATCGTGAACCTATATGAAGACAAAATGAATTCAAACAATTGAATTAAATTAAATAAAAATATCAACTGAATATGAGAGATAATGATGCACTGCATTAGGAAGACAGAGAGATAACGCACTTTGAGATATTTACATTTTTATTGTAGAAATAAATTATAATACATGACTCTAAAATATCAAACTTTGTTTGTATAGTACCAACTATTTCCTATAAGAGGAAAATGAAAATTGAATATAAAAGTGAAATTTTTAAATATTTGTTATAAAAATAATGTTAAAGATTGAAACTTATATATAACATGAATTTACATCAAAATCAAATTAAACAAAATCTCTTTCATATCATACTCAAAATCATGATTTCAATCTATATTAGGTTCAAACATAATGGATTCACATTCATATATTCAGACAATAAAATCATAGAGGTATAACTCATCATACAGCTATGGAGTAAACATTATAAAACAATATCGACTCGCAGCGTGAATAAGGAGATCCCCTCGATGACCAATATCTTCAAATGAATCCGGTTGTAGAAGATGTATTTAGATTTTAAAATTCTCGTGACTATTTGTATCTTGATCCCTCCATGTTACAATAAAATCCAAGTGAAGAAATATGTTTGTGTCCAAGTAAAAATCCAAATGAAGAAATTGTCTCCGACAATTTCCTATATGTGACTCCTTTGTCGTCAGTTATAAAATTTTAGGTTAGGCAGAATTAAATGTCGTACATTTCATCGTCGTGTATATGCAAGCATGGTAATTGCAAAATAATATCCAAATAAAATATATTTCCAATGGAAAACTAAATGGAATAACATTCGAATAATCCATTTGTAGAATTAAATAAAAATTATTTTCGTCAGAATGGGTGCGCAATATCAGGGTAGGATTGAATTTGGGATGACTGACATTTATATCAGCATCTAGATTATAGAAAAGAAAACAGGATTATTGATTTGAAAAATGATCTCTCGCCAAACTATCTTGACATACGAACACTTAAAACAAACTTACCCCAAATTCAGAAATTCAAATCGACGTCGGCCGCCATTTTCCTACACTGGCCGTACCGCTTCGATAGGTGTATGCAAAAAGAAAGAATTTGACATAAGCTTTGCTAATCATAAAAAATATTGCCACCTGACAAAAATCAATTTAGTGTGTTCGCACAAAAAAAACTATAAATTCCCAATTATTAATTTTTCCCTATACATAATTTTCTATAACATGACAACAGTTTAAAAAGTAAGTACATACAGTGACGAATAAATAAATTGAAATTAGAAAAAAAAACCATGTCATTGTTTTAAAAAAATAATAAAATATGACCTCCAATGGTCTAATATTTTACCCTTCAATGCTGCATCGCTTTAACTTTTTTTATCTTCTTTCAAGTATCTAAGTACATGTTATATACTGTAAATAGGTACTATTCCCGAAGCAATTGATACGAAGTTTTGACATGAAATGTATATAATTAACGTTAATTCATATGTATTTCATTTATCGATAGTAGTAGAACTTCTGCGACACAAGTTGAATTGATAATATGAGGGCTGTATGATATATACCCGTGCTTAGCAATTAAAACGCATTTTTTCTATTTACTACATACTATAATAAAGGCACATGAAGTCTCGTCACCTCGCCAAAAAAACCAAAGCCCTTCTCTATAAGACTCTTATCCGGCCAGTACTCTCATATGGGTTGGAATGCTGGGCAATCACTAAAACTGATGAAAGAGCCCCGGAAACTCTTGAGAGGAAAGTACTAAGAAGGATCTACGGTCCGATTTGTGACAATGGGGAGTGGCTCATTAGACACAACCTGTAAAAGGATCATAACATCTTGGGTGAAATAAAATCCGGAAAAAAAACCGAAGAGTGGCTTATTAGAAGAAAGGAATAAGGAAGACTCAGATGGGTCGGACACATCCAAGGAATGACCGAAGAGGAATTTTATGTCTGGACGGAGTAGTGAAGGATACAAATGACATCGGTATCAATAACTGGCGTTATGCATCACAAGACCGACAGTCATGGAGACAGGCTCTGCAGGAGGCTATGACCCGACCTGGGTTGTAGAGCCACAGATAGACAGATTATAAATTTCTCAACATAGTCTCCTTCAGCTCTATATATGTAGTCCAGCGATATTCTAACTTTTTTGAAGCTTTTTGCTTTGCTTTCCGTCAAGCCATTTTTCATATTTGGAAACAAGAAAAGAAAAAAGAAAAGCCAAATCTAGATAATAGGGTGGATGAGGCAACAATTCGTAGCATAATTAGACCAGTTTTGCTGCGGCAATTACGGATGAGTGAGCTGGTGCATTGTCGTGGTTAATGTGCACTTTTTTCTTTGGATGGTTTTTTCTTTAATTCAGCAGTGAATTGATTCAGTAAATCAGCATAGTACTGCTCCGTGATTGTCTATTCCTTCTCCAAATAAACGGTGAAGATAATGCCTCACGAATCCCAAATAAATTGCGTCGCCGACGGTAGCGCCACGTGTCGCTAAACACGGGTGGGTACTAATCATACAGCCTAGGTAAGTCATGAGTGGCTTAGATTCAATAATTTGTTCACCAATGATTAATGATTTATTTATTTTCGACTTAAAAATACTTTTAATTTATAACAACACCAAATAATATACATCTTTAAACAAATCATGAAAGAAGTTTACTAAAAAAATATTATTATTCTTCTCAATGTAGATATGTTCTAACTCAGCAGGCTAAGTCTGTAAGTAGATCTCGACCGATAAATGTCGAGATTAACTGTCAAAATATCGACTAGTCGATATTTTGACAGTTTTGGTAGTCACTAAGCAGATAACGCGTCGAATCGTTCTCGCCCACCTATTTGACGGCGAGATTGGGTCGACATCGAGGCGAGAGGCAAGATCTAACGCCGCCATGTTGAATTAAATGTCATTTTTTACGCGAACAATGCCGAATTTCATATTTATTTTGAGAATAATTATATAAACGGATTAAACGACGCCGTTTAAGAGATTCTTCAAACCCCTAAATATTCAGCGTAATTCATTTATTGCTAATTACCGCGTAACAAAAGTTTTATATGATTATATATTTATTGAAAATATGCGTCCGTACTTAGATTGTAACATTATAATGCTATGCGTCCGTAAATGTTTTCCGTAAGTATAGATTTGAAATAATTTTTCATTTTGAGAAAGTATTCTTGTAAGCTATTTTATCACATATGTATTTTAACACTTAACAAAAGAAAATTCGGGGTAGTTTTTAGTAAAAAAATAACACGCTGCTGTCATCACACTTGATAAATTGATCGAAATATAATTAAAAATAATTTTTAAAATTACTCTCAAAACATTCAATAAACACAAAAGAAGTTAATTTAATCGTATTATAACTTGCTTTCGTGCTTTAAAATATGAACATATTATATTTATTTAACAAATTTATGTAAACAAATTTGACATTTATTCAAATCATGGGGAAAATATTGTGTATTGCCATAAATGATAATTCAAAAATGTACCGCAAGCCAGCCTAACGGCGACAAATACTAATAAGTGCATTTACGAACTCGATAGCGCTTAGTGACTACGAATTGTCGTCACGGGCGTAAACATGGCGAGAAGAGCGGCGATACATTGTCGGATATCGACTTTTTTACTGACTTGGCCTGCTGAAAGGTACTCCTGGGAAGCTGACGTCCAGCTGTCCTTTGTTGTATTGATAAATTATTAAAACCGTTAAAAATACAAAAAAATCCTATTAAAATATTGAATGATGACCATTAGAAAAATCAAAGAAATACAACACGGAAATACAATATAATATTATGGTAGGTAAGTGTAATTAAAATATAACATGTATATATAAATATTGATTTTTTTTAAATAAAAATAAATTATCTATGTAAATGTCAAATGTAGGTAGATATTACATATTAGATAAACACAAGATCCACGAATAAGAGAAGCAAAATAGAAACATTAATATTCATAAAAACATAGATTTGGTAGTTACTGTATCACAAAGTAATTATTATTTTGTATGCATATTAATTTTCTTCATCAAATGGGTGATTGTATATGAGTTGATAGAGTAGGTATGTGTGAGAGAGATAGACGAACTTAGTCTGTATTGTATAGTTTATTCAAATCCCTCCATGTCTTGAGGCATTTTCATACCCGCCGCGTCCTTCCATGCTATGCCGATTAGTGTATGAAGATAGGTACTTGTATATAAAGGTACCTACCTACTGTATGTTCTACTGGGCAACCCTTATTTTCCACACGAAAATGAAATAGGCATTATTACAGGGTGTTCATTAAGTATGTAAAGTGACGATTGTCTTTCTTGCGCTATTATTATATGCATCACACTACTTCAATACAACGTATCTGCATTTTATATCGTTCCTGTGTTTTGTTGAAACTTTTTCTTTTGCTTTCATATGTAAGCTTTAAATTTGTTGTACTTTAAAAAAAACCTTCACTAATGAATTATTTGTACCTACAAATAAATTTGGTATAAAACCACGTGGAGTATTTAACGTCGAAACAGTTTTCGGAGCTGGCTGCTCCCTCCTCAGGACAGGCTTTTACTAATAAGTTATCATCATGTGCGTCATTACGAAATGTTGGGCGGAACACGGAACACGAAAGAGATGGGTGAGATTTACTGTTATGGCGAGATAGTGGAAATATATTAAGTAGGTACCTATTTATTTATTTATTTATATAAACGCCCTAAATGGGCTTTTACATACACAATAACAAATTATTAAAACATATGTTTATGAACCACGAAGCAAAATACATACATACATAATTAGAAATAGGTACCTATATATAACAAAACCCAACCCTTACAAAAAAATATCAAGAAAAAAATATATAAAATATAAATTTATAAAATATATAAGTAGTGAAGTACAATAAAAATAAAATCAAAGAAAAACAAGCAAAAGATTAAGCAGAAACAAAAATAAAAAAATTAAAAGAAAAAAGAAGATGAACCCAGAATTTATATAATTTTTAAAAGTCTCTCTTTATATTCATATATCGAACAGCAAATGACATCAACAGAGCCAAACTCATAACCAAGTCTATGTAATCCCAGAATAGGCCAGTGAATATAATAATTATTACTAGATTTTACTTGATAAAAAATAGTGAAGCCTGTGTTTGTCGTGTACGGGTAATCGGAACATTAAATGAAATGAGACACGTTAAATCAAGGACGTCCAACTAGCCATTTAAAATCTTATATAAAATCATCAAATCACTGATTGTCCTTCTACTTGATAGTGTTTTTAAGTAAAATGTACACATTAAAGAATTATAAATTATTTGTTCAAAGGGAATCGATAATTTAAAATTGACAAATCTTAAGAATTTTCGCTGAACTTTTTCTAATTTATAATGGTGAGATTTATAAAAAGGAGACCAACTCTTAACTTTTTATATATTGTCCCATTTCACTTATTTGATTAAACCCTTTTAATACTGTCCAATAATATTGAATCAGTGTAGAGTTGTGTTGAAAAAAGATGGGTTGACGATATTATTCCGGTTACGGGAAGAGGTTGGCTGAGGGAAGAAAAAGACAGAGAGATGGAGTTCATAGTTGGAGGAGGCCTACATCCAGTAGTGCAGAGATGGCAGACAAAGAAGACGTTGAAGACATATTTTTAAAGAATAATGGTGCAGTGAAATTATATACATTTTTCAGATTGTAATAATTAAGATTACGCCTGTTGTGAATTTGAAATAGCCACGACAGGCAGTGTGTTCTTTGAATGCAACAATACCTACTCGTGAGGTGTGATGGTGCAAATAGTGGTATTTGAAATTGAAATATCACACGCGAAGAGCCTTAGGCCGATTATGCAGAATGGGGGGGAGAATGGTGGTGATGTGTGTGTACTAAGGGTTGTATCATAAACCAAATGTGTTGTTGTTTACGTAATTGAGTTATTTTTAGATATACACCAGAGTTTGTTGTTGGTTCATTACAGTACAAAACAAGTCATACACAACTAGGCACTTACTATGTTGGTACATACTTGTCTATTAACAATTGCAAATTCGTCGTGAATTATTCAAACGGTGTTCCTGTCTTTTGTTGTTAAGATATCTACATTCTGCTTAGCAAATTTAAATATTTTGGAGGAAAGTTTCATCTGAGATGAGGAATCGGCATTTTATTTTTGTAAGTATTACCTATTATTATTATAAAAAATAAATCATATTTCGACAGCTATTCTCCATCCACTAAACAAACCACCTTTCTCAGATTGATATTTCCAAAACATGATTAAAAATATATATATATATATATATATATATATATATATATAAATTATAAAATAAAAATATTAAAATCACACACCTCATGGCAATAAACCCATCGGTGTTGTAACGTGAAGGGGGTGTCCTTTCCTTATGTTATTAAGAGTTTAATTTAGATGTTAACTTAATCTAATCCAAAGAGACTAGGAAGTCCGGTAGCTCAGGTTTGAACAGTTGCTCTCATCATCAAGGTTTGTAATATGTGGGTAAACAAATATCGGGATCAATCAGAAGTCACCAGTGTCATTTGAATTGCATATATTGAAAGATAAAACATGATATACAGTTATGAATACTCAAAGTCACATAAAATATTCAAGGTAATATGACAGGACAATCTGTAAAATAAATAAACAAAGAAACAGATCACACATTTCACATTATAAGTATCTGAATTGGTCAGCCACAATTTGTAAATTATTGCAAGTTCTGAATTGTAATTGGTAGCTGGCTGTAAGTAGGTATGAATGAATGAATATGTTCAAAGGTAAGCAATTTATCAAATGATCAAATTAATATCAGAGGTGTGACAAATGGTCTAAACCTTTAATTGTAAATTGAACGGCGTACCAAAGTGGTATGCATGAATGAATGAACTCAACAAGTTAAATCTAGACAGAGTCATTGCAAATGTTAAATACATTACATTAATAATATTATAATTTGTCCAAGTACATCCTTGGCTGTGTCCGTAGACATGGGCACACCTACATAGTAGACATGAATGAATGAGCAGAAATTAGATTTTGACAGGAACATAGAAATCTTACCAAATATTAAATTCAAAGTAGGTAATACAACACATGATGCTAGTGAATCTTTGTACAATTATTTATTTATTTATCGTATGATACTAGTGAATCAAATGTTAGTCAAAATGAACAAAACACAGCACTGACAGCAGGCAAACACAAAACAGCACGATATATCAATCACACATTCACGTCGAGGGCTCCGAGCCAATCCACAAATGCTGGTGTAAATTCGCAAATGTCCGACTTTGGGCCTTCATATGCATGGACGCTGCATTCTTCCAATATGTGTTGCATTGTTTGAAAGGGGTGGTCACAATCGCATTGTGCGGATGGAACAATGCCCCACTAAAATTATAATTATAATTGACATAGACAGTTAGTAGGCCTGAAGGAAAGAATGACATTTAGACATTTAAATTATTCAACTTATGATTCAAAATACAATGAATTTACACAGGCGGACTTTATAAAAGAAAATTCAAATTACTACGAGAGTTGACCTTTGGTATAATTAGTTCACGAAGAAAATAACAGTTAAAGATAAAAGATCTGACCATTTCCGAAGAGTATCCGATGGGGAGAATCTTCCTATTTCCAGGTATTACAGAGGGGGTGACGGCTGCCGGCGAAGGGGACATTCGTTGTAGAGTAGCGGACATCGGGGGTAGAAGAAATTCAGCTATCATGATTGGTTGGGGGATCTCGAAGAGTCGGAGAAACGATGCCGGTGGAGGTTGTCTCACAAACATCCGCTTAGACCTCGTACAGGTGAAGGTAATCCAGAAAGAACAGCTTCCAGCGAGCAGTGGTTGCGTGGATATAGTGAATCGAAAATGTGGGCGCACTATTCCAATGGGTAGGTTCGGTACCTTGAAGGGTCTTCATTATATTCAAACTGAAGGTAAATAAAGTTCGGAGCCTAGGTTGGCAACTAGAAATATACATCACTGGTCTGGTATATTCGACTTTGAATCGCTTATGGAATGTTAATACACAGACTGTAGACACACGTGTACATTTAAGAGTATGACAGGCATGTTGAACGGGATTCTGATACGTAGCATGACCAGATTGACGACTAACCCGCGGTTAGGTAGAAATGCACTTGGATTGGAAATAGAGAGTGACGTCTTCAATAAATACATTTGAAGGTTTGTCCAGGAATTTCACTCATTGTGTAATTACGATGTTATTGTTCGTTTTTATTATCTCACAAATATATTGTCGGTTAGAAACCGTTAGGCGGGATATGCACAGAGGTTACATTTCTCAATTTCACACGTAAAACTCACTGAAGAAGGCATACGTATCACTTATTACAAGGATTAGTCACTATTGTATAAATAACAAATCACTCCGTGGCCGTAGGCCAATATATTCGGATATTAACATGTTTACTTTGCGGAGCAACGGACGAGCCGTTGAAAGAGAAATATATATGATGCAAGATGGCTGACAGAGTGTTCTAGAATGCGAAGCGTCCGAGAGAAAAGGACGGACAAAACTCAGTGCGAGTGTGACGGAGATGGAAGATCACTGACAGCATTTGTGGAGCAAAGATAATTTTAATAAACAATCGGCGTTCGTAAGAATATTTATTTTTTACTAAGGAGGCAACGTATTTATTATGAGGTAATAAATAACGTTACAGTGTGTATCTATGTATAAGGGTATTAAAATTAAATAATTATTTGATAAATTAAATACTTAAATTTCTAGTTTTTATAAATAGTATTATATTGTTTTTTATTTATTTAGTAAAGATATGTGACATACATAATACAGCTATAAGTACCTATAACAATAACAAAAAAAATTGAAAAATTACAGTGATTATTATTATAGTAAAGCTGTCGCCAAATATCTTGAACTTTTAGCCGAGAAGGGGGGCGATTTTATGGTATAAACTATTTTGTGTACTTGTTAATCTGGTTTTTTTTTGAAGTCTAAAATCCTGACATCCTCTCGTAGGGTAAGCGTGAACATAAACATTGAATAATATATTTTCTGCATATATTTTGGAAGAATATAATTTTTTTAGTTTGTAAATCAAAGTTAATATGTTGTATATAATGTATTGCTTTACTGTCATTAATTTTAGTAATGAACATAATTTATTATTTGATTTCTTTATACCGATGGACTAAAACTTAATGTTTTTTTAGAACCTTTTTTTAAGCGTCAAGTAATATATTGTTAATCTTAGGGCAAAAAAATTCAAAGCTACTCTTTGCAAATGTGGTGCTTGTTTTTTCTTTCTTCATAATAATAGCATTACGAGTAGGTATGAATCGCTAGCATACTTACAAACCATCACGCCATGTCCCTCGCGGAGTAAACAGAGAGAACGCCACATTTTTCTATCCTGGCACGCATCTCTCATCATGCATCGTCTCATACATGTTCTTCTATTGTTCACGCTTCTAACGTTTCCGTCTTTTAGAATATCGCCATTCTTTATTGGACGTTCCCGATCTCTCATTCCATTCCTGTCCGCACTGTATATTTTCTTCGTCAGACGTTCCTCATTCATTCTCCCCATGTCTCCAAACCATCTTAATGTGTTCACTTTCATTCTTATTGGGTATTCCTATCTAAGTTTGTGGGTGTGTAATGTACAGTTGTCTAACATTTAACATTTTATGTTACGTGGTATTGTTATTAATATATATAAATAAAATATAAATAAGTGATAAAATTATCTTGTTTTTTTCTCAAATATTTGATTATCGTCAGTATATTTTTATTTAAAGCTATTCCTTAGTGATCGAAAATCATGGATTTATTTTTGTATTGTATGGACATTAATAGATTTTATGGACTTCAATTGCAGTGAAATATTATTAATGTTCAATTATGAACTTCCACTGTGTTGACGGAAAAAAACTTTGAAATTAGTAAATATTGTCATTTATATGTGCCAATTTATCAACCTATAAATGCAATCTTCGTTTGAAATAATAGGAATGGCTGACAATAGTGTTAGTCAGATGTCTGCAAATTCAGGAACTGAAGTACGTACATTAATACCTTTTGTGGGAACATGTGTTAAGTAAAATTTATTCAATTCGGTTCCCGAGTTATTCCACAGGACAAACTTTATACTAAAAACAAGATAACTATGCTTTGAATATTGCAAAATTGCCGAAAATTATGATAGTTTTTTTAAGTATTTGATTTTTCAATTCAATCGTCTTTTATCTAAACCAGTGATTCTCAAGTCGATTTTGAAGGGGGGACATTTAGATTATCATCATCATCAATGGCTCCACAGCCCATTGCAGTCCTTGACCTCCTCCAGCATTCCTCGCCATCTCCCTCTATCCTGACATACTCCCCTCCCTCTACCCTGACATGCTCCTTACACCAACAGCCTTCACATCCCGCTGCATGCCATCCAGCCATCGAAGCTTGGGTCTACCAACGTTTCGTCTATCTTGTGGCTTTATGTGTAGGATCCTTTTTTGCACTCTTTCATCGCCCATTCTTTCCACGTGTCCTGCCCATCGCAGCCTCCCTATTTTTATCACCATTATAATGTTGGGCTCATTATAAATATTGTAGATCTCATCATTGCGTTGTATTCTCCAAGCACAATTAGATTATAGAAAGATAAAAAAACAAGCGAATTGGTATTTTTACTACCAAAAATCCCAAAGGTAATCATGCATTCTTCTGGTTTATATTTTAAAGCGCTTTTTCTTGTGTTATTTACATATGTATCGTATTCGTTATCAAATCTCAATTCAGCAAACACCAAGCGCAAGGATCTCACTAAATGTATATAAATTGTAATTAGTAAATATTACCTACTAATTAAAAATATTACCTACTAATTAATTTTAATTACTATTACTACAGTAATTAAAATTGTTTTTTGAGTATCAGTTCCCGATTATATTTATTGCAAAATGACTTTGTATCTACAACGATTCCTTAGTGGTTAAAGTTTCTTTAGAGAACAATCAAATTTTCGAATATTAAAAATTTCACAGTGGGGCATAAGAATTTGGGGTAGAGTAAAATTAAGGTTGGTAAACACTGACCAAATTTTACTCAACGCTACGTAGTGCACTACTTCTAAAGATTAGAATGGACCAAAATCCTTATAGCTAGTAAACGCTACGTAGCATTGTTATAAAAAAAAACTGGACGTATCAGTGGGACACAACCTACCTTATCCAACACGGAGGACTCAGGACAGGTGTCTTCTGTTGCTACATCGACCTCGAGAAATTGGGATACAGATGAAGGCACCTGCGAGTGGGGTGCCAGACAGGACAACTTGCACCAACTGCCTTGACCACTAACGGGAGCGACATGAAGGCTACGAAGGCTAGGAACGATACGTATATAATGTCCCAAAGACGTTATATAATAAAGAATTCATTATTATTATAAGGTCTTTGGGTGTTCCAAACACGGAAAGTAAGTATAAAAAATAGTAGAAAATATATGCTACACTGACAAAATGGATAATCAACTTTTACTACTATCTTAAAGGAACTATAACTCTATAAAATCATCAAATTATTTATTAAATAGATCGCGAATAACGATATTTTCGATTAAGTCGGCCTTCGTGACTCAGTTGGTTGGGTATTTGACTGCTGATCCAAGGGTCCCGGGTTCGATTCCCGGTGGAGACACAGTTTTTAATTGTGTTTTCAGTCTGGATCTGTGAGACGATTAATATCGTAAGTCTCCAGAATGTGGCAACATGTTATTGGGTGCATGTTAAATAATTATTTGACATAGTACCTGTTAGTTGCCCGAGAAGCTACATAAATATAAATATAAATATAAGTATTTGTTATTAAATGGTTAACATATCACTAAGCCTCTCACGATTTATTATTTTTAATAATGTTTATTAAAGACTAGTTTTAGTTTCATCGATACGTTATTATGTTAATAAAAACATTATTATAAAATATTTTGTTGGGTATTATGTTAATATGACGCCTTAAATGAGAATGAATTTTAAGTAAGCAATATTCATAACCTCTAAAACAAACTGTTAGATTATTCCTAACAATCCAGGGGCGTTTACCACTTAACCAGAATATTATGTGTGGAAATTTGCAACCGATTGTAGGGCTGCTCTAAAGGTCTTGAAAATATAATATTTAAATACAACTTGAAACTTATTTACATTTTCAATAATACGATATTATCGGAACATTATGAATAATTAAGTCCTCTATTATAATAACATGATGGTTTTTACCCCTACTCATATTTTCCGACATTTATTGAAGAAATAATTTCACTTTGATTATAATTAAAATAATGAGTTAACTAGAAACTTTGATTCAAATAAAAATAATTTAGCTATCTACGGAATCTGAAATGACGACAGAATCAAAATAAGTAGTTAACGAGTGGGTTGTGGCCAACACTAAACTCTCCAATACATAGTAAGTGTACATTTTTTCTTCTTGAAAGGTTGACAATCCCTAAATGCATTTTTATGAGGATAATATTTCTATTAGATTCCTACACAAATATTATTTTACCCAAGTGCAAAAGTTTTCATAATACACACAAAAACTCATAGTATGCACTATCTTCATGATACCTGTTGAGAAATGGATGTAAAAATTTAATGTAACAAAAGACGAAAAAAAGAACCGTTGTCTATGGAAAACTAACCAGCTCTAAGTTAATATACTTTACACATATGGCATAAATATGAAGTTCATTGACCTTTTAGTTTGGGCTGTACAGAAGACACAAATTTTCATATTTGTGTACGGCATACACATAAAAACATCACGAAGAAAATCAAAGAGTGCACTCTTTACATGATATCCATTGAGATATTGATGTAAAAAATATACGCTTAAAAATTGTAAAAATCATGATTACCGTGGAATATTAGAGTTACAGTGGATATTTCGATATTAATCACACTCTGATTCATTTGACATTAAATTGAATCATGTGATTATTTGTAATAGAAGGTGAAACAGTTAATAACACATTTTTTCTGACCAATATTTTGAGACGAATTCGATAAGAGAAAATTTTTGAATGATAATTTGGACATTAAGTCGAAAGAATATAATACCTTCTTCATTTTTTGATACGTGAAAGGTTTTGATACTAAGGTGTACCTACCTATTTATACCTACCTATATATTTGTATTTTCCTTTATAATATTAGATTTGTGGGTCTAAAATATAGGTTTACCATAATATAATAGGAAACCTTTGTAGCATCCTCGCGGTATAGGACGCACAATGTAATTGTATAGGTTTTAACCCGTTAGCGCCTGGCGTGCCACCGAAGTTATCTCCACAAAGTCGAAACTAGCAATAAAATGAATTTGCATATGAATAGAGGATTAAAAGCCCCAGGGCTCAACGGGTCCTGCATTGGGAGCACACACACATATAGAGTACCTACCCCCCTAGAGGTGGAAGCGGGAAAATTTTCGCACATTTTGTACACAAATTTTCAAAACAAAATGCTTATTTATTACACAACAATAGAGAGACATTTACAATTTTTTTACATAAGATAAAAATATGAAATTCTGTCGAAAAGAAACGAGATATTTTTGAAATAGGCAGAGAAAATAACGAACGAAATTGAGGTTGATAAAAAGACTTTTTTAGAAAAAAACCAGATTGAGATGTTCAGTGCTTCATTGACACGAGAGTTTGGGATAACTCATGAAAAATCCATTTATAAAAAAAAACACGAATCAAAGCACGTTGATAGAATAAAATGGGCAAAAATATAAATATATTTTTAAAAAATATATATGATTACATGATTTTTTGACGGCCTTGGTTGGATATCCGACTCCTGAGCATAAGGTAGTGAGTTCGATTACCGGTGGATACATAGTTTTTAATTGTGTTTTCAGTCTGGATCTGTAAGACGATAAATATCATAAATCTCCAGAATGTGGCAACTTGTAATTGGGTGCGTTTTAAATAAATATTTGACAAACTAATAGTGCCTGTTAGTTGCCCGAGAAGCAATACAAAATAAAAATAAAATAAAATGATAATTTTATTGTTATTTTATATATTCTTACTCGGGCATTCAACAGGTACTATGTCAAATATTAATTTAACACGCACCCAATAACAAGTTGCCACATTCTGAAGTCTTACGATATTAATCGTCTCACAGATTCAGACTGAAAACACAATTAAAACCTGTCTCCACCGGGAATCGAACACCAAATCGAATCGGGAATTATGTACACCTTCCAAGAGTAGATATTATTTATTTTCTCAGAAGAATTGGGAATTTTCATTTTTGTCATTTATCTATATATGGTAAAAAATATATGAAACTACCCCGAAAGTAACTCCTATCTTATTCAAAAATAACCATCGAAATCGGTTGATATGGTAAAGAATTATTCACCCATAAGGCGCGTTGTCCAGATGACTTTAGAAATTGAAGAGTTCGATGGATACTTTTATCGTATCTAGATCAAATTTTAATTGGGTAACTCACGAGGAAACTCTTTTAACTTTATATTGTCCGATTTCACTTACTAACGATGAAATTGAAATCGGACTACGTGGCAAAGAACTATCGCTGAACGTATCTACATAAAAAATCACAATGATAGCCTCCTCCTCTTTTTGAAGTCGGTTTAAATTAAATTAATCTTGCGAACATATATTTCAAAATGTCCTGTCGATCGCAGCACGTATTGAACACTTGTATCCATTTGTATCGTAATAAATTATCAACCTCCAATGTAAGCAAGAGTATATTATATTGTAGGAATATTGGAAGGTAGGTATAGTTTGGGTCATTAAAAGTTTGTTAGTTGTTTCTTGCTGGAAGGGATATATTATTATTGGTCCTTGGAGTCCATCCTACAACTTACCTCAGTTATTACTCCATTAAAGGGTTTCGGATTTAGTTAATCAAGTCGATAACTAATTCATATCTACATTGGTATCTATGTACATTATTTTATCACTAATCGAACAACATTTATCCAAAATTTAAGTATGTTTTTCTATCATAACCAATCAGTCCATTTAGCAGACTTTAAGACCCCTTTATTTAACATTGAAATAAAAAAAAATATCGAGGTACCTATACCTGTTTTAATAATCATACATGTAAAATCAAAGTATGTAGAAAATATTAAGAAAATATCAAAATAAATAAATACTGTTGATTGTGTTTAGTTACAATAAAATTCTAGTAAGATATATTTAGGTAGGTACTTACATATATCATAAAATAAAATGGTTTAAAAGTTTACCAGTCAATTACAAATAAGTGACATCACATTATTTTGCAATGTTCAATAATTAAATATAATAATTAATTCTTTGATATATTTTTTTGAGTTTGTAATTTATGAAATATTTACGAATAAAAGCGAAAATTTTTGGGGCCCACAAGATTACCAGTCCAATACAATAACTGTTTTGTCGCTGACCCTTTTGAAATTTATCCTGCACCGTAAACCTATGTATGTGTTTGAAGTCAAATAACTAGGTATTTTCTTCAAAAGATAACTTAGGATTTCGGTTCTAAGTCAAACAAGGGATTTTTTTGTCAAACCGAATGGCAATGGTATTTATGTAACAGATAGAAACTGAATAAAAAAAAAGCATGGATCGAATAGCAGTTTCAATATCGACAACACGACAACCAGCCACTGTAGCAAAGATTGTACATATGTATGTATTAATGTTGAAGTTTGTTAAATAAGAAGTAAGAAAAGGTAGGTTGGTTACATGTTGTAGTGGTACACAAGAGAGAGAGAGAGAGAGAGAGAGAGAGAGAGAGAGAGAGAGAGAGAGAGAGAGAGAGAGAGAGAGAGAGAGAGAGAGAGAGAGAGAGAGATATTCCGCTAAGTCGACATGAAGCCTCCTATCGTTGGATGCAGCCGCAGGCTTGGTGGACCACTCGATGCCAAATTAATCGAGATACTGTCCTACCATGGTACACAACATTATCTACTATACTCTGCAGTAAAACTATAGGGTCACCATGGAAATAAATGCATTTAATAAACAATAAATATCTTAGCTATAAATGTCATATTTTTGATGTTACATAATCCTATCACTTATATTTTATTTTGTGTAAATATATCTCTATTATCGTGTCCCGAATTTGTGATTGTCTTAAGGGGGACTGCTGACAACGTACCTATTTTTTAATTTGATATACCATCATTTTTTATAATCAAATCGTTTTGAAAAAAAATAATTTTGATAGTTAGGGTATTAATAAAGAAAAATATACCATAACTTTTTGATAATGTTCTGTATAAATTCTTGTAGAAAAATAATGGCATACCCCGATATTCAACGTTCATCTTATATAAGACAAAAATATCTAGAAAAATATGACGTGACGTTGCAATAATGCTTCAGGTTTAGTAAATAAACCTAAAAAACATTTATTTTCCATTCAGCGCCATTGCGAAATAAAAGTTTTTTTGTTTATTTACTTAACCTGATGCATTATTTTTCTACAAAAATATGCACAGAACATAATTTAAAAGTTAAGGTATATTTTTCTTTATTAATATCCAAACTAACTAGGTTATTTTTTTCAAAATGATTTGATTAGAAAAAATATGGTATAACAAATTAAAAAATAGGTACGTTGGCAGCAGTCGCCCTCGATGTTCTTCTCTCGAACAAGAGTTTTCAATTCTATTGAGAGAGTATCAATTTATTGTTTTTGGATATAAAAAATGTTTACCTAATTGTAAAAAAAATGAAAAAATACTGATCAAAATAATGTCGTATTGAAAACGCAAGATCGGCGTATAGTAAATTGAGACAGGATTTTTGTTATGCCCACCGGAATCTTAAATTCCGACAAAGATTGATCAAATGTAAATGCTTTTTCTTTGGCTCAAACACTGTAAAAATAATATTGTATCAATAAACTGTAAATGAGCTGTAGCTTCCCAAAGAAAAAAAATTAACAAACAAATGCTACATATGATCCATGGCCCAAGTTATTATAATATGGTGCCGAAACAAAGACTCTAAAATAATGTTGCGAATTCATATGTACGAACATAGAAGCACTCGACAGAGCCGAAAAGGCAACTGCTCTCAACAAGTGAACTGCCAAATTTGGAACATACATATAACACATACATATACTTAAACAGAGGATGAAAGTATGGGATGTTGCAGCTGATTTAAAAGAGGACGATTTAGGGTCGAGGAGGTATTGACGAACGATGATTACTTTGTATATTTATTTGCACAAATAATATGTTATTCAGACGATACTTAAAAAAAACATCAAATGAAAGATGTTTTATGTTGGATTTAATTATGATTCTTATTGAAGTTCATGTTTGCCTGATCCATCTCTACAATCATAACATATTTTTTTTCATTTTTATGAACCAATTTTGATTTTCGTACAGTCACTTGGTCACCCAATCACCTATGCACAGAATAACAAAAATAAAACAAAATTGGCGAATTTACTGCAACACGGACAACCTCATAATTTCATGTTTTATATTTAGTAGGTATATAAATATATTCGTTCACTGTTAGTGACGCATAGAGATAAACACAACTAAAACATAAGTAACTCTAGAATTATATGTAATTTATCTATGTATGATATTTTTTTAGGTAAATATATCATTATGATCGGTCGAGGCAGGATTCCATTCGCGACCATTGGATTACTAACCCAGCGCGCTAACTAATTTTTACTCTCCACACTATAGAATGAATCACAATTTTTAAACGTATTCTTTTACATCAATTTCTCAACGGGTATCATGTAGAGAGTGCACACTGTGAGTTTCGTCGTGATGTGTTTGTATATATGGCGTACGGCGTACGGATTATCCTTTTTGTGTCCTCTCTACAGTCCAAACTATTAGTCCGATCGACTTCAAATTAACATCATATGTGTAAAGTGCATAGACCTAGAGCTGATTAGTTTTCCATAGATATCCTAAATCCGTTAATCTATTCTCTCCAAATTTTCAAAATGCTCTCACGGTCTGTAAAATCGAGGTATTTTTATACTGTTTGAAATTTTGATACAACAAAATACACTCATCAAAAATGTATATAACAGAAGTAAAATAGCTTCTGTATGGGAAAATTGAGTGATCAACTTCATATTGATATTGTATGTGTCAAGTTTATTTTTTTACTCTCCACTTCTATCTTCCTTAAGGGGTAGGCAGTGAGAACAACAGAACACCGCATTCTTCTATTTTGACACATACATCCACAAATACTACCTATAAACTGAATTTTATTATACATTACTTTTACTATAACTTTAATAATTTTTATCATAATAAATTTTTATTATTATACTATTCGCCTCATCAACATTGATACACTGTCTCATACATGCTCATCTTGCTAGTAATGCAATTTTACTTAAAATTTCTCAACAGCTATCATGTAGAAAATACATACTATGAGTTTCGTGATAATGTTTTTGTGTGTATGGTGTATTGTGAAAACTTTTGTGCTCTGGGAATCTTATATTTTTTTAAGAATCTAATAGAAATGTACTTAATAAAAATGCATTTAGAGATTGTCAACCTTTCAAGAAAAAAAATTGAACGCTTACTATGGTGTGGATATAAAATATTTTGATCAACAAATATAAGGCCGCCATATTGTTTTCTCATAATTTCAAAAGAAAACAAAGAAGTTTCAACTATTTTGAAATCTACACCTTCTAATTAGTAGGTATAAATCGATATCCATCTCGAAAAATCAAAAAAAGAACAAGAAGAAGTTTAAAAACAGACGTCTTCTTAATTCTCAAAATGTAGCAAATTACAACTACATAATAACCGTTTATTTAATAAAATTTCGTTTTAATCACTGTTGACATATTGGATTTCTCATAGTATTTGAAAAAGAAATAGGCAATCGGTTCGTTGCCAGCGCCCTTGAGGTGAGATATTCACGAAAACGACGCTATATAAATCATCCAAATTTATTATTATTATTATTATAAACGAACATTTTTTTATTCACGCAATTTATTTAACTCAAACGAAAAAAGAAAAAGATTTTTTTCTGATACTAAAAATAGTTTCCGCACGGTAAATTGTCCATACGGTCAATTGTCCATACGATAAATTGTCCTCACGGTCAATTGTCCATACGGTAAATTGTCCCGACGACGATCAACTGTCCATACGGTAAATTGTCCATACGGTAAAAAGGGCGTACGGTAAATTGTCCACGGTCAATCGGCTACGGTCAAATGTCCGGACACGATAAATATGACAAACTGTTAGCTTCAAATTGTATTAAAAATATACTTATGTACATATTTGAACGATATTCATGTAAATCTATGACTGAAGAGGGAGTGGGTTGAGTTTATTCCCAATATTAAGTTATATGTTATTACAAATATTACCAATTGCGACATGAATCGATCTCTCATTTACGTAGATCTGTCCCAAGGGAAGCAGTGTCCATACCAAAAGGGAATATGTAAGATAAATCTTTGTTTATTCGCAGTTAAGTGTTCGTCGTGAGATCAATATTGCTATTATGTCCATTATTGTTGAGGGAATAAACACATCGTAGAAGATTTATGCTATAATTGACAAAGCTTTATTATTATTGGCAATCATTTCACAAATTCGTGTAATTTATTCATTTATGTATAAGTATGTACAATAATAGTTGCACTTTTAAGCATAGATTTAATTTTAGTAAGAAATGGTGATAACGAATTATTTTTGGAACTGTGAGCTAGTTACATAACACATCAATATATATTATACACTTATCGTATATCAAAATTTGTATTATTATTTTTATTGCACCACATACTTAATGTTTGTAGCGCAGTGAGGCCATAAAATGCAAGATGTCAATAATAATTTAATTGAAATAATTATATGAAACTAGCGGACCCGACAGACGTTGTCCTGCCCGAAAGATTTGTGAAACAAAAAAAAATATTTATTTGAATCATATGGATGTAATTATTCGCTGAGCAAACTAACATTTTCTTGTTCGATGAGCCGCTAAACATGTTGAGGTTAGAATACAGCATAAATATTCTGGACACGGAAATGAATGAATTGAAATATGAATAATGACAAAACAGTGAACAGATATTAAAATTCCATGCACATGTATATATAAATATGAATAATACCGAAACATAGCGAAAATAACTTTAAATGTCAAAAAAAGCCAAACTTCGACGTAAATGACAGATTTCTTAGTGTTGTCAGTGTTGTCAGATGGAAAAAAACTAAACATTGTTTTTATTTAAACATTTAATTTTAAAAATTTATGTTTAAAATTCCATTTTGTGAATCTAAACCATTCGGGAACTCACACAAACATACAAAAAATTCATCAAAATCGGTACAGCCGTTTAGGAAGAGTTCAGTGACATACACACGTACAGAAGAATTATATACATAAAGATAATACATTAATTTTCGTTCACCTATAGCACAAGCATTTATGCTTATTTTAGGGAATGTAGGAAGATGAATATGTACTTGTTTAAAAATTAAAATAAACTATTATTGTTTGTCAAGTAAGGAGAGTGTGGTATCCATTTATACTTTTTAGCAAAAATAGGTCAATGTCATGACTATACGTTATGATTAAATTGTTGTTTTAATTGCGGTTTTGGAGTGGGGGCGATTATAACTCTCGTACATGGAATGCAGATGATGGTGTTAGTAGTTTTGGAAATTCTTATGTTATTTCATCAATTGTTCAAATAATCGATTTGAGTTATTTTAATACACATACGTATCAAGACAAAAAAACATTATAAATTTTACTGTTACGTTGATGTGATTGATACATCTAAACCAAGCAAAAAAAATATGAAATGTTTTCATATACGTATTGTGTTTTTTTAGAGTTCATGCATAGAATTAAAATATTTAGATCTTTTCTTCTTCACCCTGGCCATTTCTTTCCAATAGGTGGGGTCGCCTCTCCTCATCTTCATTTGCTAAATCTTTTGCACCTGTGCGTCTCCTTCGCGCAATTCTACCTCCCGCAACTCTGATAGTGGAGGGTCTGTCAGGTATTCTAGTCTGCAGTTGGATGTAAATCTGCTCACGAGAAATTTATTGGTAATCGAGGCAACGCCAGACCTTCCTCGGATAAGGATATTCTGCACTCTGTCCATCATAGTCACGCCCCCCGCCTATCCCCTACCAATTAAAATATCTAGATGATTTTGTAAAATGTTCTTAAAACATTGTGTAAGTAATATGAGCACCTCTTCGTTAATTTATAAAATATCTATTTCTTTACTTACAAATAAATATTGATGATTAATGAAAAATAATTTATTTATTTATTATACGCCATTATACAAATATACATATAAAAACACTTCATAACACATTTAACATAACACATTATTACATATTTTCACTCACTACACATTCACATCACAGTACGTTATTCTTCTTCTTCTTTTTATAGGTTGACACCTGTTTTTTTCAGGAACTTTGCCCGTCCCTCAAGGTCTCTTGTGACGCCGAGCTCCAGCTATCTCTCCATTTCTTGGGTGGTCGTGGTATTTATTTGTTGGGAGATAATTTTGGGCAATCTGTTGTCTCCCATTCTCGCCACGTGGTTCCGCCAGAATCGTCTTCGGCTCCTGTACCATCTGACGATATCCCTAACGTCACAGATCTGTCTTATATCGGTGTTCCGCATCCGATCCAAAAGGGTGAAACCCGCGATGGAGCGTAGGGTTCTCATTTCTGACGTCCGGAGCAGGCTCTTTGTTCTACCGGTGTCCGCTCTGGTGTTCATATAAGTATAAATTCATATAAGTACGTTATTAATTATATGAATTGGTTTGCCACAAGTAATTGACACTAGGTAGGGATAGTTTAACAATTATATATTATTTATAATATAAACTTAACGTAGTTTACACCACTTAACTATGAGTACTAACTTCTACCGGTTTCAAAAACTTTAAATGTTTTCTTCGTCAGGAAGACTGACGTACTAAAAATTAAAAATAAAATATAGACTGTTGTTAGGTTTAAAGTTGTGGGAGGAGTCAATTTTAGAAAGTAGTGGGGCGGAACGGTAAACATAAGTGACACTGGTGGTGTAAACTACGTTAAGTGTAGGTATATTATAAATAGTTTATAATGTCGCAACAAAGTTATTTTCCTAACATTAACGATATAATTATATATTAAGCTTATTCTTTGAAATTTTTTACCTAGTATTGTTTGTGTGCAGTTTAATTATGTAAATAAAAAAAATTTAAAGTTAAAACAAAAAATCAACATCTCCTAAATATTTTTTTTTATTTTAGTACATAGATATTCAATTCAATAGATATTAATACAAATTACAATTAGAACACAAGTGAATTAATAAAGATAATAAAAATCAACTTAACAATAAAAACACATTTCGGGTATAACATTCTTAAGTAACAATACAATTAGTCATCACAAAAATTATTGTCCGATAATTTTTGTAATATTCGCTTGTCCGTAGTTAGAGAATCTGAAAAAATGTCAGTTATATTAGCATATTTATTTCCCAATCTACGGAATCTTCTTATTGGGGAATTAGTAGTTAGTACAGACATTATCACAGCGGAAAGCCACGCTCTGCCATGTACCTTTCATTGGAATGTGGTACAATATCGATTGAGTTAAATCTGGCAAGTCATATTTTTTTTTAATAAATATATTATATAAATATAAAGTAATAATTACCTATGTCTTGATTATAGGAATTTTATGACAATAGTTGAGCTTTCAAAATACTAAGCTTTGATATATCTTTTTCTCAGTATTATTATTCATCAAAATTATATAAAGTGAAACTTTGCAGTTTTTTTAATGAGACAATTATTTTTTTACAAAATTTGCATAATGTTGATTTCAAAATATTTTAATGAAATAAGAAACGTCAAATTCAAAGAAGACAAAAATCATGACGTTCATTAAAAAAAGAGATAGTCAAAAGCAAGCAAAGCAATCAGAGAGCGACATGTCGACATAGGACCATTGTGAATGAGTCACATCTTCATTTAAGAGGGGATTTTATTTACAACGAACAGTCAAACAAATTGGCATCATTAAAAATAATTCTTAATACAGTAGGCCTCTAATGTTTCGGTAGGTACAATATATCTTCGATTATCGAATTTCCAGTTTCACATTATGTGTCATTGGGGGTATATGTTTATCGGTTATTTATCAGAAGGATAATAATAAATGTGCGAGTTTAAAAAGATTTATAATTTTAACATCTACCTCCAAATATGATATTGCAAACGTCAGTTCAAGAAATATTTGATTTATAATTATGGTGATGAAGAGTTTCAAATAATAGATCTACTTATATATACTAGAGAGAAACAGTCATGTTGAGGAATATACTTGTCTTCTTTATGAGCATGGCTTCATCTCAACTATAAATAAGCCTACTAGAGAAACAACCACAACATCAACATGCATTGATCATATATTTGTAAGAACGAAAGCCCAAATCAAGGCAGCAATAATACAAAGCTCTTTCACAGATCATTATGCGACTATAGTACAGATTGATGATAAAATGATATGTCAAACTTCAAAAAATAAATCAATTAAAAGTACAAATTATGATATATTATTAGAATCTCTAAAACAAGAAAATTGGGCAAATACACTAAATAAAACTGACCCTGAACTAGCATTACAGTGTTTTGTATCAACGTTACAAGATCATATCAACGC
The DNA here is from genome assembly GCA_963576475.1 of Molanna angustata. Classification (NCBI taxonomy): domain Eukaryota; kingdom Metazoa; phylum Arthropoda; class Insecta; order Trichoptera; family Molannidae; genus Molanna; species Molanna angustata. Next base: position 24,532,299 of record OY754969.1, on the reverse strand, counting down.
AAGTACCACGTTGAAATTAATAACACATTCCAAAAAAAAAATTAAACCATGGATATCGAATGCTCTTGTACAAAGTATTCACAAGAGAGACAGGCTACACAAACAGGTATTGAAATTTCCCCTTAATATAAGCCTTTTAAATTACTATAAGAAATATCGGAATACGTGTCACAAGGCAATAAAACTGGCCAAGGCACTCTACTATAAAAACAAAATGGAACAAGACAATTATAATAGCAAAACCGTCTGGAAGATAATGAAAGAAAACCTAAACCATAATCAAAAGGAAACATGCATTAAGACATTGAAAATTGGTAACGACATAATTGAGGATCAAAATTCAATTGCAAACAACCTCAATAAATATTTCGCAGATGTCGGAAAAAAATTAACAGAAACTATCTTAAACAATATAAATAAAACAGAATCTGAATTAGTTATCCAACAAGAAACATCTTCTCCCAGTAACAACTCATTTAATATTAGATCAGTGACTAAAAATGATATTTTAAGTATCCTAAAATCACTTCGAACAGAATGTGCGCAAGGACCCGATGGTATATCTACAAAAATACTTAAAATTGCAAAAGATAACATACTTACTCCACTAACGCACGTTATAAACCTAAGTATTGCTGTGGGCACATTTCCTGATCATCTAAAAAAGGCGTATATTGTTCCAATATTTAAGGATGGTAATCCTATAGATCCACGAAATTATCGACCTATAGCACTTTTAAATACATTGTCGAAAATATATGAAAAAGCTATCAACATACAACTAATACATTTCTTAAATCACAATAAATTACTTACTGCGCAACAATTTGGATTTCGGCCTGGTTTGGGAGTCAACGATGCTGTTTTAAACGTTACAGAATTTATAACAAAGTCACTGGATGCAAAAAATAAATGTATTGGTATATATCTAGATCTTGCCAAAGCATTCGATTCTGTCTCACATAAAATATTAATTCAAAAAATTAGGAAAATAACCAGTAATGAGTTGACTATAAAATGGTTCCAGTCATATTTAAGAAACAGAATGCAGGCGGTCAGATTGGGTGGCGTAATTAGTTCATTCTCTCCAATTGAATATGGGGTACCTCAAGGAAGTGTATTGGGACCAACGCTGTTTCTTCTTTTTATAAATGATATGAATAAATTGGATATTGGTGGTCCCATAATTTCTTTTGCTGATGATACGGTGTTATTGTTTAGTTCTCACAATTGGGCTCAAACGCATTCTATTGCTGAGCAGGGAATGATCATCGTAAAAAAATGGCTAGATAATAATTTACTGACATTAAATATCGGAAAAACCAAATATATGACATTTAGCATAGATAATCGACAACAACCTGAGGAGTCCTCTTCATCTATTACTATCCATAATAACTGTGATTTGCATCTAAACTGCTCCTGCCCCAAACTACTTAGAGTTAGTAGTTATAAATATCTTGGCATAACAATTGACAGAAATCTTCGATGGACAACACATGTGGAGATAACTGCGAAAAAAATTCGTCAACTGATATATGTTTTTAGGAATATAAGAGAAATTTTCGACCTAAATACGTTAAAAGTGTTGTATTATGCTCTTGGACAAGCGTCAGTCTCTTATGGGATTATAGGTTGGGGTGGTTTAGCTAAGACCAACCTATTTCCCATCTCAACCGCGCAAAAATCACTACTCCGGGTCATTTGTCGAAAACCTTTCAGATATCCATCAAATCAGCTTTTTTCGGAGTTCAAGGTCCTTGATGTTAGACAACTCTATATTAGAACAATAGTCATTCAACTACATAAAAACCCAGCAATATATAAACCACAATACACCCTTACTTTTAATACAAGAAATAGACATTTGCTGCAACCGACTCATACACAGACTACTTTTGCCCAGAGACACTACACATTTTTAGCACCCAGAATATATAATATGGTTATGTCTGATATCTTGGACTTAGTGCAGCCGAGTGGGCATAATTTTGGAAAGCTGGTTACTGATTGGTTGATTCGGAGAGGGAGGGAAGAGTCAGAGAGAGACTTGACGTTTGTCCTAAGATAATTTTAATATAATTTACAATCAAAATCTTTTTCATACACCCTTTTACACATATCCACACATGCAAACACATCCTCACATTAACGAAAACACAAAGACACCTAATAATTTTTTTCATATACCTACAATTGTATTTTATATGTACTTTTTTATATTTTTTTATGACTTAAAATGTGTACTTTTGTACTTTATTATTTGTATTTTTTATATTTTTTTGTGCCTTAGATGTTAAGAATTCACGTAGCTGAAATTTATGCTTACTTATTGCCTAGTATTACCTCAGAACAGGCTTTGCCTAGTGAGGTAATAAATTCCATTTATATATTTCATGAACAATATTTTATATTTTATTTTATATTGTATTATGGAAATTAATAAATAAAAAAAAAAAAAAAAAAAAAAACTTACATGATAAATATTGGTATATTCCCAATAATTATAGATATAATAATATTCAGCTGTTTGTGATGTCAAGGGTCGGAACAAGTTAACTATTCTGAATTCCTGTTAGGAATGACCAACTATGAACCGTTTTTAAACCCCCTTTACGCAAATACCGCCTACCACAATAAACGATCGAATAATCAGAGGTACGACTTATGTCCGTCGACATCCCCATTACCCCCAGTTCGGCACTTTCGCCAGTTAAGAGAAATAAAAATGGACAGGTAAAATATTTAACTTTTTATATTTACTTTTGTATTTTTTTGGTTTCAGATAATATTTTCATAGCATTAAAAATTAATCAAGTTCTTTTCTTTGTTTGTTGTCATTATCCAAAATGCATGTTACTCAAAACATCGCTTTACACGAGTATAATTTTCTCCTTTATTTGTGACCCCTATTATTGCAATTACGAAAAAATTAAATATGCCATTTATGTAAAAATATCAAAATTTTATTTTTCGCATGTTCCGCGTTTCGTTCAACATCTTTCTCTCGTTTTTTTCGTTTGACTTTGCATTTTGACTACCCGGCATTTGACTTAAATTGGACGCGATGTGTTTTTATTTGGACCCTCACTTTGATGTTTTTGTTATAAAACATTGCTCTCTGGTCGAGAGATGTCAAATAAACAAAAGATATCACGAACGTCATAGTAACACAACACAAACTGCAGCCATGTTGACTTGTCGGTAACGAATAATTTTACAAATTTCTGTTTAACGAAAAACGATACAAAACGCGTTGAAAAATATAACACGCTCTATTTTTTTTCCCACCGTCCGTGTAAAGTGCGCTTTAGACGTGGTCAAATGCATACAAACATAACCTATTTTTCATGAATAAGAAGATAAAACAAAGCGCCACATTTTTCTATATTGACACATCATCAACACTGATTTTGACATCATCAACGATTTTGCTGTGTATTCTACAATGGTTTGTGGTGCTAAACTTCGGTGCATACTACTTGTAACAATATTATGGACAATATCAAACACAGACCTGGAGTCCCCATGGCAACATGTAAACTCCGGGTCAGTGAGAAAATGATTGCTTGTGCTGACCAAAGGTGGTCTGAGGAGAGCACATGCTCCATTGCCAGACAAACATGGCCAAAATATGATCTCAGAAGAACCAGATAAATACTCTCCTTCAGAAGAGACTCACTTGCCAGAGTCATATCAGTGTTAACGGGACACTGGGTTATAGGAAAGCATGCCAGAAGGCTAGGGCTGGAGGCATACGATTACTGTAGAGCATGCCAAGACGAGGAGGAGGAGGAGACGGTGGTCTACTTCCTCTATCACTGTCCTGCTCTCTCTAGAATTAGGAGAAGCTCCTTGGGAAGTTTCTTCTATGATGATTTAATTGACATAGCGTCGGCCGACATCGGAGACATCATGACATTCATTAGCTATTCAGGCTGGTTCAAGGGGGATGAGTGAGTGGAAGGACAGCCCCAATGTGGTATCACAAAGGGCCAATTGGCCTAAGTGTGTTCTCCTTAAGAACTGCCACCCACAAAAAAAAACAATATTATGAATTACCTACATACATAGGCATTGTACTCTGTATACTGTATATACTGACTAGTAAACACAATACTGACTGGTCGGTCAGTATTGACTCGTTTTAGTTACGGATTTAGATGGCTAAATAGTTAATACTCTTCCTACTTATCTACTCCTTATACCTACTCTTCCTAACTCTTTTCTTCTTTATATTTTAATATTACATGCAGATAACTTTGTTAAAAATATATTTTTGCAATTGTTAAATAATTTACATACTTAGTTTAAACTATTTAAAAGAACATTTAAAAGGTTTATAACCTGTCAATATAATTATACCTATTGTAATTTCATATTGTAAACTGTTGGTTCTATAAAATCAATAAAATAAAAAATAAAATAAAACACAAATTCATGCATCTTCTCAAAACCTAGTCGAGCCATCCATGATGATATCTTTTTTTAGACGACCAGCCCCCTAAGACCACGTGTCATTTAGCTCAAGAAAAGAAATAAGAAAAGACAACTCAATGTATGGAAGTGACAATCGCCAGTCACGTCACAGTCACTTCCATACATTGAGTTATATTTTCTTGAGCTAAATTACACGTTGTCTAGGGGGGACAGGCCTGTTTTCCCATTTTGGTTTCCATTCGGTACATCTTTGGCATAATTAACGGCCATATTCCTAAAACGCCATATTTATCATTATACGTAACATTATTTAAAGAATTGTTATGTTAGTATATATTTAATTAATGTGTAAAATACTGTTTATGAATTAAGTAATCATTTTGTTGAAACAAATGAATTTCTAAAATAAACACATACAATAAGTAATTATTATAGTATTCAATTTAGGCAGGTATATACAAATCTTGAGATATATTTATTCCACGATGATGGTTAATTAAGGGGTTGGTGTATTTATTCTTTTGGGAAAATAAACGGAGAATAGACTACCTTCGAATCGGATAACAAGCGTGTTTTTTGTAGCTTCTGAGGTAAGCATATCTGCATTTGACAGATAAGGCCCTGAGAAGCTCGGTGGGCTTTGTGTGTATTATTTCTGTGAGTGAGAATTACTAGTGTTGTGTCGTAAAACAATAGATAAAATGAATTGTATAGATCGGCTTTCGAAATAATTTATTATTAATGAAACATGTAGTGAAAGACGTTTCTATAAAACTGAAGATTTTACTAAACCTACATACATTCTGATATAATTATTAAATTAACACAATATACTAAGCATAAATAGTATCTTCAATTATATATATGATATCTTCCTCCTGAGTCAAATCGAAAACGCTTTACGATATCGCCAAACGCTATTTTTTTGTATAGGATTTGACGTTTGTTGTTTGTTATTGTAGAAAAAAAATTACAACAAACGTCAAATCCCATACAAAAAAAATGTGTTTGGCGATATCGTTAAGCGTTTTGAACTTGACTCAGGCCCAGGGTCTACTTGTTAAGTTTCATTTCAAAATGCATGATTTTACTTTTTTCAATATCTCAACAGTCTTTTTCACGGTTGAGTTATTTCATATACATAATATTTTATTAATAAAAAATATTATATATTTGAATAATTATTTAAATTTTATTGAAAAACCACACGTTATAGTACTTATTAATTATTGTATATTTTCATCTCAAAAATCACTATATAATGTTTACGAAATAAAACAATATCAGTTAATATAAATATAAAAAAAATATCTTAGAACGTAAAATAATAATAAAGTTTATGTAACACGTGAGATCCATCTGTCGATGGCGATAGTATATATAGTTGAAGAATACGCTCAAAACACTAAATAAATATTTTGTTCTCTATACAAAACATGTAGGTATGTACCTATGTCGGGACAGGATAGTATAGAGGACAGTTCTTTTTTTCCTACCCAGGATATGATAACACCTTGACAGTATGTATGTATGTTAGTATCAGAATTTTGAGAGTCCCCCTATATATTTTGTAGTATATAACGTCTTAATTATGTTCTGTATGTATTTTTGTAGAAAAATAATAAGCATACCCCGATTTTTGACATTTTATCTTATATTTCTAAAAAAAAACTATAAGCAATATATTTTTTAATAATTAAAGAATAACAAAATATCTACAAAAACATGTTGTGACGTTTCATAAATGCATCAGGTTAAGTAAATAAACAAAAAAACTTTTATTTCGCAATGGCGCTGAATGGAAAATAAATGTTTTTAGGTTTCTTTACTAAACCTGAAGTGTTAATGCAACGTCACGAAATATTTGTCGAGATATTTTTACCTTCTTTAATTTTAAAATAAATATTATTAAAAATATAAGATAAACTTTAATCGGGGTATGCCATTCTTTTACTAAAAAATGGCATACCCCGAGTAAATCCAAATACAGAACATATATGCTGCGAAGCCTTTGAGTTTGTATTTTTTGACTTCAAAGTTGAATAAACCATGAAAAATATAGACCTGTCCATACACATCTCGCGTATCTTGGCTTGATACTTTGTCAATATGTTAAGATAAATAAATTCTCTTGAACAAATTTATTGTTGGACTAAGAATTTGTCTAATGTATGTATGTAACGTCAATTTGCATATAATATACCCTCAAATATATGTATGTAGATACTTGTGTCTGTGGAACTTGCGGTCTTGGAGGATTGGTCAAAGGCAATGAATTTTAATTGAAATTTTAGAAATCGCTCACGAAATTTCCAGAACTCCGACGTTTTTCTGGATTTCTCCTATTCAGTTCATTAACAATGGAAATTCTTCTTTATGTAGGTACCTATTCATTCGTACTTTTCTACCTGCTTTTAATTATTGGGAGCGACATACTTCGTTCGATCTTCTTTGAGAATTTTTATCGAAAAATTATGAAAAATTACGTAAAGGTATGAAAAATAAGATGAGAATTATAAACTAGTATAATAATATATTATACTGGAATGAATTGATTTTTTTTAAGAAAGACTTGACAGCATAATAAATTTTAAATATATATTTTGTTAAACAACTAGAATTATGAAAAAATTATATTTAATGATTTTTATTATTTTTCGTTAATGATTGTAACCCCGGAGCTAAAAGATGTAAATTATAATAGTTAATGTTGGGTTTTTCTGTTGACCATTATTCAATATAATTGCTGTTCCTTTAATACAATATTTATGTATTCATTCATTCACTTCATTTGTAATTAATTTCTTTCTGGTATTTATTTTTTTCTTGGAATCACCCCCTTCCTTCTCTATTATTGCTATCCTCTTTTTGAATCTATATATAGATAGACTTCATCACTATTGTTCACTATTCTGACGATGCTCAGCATAGAGCGATACCGGTGAATGGGAGTCTTTGCGAAAGAACTTAATTAGAACTTAAAATTAAATATAATTTTTTCATAATTCTAGTTGATTATGGAGTTCTATCATGAAGTGACAGTTTCAAAAATTGAAAAAAAAAATTGTGTAATATAAACTTACAGAATATAAAGATATAACGTAGTAGGTATTTGTTATTATTATCAAAGTAAATAATAACTACAAGGGTTTCAGCAGTCTATAGAGATTGATCAATTATTCTTGGAAAAATTTATGTTTCCATTATTAAAATATCGTTTACATTCTATATTTGAAATATCAATCATTCTTGTTCAAATACTTTATTAGATGATCTTAATTTATCTTATGACTAAAATAATATCTGAGTACTTTTACGAAATATAAGTGGAAACGGTCATTAGGGGTTGGAAGATTAAAACAAAGTACCTTAAAAATTCAAACGATAATGTACTAATGAAACATCTAATCTATTTTTCAAGCTCCCGAAATCCCAGCATTAAAAAAAATAGTTAATCTGAAACTGTTTGGTAATGTCTTCCCATTATATAAAAATATTTTTATTGGAGCTCAGGTAATAGGTGGGGAACAAGGTTTATACTTTAGGTAAGTACAGGCTGAAGTAAAACCTCCAAACGTTTTATCTATGGAATAAAATCGTAATGTTTCCATTAAAGCTCCCTACTGAAGTTTATTTCGACTCAAGATCTATAATTTGGAGAATATTCAAAGGGACATAAACAAAGTGAGCACATTGAAGCGAAGAACATAAAGTGGACGTCGATTGAACAATTTTCAAGCCCCCGCATAAATTCAAAATTCATTCAGAACCTACAATGCAATCTACATAGATGTTATTAAATATATTACGTTATTAAATTTCGGTCACCTATAGCACAAGCACTTATGTTTAATTTAGGGAATGTATAAGGATGTATATGTACTTACTTGTTACAAGGATATATTCATTTTTTAAAAAAAGATATATACTAACTACATTTTACATAAAATAATAAGAGCATATGAACTTCTTAAACCACGTATGAATCTTTTGAAATTAACAAAGCTATACTGTTATTTTAATATTATTTAAATGAATTTCCACAAAGTAAACGCCTCTACCTTAGAATGTATACAAATCATTTGTTAAATATATTATCATAATTTACAAGTTCATATAACAACAAAACAAAAATCTCTAAATATACCTATATATTGTTCAACATACGAAAGAAATGGCTAGACTATTTTTTATCAAAATGCACTTTTTATCTCGTGTGTACATTGTACATACATTGAACATAATGTACATAGGTACTGAGAAATGCGAATTAGGTGTGTAACAGTGCGCTACTATTTTTTTGGGATTTGAGTTAATTCAGTTATTATCTTTATAAATTTAAATATGGTCGATAAGTGACAAGATTCGATTCCTGGCAAAAGTTTTGCTCTCATCCTAGATTTGTGAAGCGATTAATTCCCAATATGTGAAATGGTTCATGTTAAGTAAAAATAATAGGGTTCCGGTTAAAAAAATACTTGTTTGTTGCAAGAGTACCAAATAAATAAAAAAATAGTATGAAAAAATAAAAATTGGTCATCAAAACAAAAAAAAATACGATGTATCAAAAAGTTTGTTTGATTTTCAATTTCATGAGAGTAATTTATACTAAATATTATGTCTAGCCAATTGTTCTCGACTTTCAGTTTAACATTCGATACAAGGGAGTTACATTATATGAATTGTAAAGCAACGAACTGTATAAGATAAAAGTGTCCGGTAGCGAAACTTACATACTTACCTACATATGAGGAAAAATTCCCTTTTTTAAATTGCGGTTTTATCATTTTTTTTTTAAATTTGAAAAAAAGGGTAGTGATAATATTTGACTTGCTGATTTCCCAGCGTGGACTTCTTAATCTAAAATCGAAATTTAAAATTAAGGGTAGTTTAAAAAAAAATATAGAATTTTACAAAAATGTCGGAAAAGCTAAAAAATGCAAGAGGCTAGAAAAATAAAGCCCAAAGAAATATTTAATAATAATTTATTTTATTGAATAATTGCCTTACAACCGTCAATGGATCCATACACTATCATGGATATCTTCCAGTTGCATTGCATTGCATCAGGGAAGTACCTAATCAAAGATTCAAAAACATGACAAAAATATGTCTCAATTGGCAGATTACATGGATGCTTGAATATTTTATTTTTAATGAACATGTCCTTGTTAAACATGTACATATACATCTTCTTACATTCCTTTCTACTTCAGACTATTCCCTTCCACTCCTGAACGAAGGCCTCATCAATAATGATGGTCCGATTCTTTAAGCAACTTATCATAAGGGCATTTACATCATATCATAAAGCATTTAATCCATTGAACAAATGCTAAAATCTATGACTTCAAAAGTTTTGAAACCTTAGACGATACAGAGACAATGTGCGAAATATTGAATATTTTGAAATAAAGATTGTTATGCAGTATTTGGACAATTGTTTGGACAAAAGGAATAAACTTTTTTATTAATTGGCAACCCTGTGTGGAGTTTGAATTTCAAGACAGTCCGGACTGTTTTGATGACAGCTGGCAACCGAGATATTCGATGTTTAAAAAAATCAAATGGGTGGCAACAAAAGATGTGAGAGTGAAAGCCATATTTTTTATAAATACATTTTCATTTTTATCCAATTTAAAAATGAATCGAAAAACTTGGTATGGAAGAGTAGTTTAGCGTTCACCATCTAGTGTAGGATTATGGAGTGAAATATAGAATAGGACCTTATGATTAGATTACTGTACGGGCCATAGGGCAGTGAAGATTCAATGACCCCTGAAATCTGGATTGAGTATCTAACGCGAGAGGCTTGGAAGAGGAAGATCAGCGTGACCCCCGCCTTGATCCTACTCCAGAGATTTCCAACTTCACCATTCAGACAATACTACCTACCTCTGACCTTTGATGAAGTACGGGATTTTAACAAATCCCATATATTATATGAACAAGAACTTACATACATGAAATAAAATTTAATAAATGTTCTAAAGAAATGTACATACATGTTTTAATCTTTTTGTTTTGTAGTTAACATTTAGTTTCGATACTTATTCAGAAAGTTATGAAAACGTATGTACAGTAGGTATTTTTATTTAGTAGTTAACATTTAGTTTCGATAGGTACTTATTCAGAAACTTATGAAAACGTATGTAAATATTAACAGTAGACGATGGGCATTGTAAATTTGAAAATCATAATTTTTATTTTTTTCTTCTCACTGTTTTGTATATTTAACATTAACCCTGGTTGGCTGGACGAAATTTCCATTAGGCAATAAGCCCGCCAGTGTACTCATTATATGTAGGTACAGAAAGTAAATAAATAAATAAATGGTTTTTTACGGCCCGTATATTTCGCTATATATTTTTCATTCATTCGTACTCGTCACATCATCACTGGCGCTACAGTCCGCTACGGACCCTGGCCCCCTTCGAGAATCATAATAGGTACTACCACGGCATATAATCCCACAATGTGGGGTAACCAGCGACAGGTTTGCATTACCGTATAAAAAAAGGACGACTCATACGTGTATCCTATACACACCAGTATCGTCTCACCTAATAAGGCATTCAGATTGGGTGGTGAACTTCACCTCATGGAATGAATTGCCCCATGACATTCGTGGAGCTCAGAGCATTGACACCTTCGATAGACTTTTCTAAACTGCCTTGTTTTTCAGAGCCAACAAATAAGCTATGCATTATCACTAAACAAATGCGAGATGTAATTTTGCATCTGTGTTTTCGATTAACCGGTTTTACGGGACACCTGAAAATGACGATAATAGAAAATAGTGGAAGCACTTACCTTATAGAAACGCTACATTATATTCGTCCTTTTCCTCCTGATTGAGGAAAGCGGCTGCAGTCCTTCGCCACACGTGTATTGCCCGTCTCCATGCCAAACTGTTTTGGCCTGAACGCAGAGCACCAGTCACCGAAGACTCCATTATGGACTTAACCAGATCGCTCCATCTGGTCGGTGAGCGACCACGACTTCTCCGTCCCTCCACGCTGCCCATCACAACAAGCTTCTCGAGACAGACCGGTTCCTTTCTGGCAATGTGTCTAAATAATTGTAGGATACGTCTGTAACATATCGTCGATCGACGATCCTTAATTTTAAGCTCGTCCAGAATTGACACATTCTTTCTTCTGGCTGTCCATGGGATGCGTAACATTCGCCTCCAGCACCACATTACGAAGACATCAATCCTCTTTAGCTCTGACTCCCTAAGTGTCCATGTTTCCACACCATACAGGAACATCGAGAATATCAGAGCCCTGATGATGATTCTAGCCTTCGTGTTTTTGTGACGGTATATACATGCTTAATGATTTATCAATATCCGATATTCGAACTCGGGACCTCTGGATCGCTTGTTGTTCTGCCACCAACAATTCCATTCTATCGCATTAGATATCATAATCATCAAGTGTCGACCATTCTAATCAATAAGACTCTATTCACTTCAAATATACACCGTTCTCATCAAGTATAATAGACGCTACTCTCACCAAGTAAACACCATTATAATCAGTTTTGACACTATTCGCATAAAAAAAAACAGAATCCTCATTACATAAATGCTAATCTCACCAAATACACACCAATATAATCAATTGGACACGGTTTGCATCAAATAAGCAACATTCTCATCAAGTAGACGCTATCTCACCAAGTAAACACCATTATAATCAATTTTGACACTATTCCCATCAAATAGACACAATCCTCATTAAATAGACACCATTCTCGTCTTCTCATCACAGACGTCAATCTCATCAAGTCGACACCATTTTCGACGAGTGGATATCATCGAGTAGATGTCATTCTTATCTATTAGACACCGTTCTCCATCACGCAGACACCATTCTTATCAAGTAGACACCATTTATATAATCCATACCATGAGAATAATTGCGAAAACGTTTTGTTCAATAACTACCATTTCTGTAGATATTTTAACTGATACAAATAAATAAATAGGGGGTAGATATATTGTATTTGTAGAAAGGTTGTAATTAACAAAGGGAGCAATATTAATATCTTTATTATTTATTCGTTTATTACATGCGGTATAAGACCAGGTTTTTAAAAATATTCAAGCCGTAAGTATTCGCTCAATAATTTATATCTTTCCTCCTTTTTACATTTCCATTATCCTTCTACAGCGGAATATGCAGAGGGAGCTTTTTTTATTTTCACAAATACAACGAAATGAAGACGATAAGAGAGAGCAGTGATTTTTTCCCTTTTGTCCTACTACCAATGCATTTAATGATCATTTGTTTCAAATTCAATTCATCGCGGGTTTCCTTTTTTTGGATTTAATAAAACATCAAAGCAAAAATAAAGACTTTACTGTGTGTGAAAGTTTAAATTGTGTATAATTTAGACAGAAACTTGTTGGTATATTTGTGAGTTTTCATTTAAATCTAAAAATATATATTTTTTTTGTTATCAGACCTGTTCTTATCAGGAAATGTGCCCCTCTGACTGTGCCCTCCTGTCAAAAATGTTAGATTTAAATAACGTCTTAAATTAAATATTTAGCTAAGAGAAAATAATAAAAAAGTCTTAAACATTAATTTATTGAAGTGGTATCAATGATATATAAAAATAATAGAAACTTTAAATTCGGTAAAAAAAGTAAGGCGCCCCAGGCACCTCTACCAGCACTTTAGTTGCACGTAAAATCACACGTAAAATGTTGTAGTGTCTGGACGTATTATGTCCTATTCTGATTCGTTTCAGAGTACGAAAACGTCTATAACCAACGGCCGACCGTGGATAAAAGGATTTTATCCGCACGGTGTGACGTAATGAGTCCCGTATAAATGCGGTCAACTTTTTGACATTTCTCCTATACTAAAATTCAGACGGATAAATTTAGAAGAATCAGAATAGGACATATTGTCGTAGTTAAAATGACATCTTTAGTGATGAAAACATAAAAGTTACACTAGAGCTGTAAAGGAACGACCAAATATACCATTTCATGCTGCATATTTATTTATATTTTTGAGTAAACGAGACAGTTGTCAAGTTATATTCGCTAACTATGCAGAGAGATTCTGTTGTTGTATGATTTTTTCACACAGCTATTACTTAGTTCATCTTTTTCACAGTCATTATTAGTGTGAGATATAATTATAATATGATTGCACTGGAGTCAAAGAGAAAATATGTCTGCAGTGTGTGTCTATTGTATGATTTCTTTCTCACTTAATGTATACTGGCGTATGTGTTCTTTCTTGGAGTTATTGTAAAAATTCGTTAAAATGTACCATTTTTGTAAAGCATTTAAAATGTCATTGAGTGATAGATGCATTGAAATTTCTTTTTATTTCAATGCGCTGGTAAAGACTTCACAGCTATGAAGCTAATTTTTTTTAAATTTTAAATCAGATTCATTGTTTTTACCATGAGATTAATATATAGATGTGGATCAATAGCAAAGTTATCAACCGCACTGCTCACTTTTAATTATTTTTAAACATCTCAGCTATAGAATATTTTAGTAATACAGGATGTTGATAGAATTTTCTGCTGTTCAGAAACTTGTGAAATACATATATGTATACACATGGTAATTGACTATTATCCATTTTATTAATTCGTAAAGTAATGTAAAAATATGAGCATCATCATCATCATCATTGGCGCTACAGCCCACTGTGAGGCTTGGCCTCCTCCAGAATTTTTCGCCATTTAGACCGGTCCATCGCCTGCATTCTCCAGTTTGTCACGCCAATCCTCTTTAGATCCTCCTGTACGCCGTCCATCCACCGCAGCTTGGGTCTCCCCACACCACGTCTCCCCTCCGGTCGTGTGCCGAGAATCTTCTTTGGGATTCGGCATTCCTCCATTCGCTGAACGTGCCCTAACCATTGAAGCCTATGTATTTTAATATATTTTACTACCTATCGAATATTTTTATTATTGCATATGCGCAAACATTGGATTTTTTTCCTTGTCGGGAATCAAAGATATTTTTTAACAGATTTTTAATTATCTCAATAGAGATTATTTACAAAAAAAAACCAATTCTCTCAATAGATGGCGTTCCAACAAAATAAATAAAAATAATAAGATTGTTGTTCATAATTTCACCCATAGATGGCTGTAGTAAAAATTCCTTATTTTCAAGCGAAAAGAATTTCAGTATTACAATATATAGAACTTTCAAAATTGAATTGATAGGGATCTCATTAAAAGGCATAATTGGTGAACGTTGCGCAAGCGCATAAAGTGATCACGTAAACCAGCCGATGACAGGTCGTAAGCCCTGTAGGTGCCTTGATTTCCCAGTTCTCCTACAATAAATATTCCAACTTCGTCTCTATTGAGATAATTAAAAATCTGTTAAAAAATATATTTTACTATGTTAGGATCACTGTAAAGGTTCTCCAGCTCATGGTTGTACCTTATCCTCCATATTCCACTCTCACAAAGAGGCCCAAAGATTTTTCTCAAAACCTTACGTTCAAAAACCAGCAGCGCTTTTTCATCCTTCCTATTAAGAACCCAGCATTCAGCAACATATACAAGTACTGGTCGCAGCAATGTTTTATACAATAACAACTTAGTATTTCGTGTCTTGAGATGTCGGTGAATACCGAAATAGCATTTATTTGCCACAGCTATTCGTCTTTTAATCTCGACACTAACATCGTTGTAACTGGTTATTATTGAACCTACATAGGTACTGAAACGACCCCACAGTTTCAATGGTATGATTACCAGCACTAATCAGAGTTTCTTGGGCATATCTATGGTTGGACATTTTAGCTGCAATTATATATTTTGTCTTAGAAGAGTTCACTTGAAGTCCCATTCTGGCAGAAGCATTTTCCAGGTGTATAAACGCTTGTTTTACATCATTTGGCGTTCTTGCAATTATGTCAACATCATCTGCATATGCAAGTATCTGGCTTGATTTGCGGAAAATTGTACCTGCTGTCTCAATTCTGGCATCTCTGATGGCTTTCTCTAGTACTATATTAAATAATAGGCAAGACAATGCATCACCCTGCCGTAAGCCATTATAGGTTTTAAATATGTCCGAGGTGCTGGTTTGTATTTTGACCCTACAATTTGAACCATGTAATGTCGCTCTCACTAGTCTTACTAGTTTGAATGGTACTCCCATTTCCATCATGGCCTCTTATAATGTCGCTCTATTGACACTATCGTATGCTGCCTTAAAATCTATAAATAAATGGTGGGTCTCTATATTATACTCGAGCGTCTTTTCCAGTATTTGCCTAAGGGCAAAAATTTGGTCAATTGTCGATCTCCCTGGCCTGAAACCACTTTGGTATTGCCCAGTTATATGTTCTGCATGTGGCATAAGTCGCATGAATAGAACCCCTGTAAACACTTTATAGGCTGAACTCAGGAGCGTTATACCTCTGTAGTTGCTGCAGTCCATTGTGTCACCTTTTTTATGTAGTGGACATATAATCCCAGTATTCCATTCTTCTGGTATTGATTCAGTGTCCCATATTTTACCAATAATTGTGTGCATGAGTCTACCTATTGTCTCTCCACCATATTTGAGTAGCTCACCTGGTATTCCATCGTGACCTGGAGACTTATTATTTTTGAGAAGGCTTAATGCTTTGTTTACTTCTTCCAAGGTTGGGTCCGGTTGATCATCTTCATTTTGTTCCAAGGGGGGGATATTTATGTCTGATTCTCTTGTGGTGGTTTCGTTATTCACCATTTCATCAAAGTGTTGTGCCCAGCGCTTAAGGATATCTACATTGTCATTAAGAATTTCACCATTTTTGTTTCTACAGGCAGTTGTTCTGGGTTTGAATTCCTTCCGCTGTTGGTTAATCCTTTGGTAGAACTTTCTTGTTTCATTTTTGAGACTGCTCACTTTTAATTATTTTTAAACATCTCAGCTATAGACTATTAGAATTTTCTGCTGTTCAGAAACTTGTGAAATATATCTATACACATGGTAATAGACTATTATCCATTTTATTAATTCGTAAAGTAATGTAAAAATATGAGCGAAACTACAAAAAATATAGAAGCAATACGTTTTATCATATGTAACAACATATTAAATGAGTTTATAATACGAGTCTGTTCAAGCGGCAATTTTTATATTTAAAGTAGGTAACTTACCTAGGAATCTAATATACATAAATCTCGCTTTCAATGAAAATCAACCATAGAACTTGCACACGTGCAAAATAATACATATTCGTAAATAGTAAAATTGATAAAAACCCCGGTTTTATTTGAACGCTTTATAAATATTAAATTTTCAGGAATAAAACTGCGCGAATTTTACGGATATTTGAAGAGACGATTTTCAATTCACACGATTTTTCCATTATCAATGTGCTCGAATATTTTTTTTGATATTTTTATATTAAATGGCCGAAAATCTCTTTTGAACTCATTGATTTTTATGTTATAGTAGGTACATATGTATGTATAGTTCAATGTTTTAACTATTTTAATTTGAACTACCCACCTATCGAAATAATATATCCGAATTTACGTTCACTTTTATTTTTTCTTACTTTGACAACGTTGACTACGTATTATTTCATAATTATTAAAAGTTAACAATGGGCCTGATTTCGAAAACGCACTAAAATTATAATTAAAAGTATAATTTTGTCATTTCAAGTATTTTTTTTGCTATTCTGAAGATTGAATAAAATACAGGAAGTTTAAAAAGATTAAAATAATAAAGAAACATCATCACCAGTGTATTATATTTTTCATCTTGAGTCATGTAAGGTACTCCCAACGTTGACGATTACCATAGAGAAAGCCTCCCTGTCATGTGCATTGCGAAACAGCTCCTCCACAGTTCTCAAACCGATCCGTTCCTGGATGTTTCGCAGACAGGAAAGCTACATTCTTCCGACACCTCTACGACCCTCAATCTTCCCCTTCATGACAAGCTGAAGGAGGGCATATTTTTCATCTCTCAGCATATGGCCGAAGTACGACACTTTATGGAGCTTAACATTGGTGAATAATTCTCTGTTGGTGTGGGCTCCATAGTATTTTCAGCATTCTGCGGTGGATTCACATTTCAAATGCTTCAAGGCGGTAACTTTAAGAGTCCACGCCTCCATACCAAAAGGATAATATAGTCAACACTTTAGACTCTAAAGAGACAGTTCTGGTGAACAATTTATTGTTTTTAATGGCTATAATGTTCTTTTAAATTTTGAATCGTCTTCGCAATTGAACCCACTGTTTCTTATATTAATTCTTATCCAGGACGACTGTTTCGCCTGGTGAATGCTTTACTGGTGATGTACATTGTGAGGATATTTTATATCCTATTGAATATAAAAAACATCCTTCCCTTTTTCTGAGTTTAATTTTGAAAATTCAAAATCCACATAACTTCATAACTTGAATAGGCAAAACGTTCGTCATGGATAAGAATTAAAGTAAGAAATAAACATTGTTTAATTTTTTTTATAAAATTTATATTCTTTTTTTCAAGGAAAGGAGAGGAAAAAGGGGGTACATAGAATATACTTGAAATAAAATTGAAACTATTAGATAATAAATGAGTGTATGAGATATTACAAATATAAATATATAGTTTTTTAACAGATTTTTAATTATCTCAATAGAGACGAAGTTGGAATATTTATTGTAGGAGAACCGGGAAATCAAGGCACCTACAGGGCTTACGACCTGTCATCGGCTGGTTTACGTGATCACTTTATGCGCTTGCGCAACGTTCACCAATTATGCCTTTTAATGAGATCCCTATCAATTCAATTTTGAAAGTTCTATATATTGTAATACTGAAATTCTTTTCGCATGAAAATAAGGAATTTTTACTACAGCCATCTATGGGTGAAATTATGAACAACAATCTTATTATTTTTATTTATTTTGTTGGAACGCCATCTATTGAGAGAATTGTTTTTTTTGTAAATAATGAAAGCTACAATTCTTATATCTGAGGTGACAATGCATTTTTCGCATAGAAGTCACCCCTGAATTGCGCCAGACTTCGTCTCTATTGAGATAATTAAAAATCTGTTAAAAAATATCTTTGACTCCCGACAGGGAAAAAAATCCAATGTTTGCGCATATGCAATAATAAAAATATTCGATAAATATATAGTTTCAGATTTCAAGTACAAGTAATAATGCGGGGCAAAACGTATAATATAATACAAGACATCTGTATTATATTATACGTTTGGACACAGTGGACACGTACCTCGTACGGACAAAGGCATTACAGATTTCTTGCTCCAAAAATATTTAATATTATTAATAACGATACACTACCCTCCTCCAAGCACAATAATTTCAAGCGTCAGGTAACACATTGGCTTATGAATAAGGGCAGACAGGGATTGGAAACAGCACTAACACACATTTTAAGTAAAATTTGCACACATATAATAGGTATATTGAACATTTAAATTATCTTACAAATCCAGTATAGATAATTTTTCTTAATAATGTAATCTTAATAATATACCCTCAATATTTAACCTTTGTCTAAATGCTAAAGAGTAGGTACTACCTCAGAACTGACAAACAGAACTGAGTAGGTACTACCTCAGAACCGACAAACTGTTCATACAGTTTAGTGCAAAATTTATATAACCAAATGTAAATTGTGTAAATTAAGAAATAATAATAAAAAAAAACAGGCGTTCAGCCTTGTGAGATAGTAAAATTTCAATACTTTTACAATGTATACCATTATGAAATGTACTGTACTGAAATATGTAAATTAATAAAATAATAATAAATATTATGTAGATGCATGTGTCCAATAGTAGAATTTGTGGTGCTTTGTTCTCTCTGTTTTTCACTAAGACATGGGCGTAATCCAACTGTCGATTCGTTCAAGAGAATAAAATTCTTTTGAAGGAAGAGGCAGTTTAAATCAAAGATGTGAGTACGAAGGAACATTTTGTATGGCGTAGAGGACTTTATGCATGCTAAAAACACCAACTTAGAGGCTTCGCAGCATATATGTTTCCCTATATGGATTTACTCAGAATTCGGAGTAGAACATTTTATGTGAGTTTTGTGTGTCTGTGTGTTTGTCTGTCCGTCCTCCCCTTATAACTTTTGATCCGCTTGATTCAAAAGACTTAAATTTCAGAACATATAGACAATTTTAGGTACACAAAACTTTTATACTCAGTATTAAGAATTTTTGTACAGTCAGGGGTTATCAACATTTGAATTTTTATATCCATATATCTCAAAAACTATAAAAGCCAGAACGCTGAAATTTTGTACAAATATAGTCAAACATAGTATCTCCAAATGGATTTTGAAAAACAGTTCCAGGGTTTCTCAAACTTGGTATGACAATTTTTGTCTTTAACTGCCTTGATTTCCATTTCTTTTAAAAATATGGAAATAAAGAAAATGCCGAAACATGTAAACTAGAGAATTTATATTTTTATAAAAAACGCGTACATTATAGTAATACATATATCTCAAACTTTTTTAACAAAGTTTGTAGGTACAAATTAATATTAGTGACGACATCGCTTCATACAATTTGTATGGAATACACAATATCATACTATCGCTATCGACAGTTTGATCTCATGTGTTACATGCAACTAGTGATAAAGAAATGTACGAAACTATATTTATTTTTTAAATTTGATATAAATTCATCTACTTTTTGATCGAAACATTGTAACAAAATCTTATCTATAAGTAAGTATACCTATAGGTACTCGAAAATTATTTTTAAATACAGAGTTTTGTTCAAGATATTAATTTGAAAAAAATCATGAATATATAATACGCTAGAAAATAAGTTTTAATTGAAAATTATTATTTTATGCAAACCATGCCACGGTAATTAAGATTTTTAACGATTTGGAGAGAAGTTGAATACCTATTAATAAAACTCTGAATAATGTACTTTTTTAATAATTGTCATTTTCTCTTGAGGTGTGTAAATAAAAATGACTCCATTAATTTTTGTATGAGATTTTTTAAAAGAAGTCGGTACCCAATAATTATTTGAAAATTCTTTTCAAAATTTGCCTCGAAAATTGCTTCTTGGATTTCTCGGAACCGTGAGAAAAGGTTTTGTGTTTTTAAATGAAAATAATTTTGTTCTTGTCTAGATATATAGGCTTGAGAAAAAATAATTAATTTTCTTTACTTACGTACCTAAGATGAATAGAGTAGTGTTTTCAGTAATAGGAGTAAAAAATGTATAAAATCTTTGTATCAAAATTATTTTGATAATCTTTTATACATCAAGGAATATATTACATTAAAAGCAAGAAACAAATTATATTTACAAATAGAAGTATTTTTATTTTTTTTCAATTTGTTTTAATATTTTATTCACAAGATTTAAATTTTAATATAATATTTGATAAATTAAAACAAATAACCTTTTGAGAAATATTAAAATAAACATCCATATTTTAATTGTAACTATCGATGTCCAAACTTTCAATAATGCTATTGTAAAGAAATATTTGTTTGTTAATGTTTTAAAAGTATATTTTATTTTTGTTAAATATAAGCCAAAAAATATT
Source organism: Molanna angustata (assembly GCA_963576475.1). Lineage (NCBI taxonomy): Eukaryota > Metazoa > Arthropoda > Insecta > Trichoptera > Molannidae > Molanna > Molanna angustata. The sequence goes on along the minus strand of OY754969.1, from coordinate 24,511,306 downwards.
TTTGGTTAATAGGTACTCACAAACCATATATTACAAACCATTCGACAGTTTTAATAAGAAAATATATTCACCCGCAAGTTAGTTTAACCAATCTATGTGAATCATCAAAAGTAATAAAAATACGAATGAATCTCTCTCACTCTCATCTTCTATGTCTCTGTTGAGAAATAAACTTATTCGATGTTCAAGGAATGAGTTGTATAAACGTTATACATCGTATTTTTAATTTTACATGATTTCGGTACACATTTTGAATAATTTTTTTTTATATACATAAATACAATCACGAAAATCAAATATAAGTAAAACAAGAAAAAAATTATCCACGTAACACTGAAATTATTTCTATAGGTACGCGTTATTTTCGTCCCGAAAACTGGCAAAGAATCATAATCAAAGGGCATATATAACTTATGCTTATCTTAAGTTATAGCTGCCCCAAGATATTCACCAAGTTAACATGAGAATACTTTTAAGGTATTATAATGTAACTTTCTTCTAGAGTAACTTTCTTCTAGAAAAAAAAATCTACCGAGGCGCGAAAATCATCTCTTTACCTTGTAATTGAACGGCTTATATGAAAAAGAAGCCAACACTTATTTCTTTATAGGTATCTCCTACGGTTAAACAAAAGCATGCTGTATATTGAAAATTTCATAACAAACAAAAATGCGTTCTTACATGTTTGTTAAGAAATTTTATTCTTAGTTATATTGTATTTAATAGAAAGTTGCCATACTTCGAAGACCTCATATTCTTCTTATATCAATGTGTGTGTGTGTGTGTGTGTGTGTGTGTGTGTGTGTGTGTGTGTGTGTGTGTGTGTGTGTGCGTGCGTGCGTGCGTGCGTGCGTGCGTGCGTGCGTGCGTGCGTGCGTGTGTGTGTGTGTGTGTGTGTGTGTGTGTGTGTGTGTGTGTGCGTGCGTGCGTGCGTGTGTGCGTGCGTGTGTGTGTGTGTGTGTGTGTGTGCGTGCGTGCGTGCGTGCGTGCGTGCGTGCGTGCGTGCGTGCGTGCGTGCGTGCGTGCGTGCGTGCGTGCGTGCGTGCGTGCGTGTGTGCGTGCGTGTGTGTGTGTGTGTGTGTGTGTGTGTGTGTGTGTGTGTGAGTGTGTGTGTGTGTGTGTGTGTGTGTGTGTGTGTTTCATATTTTATAATGTTGAAAAAGTTATTAGATTTTATGCAAATAATATTTTAAAATAATGGTACCTACAGGTATATACTGAACAAACCCCCAAAATTTTTCATAGTAGTTTAACAATTCCTGATAAAAAAAAAGGTCTTTAGCTCAGACTGTATCAAGATAGGTACGCTCAAAACAATGAAAAAGAAAAATATTTTTTTGAATCCATTCTTTTTCTATGACAAAATGTTTATTATGAACATTATAACGTCGTGATGTACCTATAACTATAATTAAAAAAATTGAATTTATTAATTGAATCTATCTTTCGCCACGAGGTAATGCGTGTAATTTGCGGCAGTGAATAGTGGTTTTGTATTTTTCAACATTATTTCTACATATGTAGGTATATGAGATTTGCTCTCCCTGTCCGTCCTCTCCCTTTCCATATTTCCTGTTCCCACTTTTTATAACAGAATATGTTTTTTTTAATATATAACACATATCCACATACTTAATACATGCTTCATACAAGTATTATATTAATTACTTTTAAACTTACTTAATAAGTCAAATAAACATGTCCACTTTATATCTTATGTGAAAACATATTATTGGGGTACAATGAACCTACCTTACTGTCATCATATTATATTTATACTTATGACATTGTATCCTGTTTGTTTTCCAAATAAAATTAAAATTAAAATTAAATAATTCATTTTTAAATATCTGGAATTTAGATTAAGTTTTTATTTTTTTCCGTCGACAGAGTTGGTATGTTAAGTTTTTATTGAATAATTAATAATAATGTAATATGATACAAATGAAAAATGTTACTCTTGGTTAGTCCGCTTTGTATCTGATGTTATATCATGCAGATTTATGAATTGGGGTTTGGTACAAAGTGTCATTTTCAATTTTATCTGGATAGATGGGAATTCTTGGGTGCGTAATATTGTAAAGACGATTTTTATTAAAGGCGATGCTTGAGTTATGGTAATCTATGGGTGTTTTAATGTGCCCTAATGGATGAATTTAGAAATAAATTGAAAACGTTATCGATAATAAAAGTTAACCTTTCAAACGACATTGTGGGAAAAAATGAAGATTTTTTTCCCATTTCATTTAAGCTAATTGAAAAACGAGAGAGAACCCCTTTCTTTTTTGTCTGTTTCATTTTATCTACAAAAAAATGAAAATTAATTTGATTTTTTATTTTCTGATAACTTGGTTCGTGAATTTTGATTAACTTTAAACTGTCTGATTAAAAAATAAATTATAGAAGGTGACAATTTTAGAAGTCAAAAATAATATAAGTATGGGTCGGTGTTAAGGCGTATAGTGCGCTGGACCTGTGATCTAATGAATCCAAGTTTGAATCGTGCGCTGAGCGATTTCATTCATATTATGTACCTATTTTCATTCAAAATGGAAGAATACCAAATAATCTTCTTGTCAGCTGAGAAGAAATTAATTATAGAATACATATCAGCCAATTCGAACTTGAAAAAAAAGCCACTTTCACATGTGTATATTTTTACAATGTTTGAAACTGTCACTTCATGATAGAACTCCATAATCAACTTGAATTATGAAAAAATATATAATTTTAAGTTCTATTTAATTTTTTTGCAAATGCGACTCCCATTCACCGGTATCGCTCTATGCTGAGCATCGTCAGAATGGTGTATAGCGAATTAATTTAATTCTATGTAAATGTCATTAAAAATCTAACTGTTTTTCTTGATATTACCCCTTACTTCTATATTATTCCAGTTCTCGCTTTGAATGTATTCAATGTATTGGCCTTCATCAATATTGATCGATGCTCAGTATACAGTGATAATGGTGAATGGGATTCGCGTCAGCGAAAAAACTAGATTGAACTGAAAATTATACATATTTTTTTTATTAATAACAGTGTATATTTATTTATGTTTTATAATCCAGTAATTGCTAAGTACTTAAATATAATAATAATGTTTGAAAAATTTTATCATTTATTTTCAACAATCAGTAGGAATATACATACGACCCGCTGACGTTGTAAAATAGTGTCAAAAATATAAAACAAAAACATATTGGAAAACATAAGCCTAAAACAATTCATTTTCAATTGTTTTTTTGGCGTATAAGAATCTTTAAAACATGTCATCATATCAAAAGGCCACAGAAATATACATGGATTATATTTTATGCATAGGCATCTATGTAGATAATATTTTGTTCTGTATCCTAAAACCATATCTGTATATGATTTATATGCTAACCGCTGGGTTACCCATGTTCAATTAATTTATGTATTACATTTAATTAAACATTTGATTTATTTACACAACGGTATAATATTGAAGACAGTACCTAATAATATTGGACAGGGACGGTAAAATTGTAGTTAAATTATTGTACCTATTCGCAACCCATTCGGTATTCCATAAGTTGTGTGCTCAGTGCTCAGAATGGTGAGGGGTGTAATGTACAATGTGTAGGTACATTTGTGTGCAGTTGTGATTAGGTCGCGGAGGGAATCCTACACAAGCTGTTGCTGTTTACAACTTTTGACATATTCAAATATACCACATTGTAATTATTTATTTTAATATATTTTGTAATCCATTTTCAGCAGACATACTTAAACCTACAACAAAACAACGTTGATTTTTTATAGTACGAGTATATTATAATAGCTTATTTTAAGTTTAAAAAAATAAATTTTTGTTTATTATTTCGTGAAAGGATACTACGGAATAATATATAAATGCCATTCTAGAAAAAAGTTATTTCGTTCCTTTATTTATGTGTGTTTCTTACGTGTATTGTTTTATTTTTGAGTTAAATTTGTTAATTTTTTTATCAAAAATAAAATTGAGTGGGTTGTGTCCAACGCTATACTATTCACTACCAAGTCACTCTACAAAGTTTTAAAATTTTGAATGGAAGAGTTTCAACATTTTCGTGAAATGAGTTTGTTAAATTATTTTTGGTTTCAATGTAATTTTATGAAAATGATATGCCTTTTTAGGGATTTGAAAATATGGGGTCTAATGGGGTCTAAGCGAGAATTATATATATAAATTTAAAATTTGAAAAGAATCGAATCAGTAAAATATAATAAACCCACCGAACTAATTGGGTCTAAGCGAGTTATATAAATTAGCAAAATTTCAAAATAATCGAATGAGTACTCGACTATAGACTAAAGTCTTTAGTCTATAATCGATCAATTAGTATAAACATGCTGGTACATAGCACATTGCACAAATTTGAAAAGAATCGAATGAGTAGGTACTATATTTGGTCTATAATCGATAAAATATAGTAAACACGCCGTACATAGCACATATTACACAGCACACACACACATATACATTGCGATAAAACTTTCAGATACGATCTCAGCATGATACTTGTTGATAATCTGCAATAAAAAAAATAACCGTAAAAACTGCGAATTCATAACTCCCCACTTAATTACCCTTGGGGTAGTGAGAAGTAAAAATAGAATGAATAATCATAATTTGTCATTTATTACTAACATACATTTTATATCAAAGAATTAAATACTTAATTATTATTGAGTGTTTTTACTAAACCCAATGATTCAGCAAATGATGATAATTTGTTTCTTTTTGCGCAAAAAAACATTGATTTATTGATGAAAATTATTTCATGTTATTTAATGTGTGCAATACATGAAACATGACTTGTCCGACATAATATGAAACTCGGTAAAGAAAATTAAGAAAAGAGAAAAAAAGAGGTCTAGCATGGCTCGCGTTTGGTAAACTCTCTTACATCCTCAAGTCTCCGAAGTATGCCAATTATCTTAAAAATTAAGTCTTTGACGCTTGCGTTCTCCTGATACTGACGCATGGCTGTGAAACTCTTGTGTTTACAATAGTTAAACAGTTTCACAAAGAGCCAGGAAAGGAGAATGCTGCAGGGTATTTCGTTAAGAGATTAGTTAAAAACTAACTTGTGGATAAGAGGGAAAACCAAAATAATCGACGTTGTCCAAATGGTTGCCAAGCAGAAGTGGAGATGGGCAGGGCATGTCGCCCGAACATCAGACTTCAGATGGACTAAGAAAGTAAGGCTATCTTGAACGACCAAAATGGAAGGCCTCAAACAAGGTGGTCTGATGATATAAGACGAGTGGCTGGAGGCGGATACATGCGGCCTGCTCAGGATAGGGTGCTGTGGAGGTCTCAGGGAGAGGCCTATGTCTATTACTAGGCGAAGTAGGGCTGAAAAAGAAGAAGATGAAATGCATTTTTTTAAATTGAGTTCTACACTGAATCGTTTTATGTATGTAGTTATATGAAGGAATATTTTCCTTAGAAATAGGCGAAAATCAATTTGCATCTTATCACTGAAGTTGACTGAAGTATTAGGTATCCTAATTTGTGTGGCACTATGTCCGATAACTTTTTAAGAACGTTCCGGCTTAAATAAGTGCGTTCCTATTCCACTTAGTCCAAGTTGATATTCTATAACGCTGAAATAGGAACGTTCTATTTAAGAACATTCATACTCCAAGCAAGTCACGAATTAGTCCAATTCCCTTTTTTATAACCACATTTTAGTCGAATCAAGTGTCAAAACGTTCTAATTTTAAGTCACACTAGGTAGCGTAGCTTGGTATTGGTAGAGTACCTACTAGTTATTTTCACAGCAGTCCAGAATATTCTCACAATTCATGTTTTCAGTTGAATTCATCACTGTAAGGAAAAAAAAATTAAATGGATAATTTACATGTGTTGCGTTATGTTGAAAATAAAATCCCAAGAATATTATATTAGTGCAGATCAATTGAAATGTTAGGTTAGGCGACATGACATTTTTTTTTTTATTTACATAATTAAACTGCACTCAAACAACATTAGGTAAAAAATTACAATGAGTAGACTTAATAAATAATTCTTAAACTATCCCTACCTAGTGTCAATTACTTGTGGCAAACAAATTCATATAAGTAATAACGTACTTATATGAATAAATAAATAATAATTAATAACATACTGGGATGTGAATGTGTAGTGGGTGAAAATGTGTAATGAGGTGTGTAAAATGTGTTTTACTATGCTGCTTTTAAATTGAATAGTAAGTTTTTGTATTGGTTTGGCGAGTTATGAAAAATATCTAGTTGAAGGGTATAAAGGGACATATATAAACATGGCCGAACAGCTAAAATTATTATCTGCGGTGCATTAATTTTGTAGATTTTAGTTTTAGGAACAACGTCAGTTACAGAATACGAAATTTATTTCAAATGACCTTCATTCTAATATTTTAGAACGTACCCATTTTAGTTCAATAAGTTACTGAATTGGACGTATTGCATTGTTGTGAGTAGTGTTGTTGTGTTATATTGTAGAAGAACAGTTAGTAGGTACACGAGGGAATGAGAAAGGGGCTGGACAATGCGGCATTCATTTATTTGGAGTTTTCGGTCCGCTGCCGTCGGTTCCAATACTGGGACCATTTGGAATTGGACTCCAATTAATCCAGATGCTATTTAACAATGCAACGATCTATACTCTCTCTCTCTCTCTATATACAGCTCTAGTTGTGATGTTTCGTTATTAATTAATTATCTACTTATTAAATATGCAGTATTGGTTTTATTAAACTATCAAAATACAATTACAAGTGGAAAAAATAATATTCGTGGTATGTAAAGTAGGTAATACTTAATTAATTTATTTATATAAACGCCCGAAATGGGCTTTTACATACACAATTACAAATTATTAAACATATGTTCATGAACCACGAAGCAAAATACATACACACATAATAATAAATAGGTATATAATATAACAACAAAAAATATCAAGAAAAAAAATGTATAAATTTACAAAATATATATATAGGTAGTGACGTGCAATAAAAATAAAATTAAAGAAAAAACAAGCAAAGGATTAAGCAAAAACAAAAAATAAAAAAAGAACAGAAAAAAGAAGTAGAACCCAGAATTTATACAATCTTTAAAAGTCTCTCTTTATATTTATATATAGAACAGCAAAAGACATCAACAGAGCCAAACTCGGTTGATGTCTTTTGCTGGTAATAATTTTTTTTTCGAGTAAGTAGTTACTTATTGTGTATATTACGAATTAATTGTCTTTTCAACTAGATTTTGTATCGGACTAGTAAAACCCGGCAGACGTTGTCCTGCCTGTTTAAAATTATTTATCTTCAAATATATATAAATGATTGATATGTATGTTTTCATTTATTTTTTTAACATTATTATCTAAAATCACTAATTATTATTTCGTCCCTTCATTCCCTTCTGTCCCTATTCAGTCACTTCTCCATTTTTATATATTTATTTATTTATTTATTATTATTATTACACAAAAATAAATACAACATATACAAACTAACTAATAACGCCCCACTAGGCAAATGCCTGTTCTGGGAATGTTATTTTACACAGTTGAGTATCTTTATTCAGCTGTTATTTTCATATTTTAAAAGTTATTTTTATTTTTTTTTATTTTATTTATTTTGGATATCCAACAGTACAGTAGAGCATAATGATATTAAAGACAATGAAAAAAAAAACAAGTAAATGTAGACTACAGTACATAATAATAGGACATCATATCAAATAATTTTAAAAGCTTAACATACAATTTACGAAAAATGAGAATAAACAAAATTATAGGAACACACCAGAAACATACAAGGAATAGTACAGAGAGGATTGTATTCTAGAATCATAACATGGGATTCTAACTTACTTAAGGATCAACGAAGAAGGTGTTGCAACCATTATGGTGACACATACATAATACATTCATGCATATACTAGAGAGTGGAATTTTGAGTTATGTTATCATGCATATACTAGAGTTAAGTTATTAAAGAAGAGTAGGTAATTAAAGAGTAAAAAAAAATGTAAAATGAATGATACAAATACACAAAAAAAAATTATTGAAAAAAGCAAATAAACATAGTAGGTACAGACAGAAAAAACAAAAGTGAGTATAAATATAACATGTGCCTGGTCAGAGGTCACGGGCGGATAACCACCTCCGTATAGTGCCTACCTGATATCTTTATCCAGTTTATTAGTGCAACCTTGAAGGATCTAGTTGTAGTCAATTCTTTAATACTACTATCCAACTGGTTAAAGATATATGGTGCTGTGAAGCAAAAATGTCTTTGCCCAAACGAGGTTTTCATGATCGGAACAAAGTAATTCACACGATTTGATTGTCTTATAGTTCTCGTTTGTTGCATTCTACAAAAGTTATGAAATGATATTTCTTTATGGAATTGAAGCAATGTTGACTTCATATACAATTGCCTAGGGTCAAGATAAGTCAAATGCTCTGAACAAGTCATCTGAAGGAAAGGTTTTCGTTTTTTTGTTGACCTAGATATATAGAATATTTATTTAATTATTTATTTATTCAAACAAATTTTAAATTAAGATATATATGTATATATTTCTTTATTAACTAATTATGTATATATTTATTTGCTATTTTTTTCATTTAAAATTTTCTTACATGACCAAATAGAACGTTAAAAAAAAATTATGCGAGATGTCCAATAAATAAATTAAACATCAAAACGTTTTCTGTTATGCGCTGAATGAATACCCAAAATATAATTCCAACCCCAAAAAGATCATGAATAACACGTAACCGTTTGTAGGTTGTAGGCTTAAAATAAATAGTGGAATGATAAAAAAGGTTTTTATTTTTTATATTAAAAAAAAAAAAAAATGGTATTCCATCAAAAACTATCAGAAGAAAATTTAAATTTAAGAAATTACTATGGTTTTTTTTTTTGTTGAAATGTGAGTGCGACTTTTTTAGAACGTTCCTATCAATATAGGTACGTTCCTATTCCATTCAGTCCAAGTTGATATTTTGTAACGCTGAAATGAGACCGTAAATCTATAATCTATAATTTTTGTATGTTCCTATTTTAGTTACAATAGTTACTGAATACGGGGTACTATCGCCATCGACAGTTGGATCTCATGTGTTACATGCAACTATTTTTATTTTAAAGTTATGATTTTTTTGAGTAGTTTATAATATTATGTATCTAGACAGTCCAATATGTTATGTCTGAATTCGTTTTCATGACCAACAAGAGGATACTAAAACCGGTCTCGTGTGTTCTCATCATTAGGTATATCGTTTTGCCCTTCAGTAGAATGATAACGAAGCATGTTATTAGCAAGTGGACCAATGAGGTAGTGATGTGATGTGGAGGACTGACAACATTAGCTACTAACGAGGCTCATTGCTATTGACTGTCCACGTGGCAAGCGGAAACGAATCATACGACTCGACAGACACACGTGCCACTAATGTTAGTTATTATTGTCACTGTCAGAGTACCACCCTGTAATTGCGCGGGTTAAATGGAGACGCAAATTTTAAAAGATGTACAGACCATACGTTCATGTACCTAATTTCTGACTGCAATCTCCGTACAGTGCGAGGTAAATTTACATCATATCGTCCCCCAATGAATTATATTTATTTATTTATAATATATGTAAACAAGTGTGCATAGGCGGGTTTATTGTCATTAGCCATTTTTTTAACTAAACACAATAAGCTAAAAGGGAAAAAAGGGTATTGTGTAAAGTGCACTTTACACGGACACTATTTTCAGCGCGGCCCGGTTTCCAACGCTTCAAATAGCATCCAAAATACAGGACTTCAAACATCGCTTTACACGCAACGCTTAAAACAGCATCCAAAATAGAGGTTACTCCGAGCATCGCTTTACAGTAGGTACTTTGCACAGTTTACACAATTATATGTGTAAATGTTTAATATAATATAAATAAATGTGTATCGAAATTATATAATTAATGTTTAACATAATATAAATGTACATCGAAAGTTTCGACACTTTCCAAATAAACAAAATACATCGCGAGCGAATGTCATACGTAAACATTATAGCTCATTGCACGTAAATGTTAACGCAAACGGAAACCATGTTGACTCGTCGGTAACGACGACAGCGAATAATCCAATATAGTACTATAATGAACTTAAAATTAAAGTTAATGTTTTTTTATTTTAATTACTTACTCATTATAGTTATATTTTGTAGATGATTTCTGGATAAGACACTCCACTAGGCCAATGCCTGTGTCGGAGTGCCATTACATATATTCCAACTGTCGATTCGTTCATGAGAATTCAATTCTCTTAATGAATTGACATTATTAAGCCAAGATGCGTGTACGAAGGAACATTTTGTATGGTGCAGTGGACTTTTTGCATGCTAATAACACCAACTAGAGGCCTCGCAGCATATATGTTCCCATACATGGATTTACTCAGAATTCAGAGTAGAACATTTTATGTGAGTTTTGTGTGTGTGTGTGTGTGTGTGTCTGTGTGTGTGTGTGTGTGTGTGTGTGTGTGTGTGTGTGTGTGTGTGTGTGTGTGTCTGTGTGTGGGTGTGGGTGTGTCTGTGTGTGTGTGTGTGTCCCTTATAACTTTAGATACGCTCAATTTACAGAGCCCAAATTTTTAGAATATATAAACAGTTATAGGCCTACAAAACTTTTATACTCAGAATTGTGAATTTTTGTTTCAGTCAGGGGTTATCAACTTTTGAATTTTTACTTTATTTTTCCATATATCTCAGAAACCATAAAAGCTAGAACGCTGAAAATTGGTATAAGGATAGACAAATATAAAATCTCAAATTTGTTTTTTTTTTAAATTTCAGGGTTTCTCAAACATTTTTTATTAAGAAAAATATTTTTTTTTATGATAAATTTATGAGTTTAACTGCCTATATTTCCATTTTTTTTAAATATCGAAAAAAGCCGAAACACCCCAACTAGAAAATTTAATTTTCTATAAAAAATATAATAATTGTGATAGCACATCTCAAATTTTTTTTAACAATTTTTATAAAAATTGAATTTTGTGATGACATTGCTTCATACAATTTAGCCTACAGACAATATCTAAGAAGACTTAATAGTTTGATACTAATTTCCAAACAGACATAGGTACATACCATCATGCTGTTTTCATATTCTGGGTAGGATCAAAGGACTGACCTCCATACTATCCTATATTGAAATACATACCTAGGTACATGTGTTGTATAGAAAACCAAATATCTTAAAATATTAAATAAATTGTATTTATGGGTTTATAGTTTGGTACTTATTCTTCAACTATACATACTATCGCTATCGACAGTTGGATCTCATGTGTTACATGCAACTAGTTTTATTTAGTATAATGTTAATCTATTGGTACCTAATGTAAGGTAGTCTATTAGTACAATGTATTTATTTGTTCATTTCACTATATGTAATAGTCTTTCGCTCTCTTCTCTGCCTTTGTTAAATAACCATTTAAATATTATTTTTTTTGCATAAGTTGATGAGATACATAGTTGAAATTTCTGGTATGTTTTGTTTTAACATATTATGAAGTTTAGGTGCCAGGTATGTATTGTTTTTTGTCCTAGTGTGGTTTTCATTCTAGGTACTGCTTCAAGATTTCGTACAGTTTGTCTAGTTATATGTGAAGTATGGTTTGGGAGAACGGGGCTGCTAGTTTTTGTATAGTTTTGTGTAATACTTTTAATGTAAAGTTGTCGGATGTCAAGGACCTCAAATTCTTTAAATAGCAATTCAGAAGGTTATAAATATGTTTTTTTGTTAATTACTCTTAAAATAGCTTTCATACTCTTAAATTGCTTCATACAATTTGTATGGCAGTAGCCTACACACAATATCTAAGAAGACTTAATTGTTTTTATACTAATCTCCAAATATACATACATACCATCATGCTGTTTTCATATTCTGGGTAGGATCAAAGGACTGACCTCCATACTATCCTATCTTGACATACATACCTAAATACATGTGTTGTATAGAAAACCAAATATCTTAAAATATTAAATATTTAGTATTTATGGGTTTATAGTTTGGTACTTATTCTTCAACTATACATACTATCGCTATCGACAGTTGGATCTCATGTGTTACATGCAACTAGTTTTACTGATTTCTGTTTTACCAAAAAGGATGAAAATCGCGTTGTCGCGTTGAAAATCCGGCCGAAAACCTGAAACCCGTTGAAAAGATCTGTGAGATAATCAATATCGCGAATCTCTAGAATGTGGCAACTTGTCATTGGGTGCGTTTTAAGTTAATATTATCTAGACATAGTAGGTACCTGTTAGTTGCCTGAGAAGTAATATAAAATTAAATACGTACATAGGTATTTTACATGAAAATACCCTGTCAATTATCATTCAGAAAAAGTTTATCGTCATACGTATATTATAAATGATATTATAAAATCATTTGAAGGTAGGTACATTTGAAAATCTTTTTTCAATCAATATTTTTAATATTCTTTTTCAACAGGTATGTATTTACTTCCAAATTTACTTCCCAGTGAACCTACCTGTTCTTTAAATAATTAGACCCTTTGTTTTTCTTTAATACTTATGTACGTATTTGAAAATAGTAAAATTCACGGCAAGGAAAATCTCTCATTTGAAGACAAAGTCTTACCTACCTACCAGAGCTTTTTACAAATCTATCTCTGCTTTTGGATTTATTTTGAGAAGATAAAGAAAGTTTGCTACATTGACGAGTAACAAGCTCGTTAGTAAAGTTTTTTATAGTCCCGAAGAAAATTGGTTAAATTACTTAAGTGCAACTCCGTACGTAGGAAACGAGAATAGTCGACAATAATTGATCTATAATGTTTCTTTTTGGACAGGAGGAAGACATTTTGTTTTACGATTTAACAATTTAACTTATTTCCTTGAAAAAAGGAAAAATATAAGATCAATGCTTACCGTAATATTTATAAACCCAAATGTTTTTGCACATTATTATGAATTACTCTTGTTTTTATTCTGTCATTGTAGAACTCTATATGAGGGTTTTAAGGAATCAAATCTACTGATTTATATTCCACAAAGACTTTTTTCCATTTTTACAGGTCGACGGTTTAGGCTGATTACACTATTATTGCGTAATGACTGTTTAGATAAGTTGATAAGGACCTTATCAGGGGGGAAAGTCTGGTCAGCAAGCGGAATTAAAACAAACGGTAGTTGAAATATTACACATAAATAAGGAGGGCCTAAGACTATATAATCTGGAGGCATTAGAAATACAAAAGGCTATAAATAAGAAAGAGGAAATAATAAATAACCAAATAAATTTAAATAGAACGGTTCCCCTTACCTGACCATACGGTAAAACCCACCATCCCTTCTAGTATAAACTTCGCCCACCAACGACAGTAGCAATACACACGGTTTAAACATAATTTTAAGTTTAGTATAAGTTTGTTCAGATGAGGGAGCGGGACAGCTCTGAAATCGGTTAACATAAGATACTCAAAAGTGGTGTAAAGAAAATAGTTATTATTTTAATTTATTAGTTAAAATAAGCTACAAAGTATCAAGATAAAACCATCCATGTTTACCCATATTGTGAGATATCGGCAAAAAAACAGATTGGACAAGATGGAAATTTGGAAGGGAGTCGACTTACTGTTCCAGCTTTCTTCTTTCTTTTCTCTGTCGCGTAGTTCTTCCTTCTCGTCACTGATTCAACAAAATATGCTCACAAATTGTCTGTAATATACGTGCGAATGCCGCGAACATATTTAAAGGTTTTATATTAATGCGCACTGCGCTTGTACAACACGAGTGGTGTATTGGAGACGCGTATTTGCGAGACTGATGAAGGTGGCTTACTCGCGCGCGGACAGTGGCGAGATTATTGTTGCCACGTTCAGGTATGGATATGGATGTAGGTATCAAGAGGTTTTTTTTTTTTTTTTTTTTTTATTTATTTTTGTAAAAGGCGAGTACACATACTACATTACAATAAAATGAAGCAATTAAATATATAGTGAAACATCCAAAACGAGTACCTATCTCGACTCACCTTTGAGTATCATATTATGAAATTATCATACTACTAATTGCAACAGAAATAAGGATGAAATGGAGTATCGAGGAAGTAGGGAGGAGGATAGTGTATATGTGTTTGTGTGTATGTGTGTGTGTATGTGTGTGTGTATGTGTGTGTGTTTAAACATGAAACATGAAAACATACGAGAAGTAGCACAAGTAAAAGAAATGACCATTAAAAACATTAAAAAAGAAACAAAAATTCAGTTACAAAAGAGACTTTAAAAGATATTGTAAACTACTTCTAACTTATCATAAGGATTTTCTTTTTAAATGTAGGTCTTGACAGATGAAAAATGTCCAGGTTATCAGTTTCATTTACAATTTTTGTATAGGTATATATACACCTGTATAATGGAGCATTACTACCAATATTAGAATTACATTTATTAAGATATAGCAATGCAGAGTGCCTTGTCCGTCTAACGGGTACGTTAAACTGTAAGTTACTGAGTAATTCCTGACAATCTATAAAACCATTTAACAAATCACGCAGAAACATTAAATCGCTGTTTCTACGTCTAATGCCCAACGGCTGCAATTCAATATTATTATTATTGTTGCCAAATTTATATTTTAAATATTTGATAAATAATCTTTGAATTCTTTCAATACATTGAGTATATATATTATAACAAGGATTCCAAACAACCGACGAATATTCCAGTTGACTTCTGACAAGTGAATAGTAAAGCATAACTATAGTTTTAGGCTGTTTAAAAGGTTTGCAAGTTCTGATTAGGAAGCCTAGCATTTGATAAGCTTTCGAGCAGATATGCTCTACATGCTTATCAAAAGACATTTTGCTGTCGAGAATTACTCCCAAATCTCTACAATCTGTTTTCTGTATAATTGGCATATTATTTATTTTATAATTGTAACTAAATGGATTCTTATTTCTTGTAAAAGATATTGAAAGACATTTTTTAATGTTTATTGATAATTTATTTTCTACACAATACAGAGCGAGGCGATTTAGGTCTTCTTGGAGTAATTCACAATCATTTATGGATAATATAGTCTTATATATCTTCATATCGTCAGCATAGATTACATAATTACTATTCTTAAAACAATTACCGATATCATTTATGTATATATTAAACATGAGAGGCCCCAAGTGGGATCCCTGAGGAACGCCAGATGAAACACAAATCGAATTCGATAATTGTCCTTTGTGCACGACGATTTGACTACGGTTAAGCAAATATGATTCCAACCATCTAAGAAGGCTACCATGTATCCCCATAGCATTAAGCTTATTAATCAATATGGTATGATTAATAAGCTTAATGTTTTTTTTGGTATTTTTTAACAGATTTTTAATTATCTCAATAGAGACGAAGTTGGAATACTTACTGTACGACCTGTCATCGGCTGGTTTACGTGATCACTTTATGCGCTTGCGCAAATAGGTTTCGGTATGTCAGGAAGATGAGGATAGGTACAAATGGAAAGTATCTGTCATCTGCGCCAACACATATCATGGATATAATTTTCATATAAGTTCTATACTAGTAAAATCTTAAAATATTATAGAACTCCATAAGATAATTATACCCATGATATGGGTAAACATGGATGGTTTTGATTTCGCCGATTGAGCAGACTTGTCCCCCTGATGATTTGATGAAACTATTATATGAATAATTTATTTATGTTAAAGTTGGACAAAAAACAGCGTTAAGACATAGTACAATACAATAGTAACATCAAGTATTAAGGCCTATTACATTTTGTCGTTATGATTAATATAAAATAATACAAGTTTGCAAAAAATAAAAAAAAAATATGATCATAGGTTGGTATGTAGGTAAGAGCAACATTTCAATTTAACAATGATTTAAAACATAATATTGAACTAAAAGGAAAAAAGAAAAAAGAGAATAAATGCCGTCAAGGTTTCCTATAATAAGCGGTTATTGATCTTCTTTTGTATAGAGTATTTGAATGTTGTGGAGCTGAGGTGGAAGATGTCAAACTCTTGAAATTAATTATTATGTAGATAAAATGATGTTGTTTTAATACTGTAACTAAAACTACTACTCTCTTCTCTTCTACTCTTCTCTTCCGCACTTCTACTTGATACAAAAAGATTTGCAAAAACTGAGAGGTTTTGGTTTGGCGAGCATCATGAAAATGTACAATTATAAGTATTAGTTCTAACACTAATATTACAAAATGTTCTGTCCCATATCTACTCTCAACATTTTGTAGACGCTTTTTGAGAAAGCGGTAACATTAGCCTTATTTAGCAAAATCGTTATTATGTAAGTCCGTCCAGATATATTTTGTGATATTGTCTTCCAAAAATTTAGAATATCAATTTTTGTATAACCCGAGAAAATATTGCTAGATGTCTCCCACCGATTATTATAGTAAATGCGACATTTTTCTTCGACAAATTTAGGGCATAATTCCGTCAATAATATTATAGAAATCCGATCAAATTATGTGTATTTGCGGCATCTGGGGGGATTAGGGGGTCTCGCACAAAAGGGGCCTAATCCGTCAGGTGACAAGGGGGGGCTTCCATAATTGGGGATCAGACTCTCTGTGCTCAGGGGATTCAATTACATTTTAATAACCGTATATGTGGATTTGTCAATTCTTACTCACTCTTGCTCTTGACGTACGATAGGATCAGTCGGGACGATAATAAGTCCTTTATCTATGCTGGTATAAGGATGTGACACTACATAGTTTTACAATACAAATATACTCCTAACTTGATATAAGGAGATCATGATGAAACATTGCAGTGTGAAAGATATTTAAAAAAAATATATTTTAATTTTTATTTTATATAGGCATCCTACATACTTTGAGGTTAAGATAAAATAAATTATAAAGGCCAAGTTCTTGCAGTGGTCGTGGAGCAAGTAATGATTTACAAATATTTAGGAGTAGAGATCTGCATCTATACACTGACCTATACACTGAAGTCCACGAATAAGTCAATTAAGCATCTGCAGTATCTGGATGTCTAAAAATTATGGTCTGGAAAAATAAACACATGCGTATTGACAGCAAGGTCAGAATATATACATGCGTGCGACCAATCATGACATATTATGCTGTGGAAACGCGAGCAGAAACTGTACGAACCAAAACACTTTACAATACAACGGAAATTAAGGTTCTAATGTTAATCACTGGAAAAATTCTCCGAGATCACGTTCGCAATGTTGAAATAAGAAAAACATGTAGAATAGAGGACATCGTTCGGTGGAGTAAATCCAAAAGATGACACTGGAGGGACCACGTAGCCAGAATGGACAGAGATATTCTTGAGTATATAGCAGCAAATAAAATCCCTTCTGGTCGCCATCTATCCGGAAGACCACCCATGAGATGGAAGGATAGTAGGACTTCGTCATCTCAGGAGGCATAGTTTTTGAATAACAGACCAACAGAACGACCAAACGAAGTACAAGAGTTATTGTAATAATGGTAATGGAATTGGTCTAGGTAATTAAGGATTATAGGTAATGCAAATCCTGTCTCGACCGATTTTGGTCACCTATACTTCTTCTTCGTCATCGTATGGCCATCTAAACAACTTCATTTTCTGAAAAAAAAAATCAATTCATTTTCTGAATTTCTGTGAACTTTATTACAGAGTTTAGAGCTGCCTACATTCAAACCGTTTATATTTTCCTATGTGATTCTCCATTACTTTTTACAAAATTTATAGGGGTGTTTCGAAGTGAGGTGGAGAAGAGGATACTTGTATAGAACATGTTCTCCGTACTGTTTGTAGGTACTGGTTGGTTGTGATGCACCCAAACCACGAAAGGATTTATAGCAGAACCATTTCTATATGAACACCACGTGAGGCCTATAAGGTTGGTGTTTGTAATGTATCACCGGGATAGATTATCTGTGGTATCTATACCGACAGGAAGGTACGGTTAGGTACCATCAAAAGGGTTTCTCAATGTTGTACCTTGGTTTATTAAATTATATACATTTGGTTTGAGCTCGTTGTGTTGTATGAAAAACCATTGACACAGCAAGACAAAATGATTTAGCTAATACCTATTTCATAAAAAAAAATCGCCGTAACTTAATTTGTTAGGTTTCATGGCCGACTACTTAAAGCAAAAATAATTATTATATATCTGTAATTCACTTTAATAAAAATTGGATGATAATTTTGTTAATTCTAGAACAATTTTAATTGATACATATTTCAATTGTCGATTTGTTCAAGACAATTCATTTCTCTTAAAATATCGACATAGTTTCAAGCCAAGATACGCTAGAATTGTATACGAGGGGGGCAAGGCTGGTCAAACCGGCGAAATAAAAACCCACACGATTACCCATATCACGGATTAGACTAGCCCCCCTGGTTTATATTTTTCACGGCTTTTTCAATTTTGAAGTCAAAAAAGATCAACTTAGAGGCTTCGCAGCATATATGTTACACATATAGATTTACTCAGAATTCGGAGTAGAATATGTAGTGTGTCTGTATTTCCATTGTTAATTATTTATCTTACATTTGGTATGAGCTCGTTGTGTAGTATGAAAAATCATTGTTACAGCAAGAGAAAATGATGTAGCTAATACCTATTTCATAAAAAAAAATTAAAAATGTGATTAAATAACTATTATCAAAGGATTATTGGTAGCTTCGTAGATTTCGTATAAGTCATGGATGTAACCTACTATACATCCATGGTATAAGTAATATGTAAATACCAAATTCACTATATTATTTAAGTCATTTTTTAAACTGCAGTTTTTTCTAATCCCAATTAAATGATAGTATGTGAGTATTCAAAAGGTAGGTTCGTATATCTTATCGTTATATATTTTTATATGAAAGTTTTATTTATGTATATTTCACATATGTTATGATAATTAACGTGCAAAAACGTTTTATTTTTCTTCCGATTGTTTATTTTTCAAAAGATTTAACGTGTAGGTATAGATTTCATATGAAAATATTTTCTTAATTTGTCGGTATGTGTCAAACATAGAATAATGTATGTTTAAAACTTTATTTAACTTAAAAAAGTCTACATTAACAAATAAAATATTGTCTAAGTTGGGTGTTGAAATTAA
The DNA here is from genome assembly GCA_963576475.1 of Molanna angustata. NCBI lineage: Eukaryota > Metazoa > Arthropoda > Insecta > Trichoptera > Molannidae > Molanna > Molanna angustata. The sequence goes on along the minus strand of OY754969.1, from coordinate 24,492,140 downwards.
AAGATATAAAAATACTCGTATCAAACGATAATTGCAGTCTGTTCAAAGTCGAGAATCCGAATATAAGTCGACCAAAGATCTCTTTAGTTCAGGTTTGAAGTGCTGTGAAAGCTATTGTGATCGACCATTTTAAAAAGTGAGGGGTCATTTCACACAAAATGCCAAGAATCCATCAAAGGCAGTATAAAAATTGCATACCTATTACATTTTAAAAGTGGTTATGTCAGGAATCCATAACGCAACATGATGTTCTCAGAAATTTAGTTGAATATGTAATATTTTCTATTTATTAAAAAAATGACGTATTACCATTATTAAAAAAAAAACGTATTTAGGTACTTATCATATAAAATATAACAGTTATACGAAAATGTTTTCCTTGGTTAAAATAAAGTGTATTTTCCATTTTCAAAAAATAAATAAATAGTCTATATAGAAGGGAATGATATTATAAAGGGTTGTTTAAATTATTGTTGTACAAAATTAGACTCCCAATGTACAAAGCGGAGCTTCAAAAAATATGCTAATCGTTCCTTTACCTTATATGAAAAGGAATAATTTTCCAGTGAATGTCGCCGACTGCGTATAACGGGTACCTAGCTGATAGCTGGAACACTATGCTTTGTTAAAAAGTATTTTATTGTATTTGGAGAGTTACGGAATTTATGTTTTAACTAATTGTAAAGCGCCGCGCCGTCCTACCAACCTAAAACCCAATAACATGTAGGAATTACCATGAAATATTTTTGCAAGTGTAGGTACGTTTTTGTTTTGGATATTTCATAAACGAATATATTAAATTTAAAAAATAGTAAGATTTAACGTCTCATGTCACAATAAAAGTGATAATAGTAAGTTTGGGAGTGTGGATGTCTTTGCCTCTTCCCTGAATGCGTTTAGGAGATCCATTAATCAAATACTTACTGATTGCTAACCTGCACTATCCTTAATACACCAAATCCTTTCCTCTTCCTTTCCCCGTGGTACTTACGATTTTTGTATTTTTTGTATTTTATGTTAGCTTTTAAGTTTTTAAATATTTTATTTTTCTTACATTTTGTTAATTATCTATGTTAGTTTTTAAGTTATAAAATTGTTTTTTTTTTATGCTAAAATTGTACTCACCACTAATTGGGCAATTTGTGGAGAAATGATTACAGCGTTCATATCATTGTAATATACATGTACTCTTTGCCTGTTGGTGAGTCTTTGGGATAAATAAATAAATAAATAAATAAATAAAATAAAGTAAAGCTGGTTTTATATTAATAAACAGAAGCGTTTAGTTAATGCTACCTTAAAATTTAAATTCGCCGTTACTTAATTTGTTACGTTTCATGGCCGACTACTTTGATTTCAGCAAAGATAATTACGTTATATCTGAAATTCATTTAATTAAAATTGGATGATTATTTTGCTAATTCGAGAACAGTTTTAATTGGTACCAATTAATAAAAAATAAACCTTTACAGATTAATTAGAAATGCTAGATACGTATTATACCTATATGATTTGATACTTGTTAATAAATGTGATCTCATTAAATAAGCACACAGTACACCAGTAGATTTATATCAGATTTTTCATCCCAATCTATATGGAAAAAAATCACGCGAAAAAAATATATATTTTAAAATTCATGTATTAAGTAAACTCATGTATATCTTGCTATACGCATACGCATGACATCTAGCTAATACGTTCTTATCTTGTTTCAATTTTAAAAATGTATAAATCAGTACTTACTCATGAAACATCAAATCTTATTCTATGTACATTTTATCATAAAATTTTTTTTGTATGTCTTTAGCCTGAATTTTAATCAACCTCATAAGTAGCCAGTTTGATTTTTTTGTGACATTTTAATTTTATGTTTTGATGTTGTGAACCATTTGGTGTTGATGCATTACGTATTTGCAAAATCTCTGGCTATGGTTGATACTGCAGAAACAATGTCATTCATTATTGATTTTTTAATGACAAAACAAAATATAAATACTTACATATTAAAAATAATAATATATAGGGACCTCCTCAGAGCCAAATCCTTTGACATGTTAAGTATGTGGATGGGTGAATTATTCCCGATTGAAAGCTTGCTCATTTACAATTTACGCATTGATCTACTAATTGTTTTGAGGAAGTGCGTAATGGTTGTAATGATAATTGAGTATTATTATTTGTAGTATTTAGGCCAAAACCTTAAAATAACCGCATTAAATGAAATGTACCTTAGTGGTTAAAATAAAACAATTATTCTTTAAAATAAAATACCGATGAAGTGTTCCGATATGTAAACGTTAGGTACAAGAAAATTTTGTACGAATTTCCAACGGAAACTAAGTTTTTTTATGAAAAGCTCTTAGTTATTTATTTATGAAGAATATTCCTTCACATAGAATATAAAGGTACGTGCCTACTGTTATTCAAAAATAATAATCTCTAGGCTCCCTGATGATTTGAGAAACGAATTTCATTATTTTTCATTGTGAAAATCTATCTTGTTGATGAAACCCTTAGGGAATTTGGAAATATTTCAAGAACATTGTTACAGAATATAATAAATACTTTTATCCAACACTGTGTTTTTTCTTTACCTATGTTATATTTATTATGTAGCGAAATACACTTCAAATACACTTGTACATATTAGAGGCGGGATCTATCATTTATGACATCAATGATCCTTGATTTATACACATGAAAAGAAGGCTTATTATATTTATTACGAAATTAAAATAATATGATGTATTCTTCAACTTCCTTTCAATTTTTGTGTCTCGTCTACCGATAGACCTAACCATATGATAAGACGTTCTCACGTTGATATCATAAGTACCTCTGTTTGTTATTTTTTCATGTTTAATTTATTTTTATTTTCTTTATTCAAATCATAACAAAATATACGAACATACAAAGTTTTTTCATTATATATTTTACAATATCACCTCCCTCTTAAAGCATATTAGCTTTCATAGAGGGAGGATGTATGTAACTAAATGATTATTTCAAAAATGCAAAACTAAATGACTAAACAAAAATGTAAAAAAGAAGAAAAAAAACATTAAGATTATTCCAGCATATACAAAATAAATTATGCTTGTGATTGCTTACTATTAAAATGAATGTCAATTTATTGCAAGATATTACATATGATCACGACCATACGATACGAGACTGGACGATAGTGGAAAATAAGATGAGTCTTAAAATTTTGACATAACTGGTGAGCGGTTGTGTTTGTAGATATACTCAATGTTGGAGATGATTTAATGCACTTAATAAATACGAACACTTGTTACAATCTTGATAATTTGGTATCAGTACCTATCTATGTAGAGTATTCCATTTCAGTTCACCCCTTGTCGCCAAGTACCTATGTACCTACCAATTTACTCTCTTTTACTTGCAGGAAACCGATTCTAAAATAAACTTCACAGGGGATTTTGGCGGCAAGTTAAAAACAATATGGCGTTGTGCGTAGTTAATTTATATGAACGTTTGTTTGTCTCGTTGTATTGCCAGTGTGTCGGGTGAAAGATAGAAGTGGACCCCTGCTACTGGCAACGGCACCAGATGGATGGGGACCAGAGAAGACCACAAGAGAATTGTTGCAAGGGAATCTGAATTAACTATGTTGCCACCTTCGGACATTCAACCCACTTGTGTGTGTTTGTTTGAGAGTAGATACTTTAAAATATATTTAAATCCGACAAGTATCACCCTACAGAAAAGACATATTTTATATACCTACAAATAAATAATGATTCTATCGAGTAAAGTTTTTAACTAGTGTTTAGAAAACATGTTTAAATTGTAGATGAAAATATTAATGGATTTTGTTATATTTTTTAACAAATATGTCCTTACATTAAAATTAAAACAATTTGTTTTAAATTCTACGTATATTTTTTATTCGTCGATAGCTATTTCGCCTTGCTAGGGCATCTTCAAGACTATGAAGATGCCCTAGCAAGGCGAAACAGCTATCGACGAATAACAAATATACGTAGAATTTAAAACAAATTGTTTTAATTTTAATATAATTTTAAAATGGAATTCTACTACGTAAATTATCCACAAATACTTAAAATATGTCCTTATTAAACAAGTACATATACATCTTCCTACATTCCCTAAATTAAGCATAAATGCTTGTGCTATGGGTGAACGAAATCGGTCGCGGAAAGATTCGAACTCGCGACCACTTGATTACTAGCCGAGCGCGCTAACCGCTCTGCCATCGACCCATCTAAATCTTTTGTGATCTATTAGATTAATTCAGATACAACTCTTTTTACAACTATGTACTCATTTTCGAGCCCAATCAGAATTTTTTAAATTTTAAACAGTAATACTATGTTAATTTATGTTGCAATATATAATTCAACCAAAATTTGAGGATATATATCTACAAGCGTTTCGTTGGTAAAAAAAAATCGTATAGAAAAGAGAAAAAAAAATGTTACGGCAGTGAAAGAAATTCGACTACATTTTTTCACGTTACATAATCTCAAACCCTTCAATTTCTCTTAACTAAGTATATGCGAAGGAAAAAAAAAACCTGCGTTCCTTGAATAATAAGCTTCACATCATTCAAGGAAACTTTGACACGTAGCGTCGCGTACAAAGTTTCTCATTGCGACGCTCTCCTTATAGTTTCTGTAGGCGGGTTCCCTCGAGTGTCCATAATTTCTCATACATGCCGGGGAACCCTTTACACGCTCGAAACTTCGCCACTTTAACCGTTTTCATATCTAGGGCACCGCTAACAAAACGATCCGAGTTTAGGTCCTTTACATGTCGAGTAACGATAATTGCCTACTTGGTTTCAAAAAATGTACTTGGCGACATTGTAATATGATTATTTCTCAACTTATTTCAACATCTCTATTACACATAATATTTATATAATTTCATAATATTTCACTAAGTTTATCCTATAATATGTCCTTTTCTGATTCGTTTCAGAGTACGAAAACGTCTATAACCAACGGGTGACTTGTGTAAAAGGATTTCATCCGCGCGGTGTGACGTAATGAGTCCCGTATAAATAAAGTCAACTTTTTGACATTTCTCATATACTAAAATTCAGACGGATAAATTTAGACGAATCAGAATAGGACATATTGTGTAGGCACTAAAAATCGAATTCCATTTTTTCATTCAATTTTTACAAGCATCCATACATTCATTTTCATTTATACAGCATAATATGCATGTTAGTTTTTTTTTATTTTTTCTGCTACGACGGTAATGCAGGATTCGAACTCGAGACCACTGGATTACTAACCCAGTGCGCTAACCGCTCTGCCACCACGCCCACCACCAATCTTCATGTTATTCAAGCTTCAATTTCTTAATATTATTTCCATACCAGTCATTTTATGGTGGTCTCTTATTTTATGTTAATTATTTATTAATCTTTTTGTATCTAATTTATAAGATATTACCCACTAGGCAATTTCTTCCATCCAACCATATTAAAAAGTATGACAAAACTATATATGTTGAACAGCACAAAGATTGATAGCGAAAAAAAATTTTTTTCTAACATAAAAATAATAAATAAAAAAATGTAGGTATAAATTTTTAATTAAACTCACTTTAAACATATAATACCTACATTATATTAAATCGAATATATTTTTAATCGCATATACGCAAACATTGAATTTTTTCCCTGTCGAAGTCAAATTTATTTATTTATTTATTTTATTTATTTATTTATTCAATAACAAACAGGTACAACTACTTAAAACAATAACATTATGGTAATATGACATAGGTAAGTAAAATATGTAGCGCCCCAATTACGTGTTGCCTGTTACATAATATAATACACACACAATTATAATTTTAACATATAACATGACATAATAAAATAAGTAAAATGGGGAAGGAAAGGAGAGGAAAGGAAAGAAAGAAAAGACAAAAATGATACAATAATATGGGACAATCAACCAGAATATTATACACCCCGCTGAGCCAAGCACCGCCGCACGCTCACTCTGAATTTACCAAGCGATATGTTAAATATGTCCGTGTTACGCATCTTGTCATTAAACAATCTACCTGATCTATTCAGGAATGAGTTCCAGCAGTAATTGGTGCTACAGTGGGGTAGGTATATGAAGTTGTATGTCCGAACGTCTAGACGCTAATCTATATAGGAGCGACCACACCGATCCTGCTACGCAATATTGAGCTGTCAACGTAGTTATTTATCACCTTGAATAAAAATACTACATCGAGTTGATCTTTACGCTCTTTGAGGCTGGTGAATCTGTAATGAGTCAGAGAGGCATCATAGTCCCGAACTACACGGTGAAGGCCATCCAGACGCAGCAACGCTCATATGATCTTTTTATTGACAAACTTTTTAACATCTCAATTCTGAACGTTGCGCTAGCGCATAAACGATTACGTAAACAAGCCGATGACAGATCGTAAGCCCTGTAGAAGACTTGGGTTCCTGGTTCTTCTTTAATATCCCAACTTCGTCTCTATTGAGACGTTAAATGGTTTGTCAATAAATACATAATATTTATATAAAGTCATTTATACAATATTGCATACCCCAAAATGTGGGGTAGCCAGTCACAAAATGTGCGGGTGTGCACAACCTTATAAAATGAAGCACGACACATGAGTGTACACCACACACCAGTCTCATTTCACCTAAAAAGGCACAACATGCAGAATGGGTGTTGATGCTATTGTTGCCCGTTGTATTTTCGATTACCCGGCTCCTATGGGACACCAGAAAGCTCTGCTAATAGATATGCGTGGAAGCACTATTCTAAGCGGCAAATTAATTCGATTAATATGATGTTAGTTTGGGTTATATCAAAGGATTTTTTTTTGACAAACTTTTTAATATCTCGATAGAGACGACGTTGGAAAATTATAGAAGAACCAGGAACTCAAGGCACCTACAGGGCTTACGACCTATCAACGGTTGTTTACGTGACCACTTTATGCGCTTGTGCAACGCTCACCAATTACGCCTTCTTTCATTTTCCAACTATCCAATGTTTGCAATTAAAAAAATATTCGATTTATATCAGAGGACTCAAAAGTCATTAAAAGAATCGTAACGAACGATAATTAAGTACGGTTATAAACTTTTAAAATTCATATATGTAGGAATCTCTCCGTTATTAGGTACATCGTAGTGATGAGTAAAAACTCGTAATTCCTTATCCAGGAAAAGAATTCGTAAATTAATTTTTATCTGGAAAATTATGAAAGGTGTGCCTTCATATGAAATGAAATATTTTTGATAATTAAAATGCCATGCTCTGCTAAGTAAAACAGTTAAATATTCTTGTAATTATAAATACACGGACATTTTTTTTTCATTCATTTTTTTAAAGTTTTTTACAGATTTTTTTTACATATTACACATTGAAATCATTGAATGTTCTGTTTTAAATTTTACCTCGTATAAAATTATAAATATTTAAACATTTTAACTCCTCACTAACCCACTCATTAAAAGGTTATTTTTATTACTGAGATTGTATTCTGAAAGTTTCATCACAAGGTATCTGTGTGTGCTGTGTAATATGTGATGTGTGCTATGTGCTACGTACGGCGGCGTGTTTATTCTACATTATCGCTTATAGACAAAATTACTCATTTGATTCATATAAAATTTTGCAAATTTATATATCATATACTCGCTAAGATCCTTATAACTGTCAAATATTTCAAAGTGACCCCAAGCTTAGTAAACTTAAAATTTGATTTTTTTAAATTGCGAAATACGCACATCACATTCATAAAATGGTATTGATTTCATAATAAATATTTAAATAAAAAATAATATAACAAACTCATTTCATGAAAATGCTGAAAATTTTCCATACATAATTTGAATACTTTGTGGAGAGACTTGGTAGTGAGGAGTTTAGCATTGGTCACAACCCACTTGTTTTATCATTGAATTCCTGCTTTTGTAATTTTACATCAAATACATGGTTGAGGATTGAAATAACAAAGAATTTTTTTCTTCATTAGCAATCAAATGTTTCAAATTGAACTCTTTTTCAAAATATGAAATCGTATCTCTCTATTATACCGTAGAGTAATAACATATTAGGATATTTATTTCTCTAATGTTAAAGATAATTTAATTTTAAAGTAGGTATTACTAACGATGATATTTTTTATTAAGAAATGATCAAACGATATATCTATAAGAACCTACTATTGCTTAAACGTAACTGAATAATTCGTCCATGAAAATGTAATATGTTAAATGTATGCGAATACAACATGGCATGGAAAGGATAAGGAGATCCAAAAAAATTCTCAAAGTTTATTGAATTTTCATGGTTGCATGGGTTCTTCTAGTGACTTTCTTCATAAATCCAGAGTGGACTTCAAATATTGCCCTAACGAGTGACTGCTTCCAAGAAAAATGCTCAAAGATTATTACTCGCAATAAAATAAATGATATTTAAATAAATGAGAATATTATAATTTATTCTTTTTTCCCTTTGAATTATTTTGTAAATACTTTGTTGAGGTCTTTGTTGTGAGTGGATAGATTGATGCCAACTTTCCAGTTCACTAATATTTTTAATTTTAAAAATAATAATATTATTTTGTTTTGAAGAAAGTATTCTTTGTTTATGATCGGACGTGAGTTAACTAATTTAGTTTTCGATCGACAATTCTTGATAGAACTCCATTGTATGTAGATATGTATATTACAAATTTTAAAAAATTAAATACTTGGTATTAGTTCTATTGAAATTTATTTGATTATCGACGCGTTTCGTGCAAGGCACATCGTCAGAATAATACTCTACAAGACTGAGACTAGTGGTTGTATACAAAAATTACATGACAGGTGCATAATAATGTTGATTTTTGAACGGTTGAAAAATAAGTTATATAATGCAAATAAAATTATACAAATTTACGTTTTATTACAATGAAAGAAGTTGGGTCACTGGTTGTAGTCCCCTGTGTCCATTAGGTGTGTAACAAAAGAAAACGACAGCAGTGAAATTCTTCTTCTTCTTCTTCTCGTTAGCCTACTCCCGTCCACTCCTGGACGAAGGCCTCCTCCATTTCTCTCCACTTTGCTCTGTCTTGAGCTGCCTGCATCCAGTTACCAGCATATCTTACAATGTCGTCTCTCCATCGCAATGGTGGCCTCCCCACGCTCCTGGTTGCTGCTCTTGGTCTCCATGTTATGACTCTTTTTGGCCATCTGTCATCTGAGCTTCTGGCCACGTGACCTGCCCACCGCCATTTTAGAGTTGCTATACGTTTGGCGACATCTATAATTCTTGTTTGTTGCCTAATTATTTCATTCCGCACTCTATCTCTAAAGGTTATACCCAACATGGCTCTTTTCATGGCCCTTTGAGTAATCCTTATTTTTCCCATGCTTCGTTTGGTCAGTGTCGAAGTCTCTAAGCCATATGTTGCTACTGGTGATATGCACGTTTCGTATACTTTCCGCTTAAGGTTTATGGGTATTTTGCGGTTTTTAAGTATATGACCCATTTTCCCAAAGGCTGCCCAGCTTAGTCCAATTCTTCTTTTTTCCAATTCAATTGTATGGTGTGCCCCAAATATACATAGTGTTTTACATTTTCAATTTGGTTGCCGTCCACCATAATTTGAGAGCCTTCTGTGCCCATCACCTTCGTTTTTGCCAGATTCATACAGAGGCCTACCTTCTTAGATGCTTCATTCATTTCTTGGAGCATTCTAGCCAGTTCCTCAGGCTCACTACTCAGGATTATAATATCATCAGCGAAGCGTAAGTGATTTAAGTATTTACCATCGATGTATATTCCCCTTGATTCCCAATCCAGGCTTTTAAATGCATATTCCAGTGCCAGCGTGAACAGCTTTGGAGATATTGTGTCTCCTTGTGAAATTCGAAAGGTAAATAATATTGTATTTATTGGCTAATTGTTATCTTTTAAGTGTGCATTGTCAAAATTTTTATACACCCGAACAGCGTTATCAATTTGACTCAGGGGAATTGTACATATAATATGGTTGACTAGCAGGAAATGTAAGATAATTATGGGCGTTTTAAGAACCTTACACCTGTACCTGAGCCTAGCAAAACATTTTTCTCAAAATTAAATGGCGACTGGCTACATGCTAATCGCACGTGGAGCGTGTATTCCTTGCTGAAAATATTTCCTAAAGCTTCATCCTATGTACCTAATATGTACATACATATGCAGGTATAAATATGTACATACCTTGGTGTGTGGTTACAACATTCATTTTACGGTTTGGCTAAAAAATGTTGAGCACAGAACTACAACATACTACACAAGTTCACGAGCACCACGGCGGAAGCACTTTGAGATTTTTCAATTACATTATGATGCTTTTTGAAATTATTTCTCTATGGATTCTGAAACTTTGTTCGGGAAAAATATGAATTTCATTTTGACTTTAACATCAAACATAATTCACTAATGCGTCCGCCATAGTATGACTCATTTATTTACAAAAAATAAATATTTTGAAGTTGCTAGGCAGTTACTTATTTTATAATATTTCTTAGCATAACAAACTATAATATTTTAAAGGTCTCGTCTCACATAATATTGCAATACAAAAAGTAATTACAAAACAATTACATTAGCCGGAGTTACGCCAATTATAATACATACTTTATTAAACATTTTGATATAATACATGAATCACAGATTTCAAAAAATAAAAGTAGATTTCAAAACATACATAATAGACAACAATTTGATAAATAGTACATACCACAGTCACATTCATCTATATAATATATCTCGCATACATACATACAATATAACACATATAATATACATGATACCATAAAACACATAAACTTTCATAATATATAATACCTACATATAGTAGGTATTATATTTCTCATTTTTATGTGAAATTTGTATTTTTTACTCTTACGTGAAAACATATTATTGGGATTTTTTTTGACAAACTTATGGTGTATTGTGAAAACTTAACAAAATATAAACAAATGTGACAGGTGACAGTGACAGACGAAATGCGAGCGAAATTAAATAGCGCGAAAACTTCATGGCTATATATGTTCCATATTCAATAATTAATTGCCTTGTTAAGTTTAAAACTGTGTAAACTTTAAGTTGTTAAACTGTGTGCATTTGGAGGACACGTGAATTCAACACGAGTTTTTAAGTGGATTAGCGCAACAAACTAGTGCCTAATTCGAGGCAGTACTTGCCTCCTAATCAACACGGAAAGGTAAATACGCCACCGGGAATCGAAACCGGGACCTTTGGATCAGCAGTCAGATACCCAACCAACTGAGCCACGAAGGCCGACAGTATAATTTATAATTATGAACTTCCACTGTGTTTTTTTTTATTCGAAAAACATACAGCATTCATAATGATAATAAAAACAAAAAAAGTTTGAAAATATTATTAGGTATATATTTTTGTCAATAATAAAATATCTAAATAATAACTTTAATACACCTTTATTTATATATTCAGGTGAAATTTCAGTATAACGAAGTTCACGGGACCACAAACAATGTTTCATTAGGTATACTGAAAATTCGCTATAATAAATGCTAGTTTTTTTGTTTATGTCCATTTTCACACAGAAAAAAATGTTTTTGAAACACCAAAGATGGGTAAAGATGCGTACAGATAAAAACAAAAACTAGCACTTGGAAACCATATATTACCTACGCAATATTTTATAGATACGTACTGTACAAGTGTCAAAAACAGACTGAGTTCGCATTAAATTGAAACATCGTTAAAAAAATCATTATTCTGAGATCGGCTACGCTATACCGTGAATTTTAGTTGTACAATTTTAGTTGTACAAATAAATGTCATAATACAACTTGAATTGACGTGCTCTATCTTTCTCTCCAATAGTATTTAACTTTTTGCAGTGAAAAATCTGTGCAATTCATTACTTATATATATCATTCGATAGCAATTTTTCTGCTTTACTGTGTGATAAACTTTTTTTTGTAAAATTAATTGAATTGGAAAGGCTGTCGTGGAAAAAGTGAATAATCATCGAAAAACTGTGAGAAAATTGAAAACGCTGCTCTTCCCGATTATCAAAGTGATAAAATTTTGTTTGTAAAATATAGAGGGTATCAACCCGAAGAAAAAACGTCGCGGAGGCGCTACTCTAACTCCTAACGCTGAGGAAGGAAAATGATTTTTCCGTAGTGAAAATTTTCAAAGTTTTTCCAAGGAAATTTTTTTTTATCTTTTTCCAGTTCATTTGAAAAGTGCTACAAAACTGCATTTTTAGTATTCGAAATTAAACAAAATCAATAAAGTTATACCAGTTTATATCTGAAAAGTGACATTTTGGTGAAGTGCCGCTTTTGGTGATGGGTATGTGTTGTTTATTTATATACCATTAGAAAGCCCATCAAATTTGGTACAAAAAACCTCGCGGGATCAATGTTCTATCTTACAAGGTTCTAAAGTTATCTATGAAAATAAGCTTTTTCTCATACTAAATAGAGCTCTGTTGAGCCCTACCCACATACCTACACTATATATGTACATAACAAAAAATCAATTAACAATTAATATGGATTGCTTTAAATGCCAACAAACTGTAACTGACGGGGTAACCTGTACATCGTGCAAAAAGTTATTACATTATGAATGCGGGGGTACCTCTGAGACTACTTTCCGAAAATCAAACATAGAGAAAAGGAAAATCTGGCGCTGCGTTACGTGCAAATCCGACCCTACTAACTCTAATAACACCATAGATTCTGTGATGGCAGAACTAAAAAAGATTACCTCTGAACTGTCTGCATTTAAATCCATAAGCATACAAGTACAAGATCAAGTCAAAGAGTTAAAAGATGAAATAACACAATTTAAAAAATCCATTGACTTTACAAACTCAAAACTTGATCAATTTTCTGTTAGGTTCGAGGCTTTGGAGAGTAAAATTCATAAAGTTGACAGATTAGAATCCGAGTTAGCTACACTAACGAAAACAGTAAACATTTTGAAACAAAAAACAGATAAAAATAACAGAGAACTATTAGAGTCTGAGCAACGTTCACTGATAAATAATATAGAAATCCACGGCCTGCCAGAATCAAACCAAGAGAATATTAAAAGAGTTGTTTTGGATATTGGAAAATCGTTGGGGTGTACACTTAGTGACAAAGATATAATCGAGACATATAGAACAGCCGGCAGCAGAAATATTTTGACTCGGAAGAGTAACAATATTGTTGTTAAGTTTGACTCTAAGAACAAAAAAGATGAAATATTGGCAGCAGTCAAAAAGAAGAAAGGCATCGACACAAACATGATCAATATACCAGGAGAGAAGATTCGCTTTTTCATTAACGACCATCTAACATTCAAATCGAAACACATACTGAGAGCCGCCAAAGAATTCAAAAAACAAAATAACTACAATTTTTTATGGATAAGAAACTCAAAGATCATGATTCGGAAGGACACCACCTCAAGACCGATACATATCTACAGCGTAGATCAACTAGAGGACCTCGAACGTCAATGAAATACTCATTTATATTATTATTTAAATTCTACTTACCACTGTCACAATACACACAGAAATATACATACATTCTCACAAATTACACAATACGCATACAAGACTCACTTAGACCAACATGTTACAACAATCAGTATGTGAATGCATATGTAATATTCTTATCATATAATAGATCCAATTGCATTGGATATCTCGATATAGGTGATTGTTATTCATTTGAGTGTAACTTAAGTCTAAAAATGGATATTACGCTTACGTTGCTAGTGCGTACGAATTACCTATGTCAGTCAACAGAGCTGAGCCCAGTGGACTTTTCACAATTCATAACATTTTTCTATAGATATTATTTATGTTTAATAATTGTATTTTTTTTGAGTATCAGTAATGATAACTTAATATCTACCTATTATAATGGCTGAATCTATTCATGTGTACTATCAAAATACTCGCGGATTAAGAACAAAAACTGAAGAATTCTATTTTAACGTATTGTCAAACGATTATGACGCAATATTTATATGTGAAACATGGCTTGTTGATAGCATATCCGACAGTGAAATATTCGATACACGCTATAATGTGTACAGGAGAAATAGAAATATTCAAAATAAAAGCAGAGGGGGTGGAGTGGCAATAGCTATTAAAAAACAATACAAAACTATTGTACAGAATGATTGGTATACATCGGCAGAAGATATTTGGATAACGATTACATTAAAAAGGTTGAAAAAAGTCCATTTATGTTGCACGTATATCCCAGGAACGGGCCCCAAACTGACAACTGCAGAACGAATAAATCTGGTTTCCGAGCATACTAATAGAATAAATGATTTGATAGTGAAATTTCCTGATGATGGTTTCTTGATTATTGGCGATTATAATATGCCCTTTATAAATTGGGAAACAACGGATGTTATAATGGACAACATAGATCAATGCTCTACATTATTGATAAATTCCCTTGCTTTCTCTAACTTAAAACAAATGAATAATATTCGCAATGCTCATAATCGCATATTAGACCTCATACTTAGTAACATATTAGTCTCTGTATCTGCTGCAGATGAGCCACTTGTTAGTGAGGATCCTCATCATAGATCATTACTGCTGGATATTACTCTAGCGGATTCTACGATGAAAACCTCTATACCACGCTCGACAAAACAGTTCCATAAAGCAGATTATAATACAATAAATGAAATTCTTTCATTAACTGATTGGAGTCCAGTTCAAAATACTTCTTGCATCAACGCATCTGTTGAAAATTTTTATAATATAATTAATCCTATTATAGATTCATTGATCCCAAGTAGAGTCATAAAAAGTTGTCACTATCCCAATTGGTATCATTGATAAATCATTGATAAAAATAACTAATGAAAAACTTTTTTACTTGAGATTATCGAAAAAAAATAAAAATCCCCTTGACCGCGCCACATATGAACTCTTAAGAAAAAGGCACAAAAAAATGGCTAAAGAGATATATAAACGATATATCACTTCTGTAGAATCGAATATTCAAAATAATGTCAACAGTTTTTGGTCATATGTAAAATCACAAGGTAAATCACAGATTATACCCGACTCAATGACATATCAAACAAATAGTTCAGAAAATCCAGTTGAAACTGCCAACCTGTTTTCGAAATATTTCGCCACAGTTTTTGACTCATCTACAGTAACACATACCAGCGGTCATAGTACAACTGATCAATCAAAATTTCCAATAAACATTGACAAAAACGTAACATTAATTTATCTTAGTAAAACAGACCCCAGGAAAGGCGCAGGTATTGATGGAATACCTGGAATATTTATTAACAAATGCGCCAACATGCTGGTGACACCGGTTTTCGATTTGTTTAACAAATCACTCAAACAAGGTATTTTCCCCGCGAGATGGAAAACAGCATTAATATCTCCGATTTACAAATCTGGTGACAAACATAATGTAGAAAATTATAGGCCCGTATCAAAGTTACCAATTTTGAGCAAAATATTAGAAAAGATCGTCTATGACCAACTCTATCCCTGCATTTCTTCATTGATCACACAAAAGCAACACGGTTTTATGAAAAAGCGCTCAGTGATATCTAACCTCGCTGTTTTCACTCATTATCTCAATGATAATATGGATAAAGGACATCAAATTGATACAATTTACACTGATTATTCAAAAGCGTTTGATCGTGTTAACCATGATGTACTAATAACAAAACTTTTACAAATTGGCATACATGGAGATCTTCATAGATGGATTCAATCTTATATTTCTAATCGCACTCAACTTACGGTGGTAAAGGGTTATGCATCTGAAAATATAACACATATATGTTCTGGAGTTCCTCAAGGATCCCACTTGGGACCACTACTGTTTAATGTATATGTCAACGACATTGGAAATTGTTTTAAATACTCTAATTATTCACTCTTTGCAGACGACATGAAAATTTACAATTGTGTGAAAACTATATCTGACTGTGCAAAACTTCAAGAAGATTTGGATCGACTTGCAGCTTATTGTAGATTAAATTTATTAAAACTGAACACCTCTAAATGTTTCTCAATTTCTTACACTAGAAAAATTAATAAACACACTTTCGATTACACATTAAATGATGAACACATAGTAAAGAAATCTTTGTGTCGGGATTTGGGATTATTCTTGGACAGCAAATTAAATTACAGACAACATATAGATAAAATTACAACAGCAGGTTATAAAAAATTAGGTTTTATTTTTAGGATAAGTAAAGATTTCAAAAATCCACAAACATTTAAAATATTATTTAATTCACTAGTCAGAAGTACACTGGAGTTTGGCTCTGTTATTTGGAACCCGCAATATCGAGTGCACATTAATAATATAGAAAAAATACAGCGTAAATATTTGAAGAGATTGGCATATCGAAGTATTGTTGCACCTATTCCACCGTCACTAGAATCAAGACGCAAATGCCAAGATATACAATTTCTGTACAACATATTGAACAATATTATTGACTGCCCGGAACTTTTGTCGAGTATTGACTTTAACGTACCATTGAGACGCTCCAGACACACAACTCTCTTCCGACCTAAATTATACAAAACTAATGCCGCGAAAAACTCAACTATAAACAGAATTATAAACACATACATAAAATATGAGAAGTCCCTTGACATAGACCTATTCAGTGATACAAAACATAAACTCGCTCAAAAATTAAAAACAGGAATTTCATAAGATTATCACTAACGCACAGCACGCATGCACATACACATATATGTACACTTACACATACACACACATACACACACACACCTTCACACATATACACCCTCACACACACATATGATTTTGTATCTTGTATATATGACTGTATTTTGTAATAAATCATGATAGTATTGTAAGCTAATAATTGATGTGCGGAGATGATAATTGTTATATTTGATATTTTTATACATATACATATACTATTCTTTGTACATTGTTAGCTTCAATTTGAAAAAATAAAAAAATAAAAAAATAAAAAAAAACATTTTGTATGAAAGTTTATCGGGGACAAATTACTTATACGTTATACTGAAAATTTCGTTACTTCGGTATTCGTTATTCGGAGATTTGACCTGTACAAGGAAAATTCATTAACTTCAATTTAAAGATAAATTTTACAGTACCAACATAACTGATAGACTTTTGGAGGCTGTCCATCTAGGTCCAGATAGAAAGGAGTGGAGAAAGAGGATGTGGATGGGTGTGCAAAGAGATCGCGACCCTCAAGAGTGAGGCCTACGAACAATAAAAGAAGTATCATATTTCTTACTTTATCCTATGGTTTATTTTTATTTGGATCTTAGTGTTGTGAAGGTATCTGTAAATTAATCCTTGAGCACGGCTGCACACAGAAACGAAGTCGGTAAACGCTTTCGAGCAATAGTTCTCTCTGACACAAAACGCTATACATCCACAGTGTTACTAAATATTTGGGCAACGTGATAAAAATACCAACAACCAGTCCCTTTGTAAAACTAAATACATTCGACGCGATAAAAATCAATTCCATCTTGACTGTTCAACTGGTAATGATATAAATGATGCGGAAATGCAAGAAACAAAAAGATAGTAACTATAAAATTATACTAACCTATAGATAAACATGTGGTTTGATACGTACAGATATACGTACAAATATACGTACGTAGATGGGTCGATGGCAGAGCGGTTAGCGCGCTGGGCTAGTAATCCAGTGATCGCGAGTTCGAATCCTGCCTCGGCCGATTTCGTTCACCTATAGCACAAGCATTTATTTGCTTATTTTAGGGAACGTAGGAAGATGTATATGTACTTGTTAAACAAGGACATATTCATTTTTTATTTAAAAAAAAATATCACTTCAAACAGTTTTTGTTTTTGCTAACAAACAAAAAAAAATCATTTTCTGAAAATTACAAGATACAAAGGTACTATAGTCTTATTTATTTATTAAGGTTAAATTTAGACAAAAAACAGCGTTAAGACATAGTACAATACAATAGTAACATCAAGTATTAAGGCCTATTACATTTTGTCGTTGTGATTAATATAAAATAATACAATAAGTTTGCAAAAAAAAATCATAAAATATGATAAAAAAATCATAAAAAAATCATAAAGTATGTAGGTAAGAGCAACATTTCAAGTTTACAATGATTCAAAACATAATATTCAACTAAAAGGAAAAAAAAAAAAAAAGAGAATTTAATCCCGTCAAGGTTTCCTATAATAAGCGGTTATTGATCTTCTTTTGTATTGAGTGTTTGAATGTTGTGGAACTTATTATTAATAATAATAATAATTAGAATTTATAAAGCGCCGTTTAGTGATACAAGATCACTCCAAGGGCGCTGTGGCTTATTTGTTGGCTCTACTAAACAAAGCAGTCTTAAGTAATTTACGGAAGGTGTCAACACTCTGAGCTCCACGTATATCAGGGGGCAATTTATTCCATTTCAAAGGCCCGTTCACACTGAAACTGCGATCATAGTAAGCCGCTTTAATGACTCTGTCCAACTCTTTTAAAGAGTTGGTACTCTGTGATCCCGATGATCTCAATGAGAGTTGTCTTCCTGATAGGACATTCTTTTGACATAGTTCTTGTATATAGTGTGGAGCCAAGTCGTTCAGAGCCTTAAACACCATCAAGCACACCTTATAGTCTACTCGTTCTGGACACTTCAACCAGTGCAGTTCATTTAGAGGAGGTGTTATGTGAAATCTTTTGTCAGCTCCATATATCAACCTCGCAGCCGCGTTGAAAACCATCTGCAGTCTATCCAGCTGATACTTGGGCATTGGGCAAACTAGCATATACAGCATTACAGTAATCCAGCCGTGATACAACAAATGCATTGATAAGCGTTTTAGCTTCGCTTTTAGGTAAGCTGCGGCGGATACTTTTCAATTGCCTCAGATGAAAAAAGCAAGAGCTAACAGTTTTAGAGATATGCAAGTCCAGCGATAGTTTATTATCCGAGTGGACGCATAGAAATTTAAAGTTGGTTGATGGTGTAATTTCTTCTCCATTGATGTTAATTGGAGTGTTTTCTATGAGATGCTGTCGTCGCGGTGAAGCTACCCACATAAATTCTGTTTTTGTTGGGTTCAATTTTAGCTTGTAGAGCGACATCCATTCAGCAATTTTATTAATACAACCAACGGTATCATTCCCAAGACTATCCTTGTTTTCTGCAGTGGAATATTTTTATTGTTGGCAATATGAAACAAAGTCTTAATAAATCTACTGAATGAGTCTATAGTCAAAATTCCACCAATTATGTATGTACATAGAAAAAGAGAACAAACACTTCTGTCTTCGCATAAATTCATCACGTCATTCACATAAATGCATCGTTTCTTACATGCTCGTCTATAACCTTCTAATGTATCGTTCATTCAAAATATATTCTTCACATAGACGTGCCATTGTTTTTAGGCCGGCCCCTTACTCATGCTTCCTCTCTTGAAGTTCGTTAATTTTTCTCTGTCAAACGTTCTTTATTCATTCTTTCCATGTGACCAACCCACCGAAATGTGTTACTTCATGTACATTATCATTCATGCACATTATATTCAATAACACATATCCGCAATATCGTAGGAGTGTATCGGCAATGACGCAGTGATATTAGGCTTAAAATACCTAACTCCTCTATCCACCCCCTTTTTCCCCAATTCCTACAAATCCCATTATCATTTGTATGTTTTTAGGTTTTGAATTACTTATCTTGTATGGTATTCTTTGTTTTTTTTATTTTATATGTTTTATTACAATTTCTTATATCTTTTATTTAAAACTTAACTATTTACATTTGTTATTTTAGTAATCTTATTTTTATATAACATTTGATGTATTGTATAAGGGAACTATTTTGGCAATTATTTAACATTCATTGTTGTCTTTTGTAATTTGCAGATTGCCGTATGTTTACCCTTTAATTAAATAAATGAATAGCATATTACTTGTAATCAATTATGTATTTATAAAAAAAATATCTGCAATGCCAGTTTTATTGCCATAAGGCAATTTCTTCCAACTCTCCAAAGCAACGTGAGGCCATAAATAGAGTGTGGTGGTAGGAAGGTTTTTTCATTATATTAATAATATCAATCATCAAGTTACTTCCTCAACTTATATTTTTTGCTAATCGACCTCATTGCATTGGCATTTATTTTAGTTACATGTCTTTTCGGCTAATTCCATATGTAAGGGGTCAAGCAATGTTACTTTGATGGTCCGTCGTTTTGTAGGCTGGGAGGATTTTTATTTATTTCTGTTGCAGATTTGTATATTTTGTACAATAATCATTGTTTTTCGTCTAGGTTTGTAGGTAAATGTATTTTAAGTTTCTGGCATGTGCACTCACGAACATAGCGAAAATACATATTACAATATTTGAGGATTCTCTTCTTATTTTCAAAAATTCTTCATTAATTCTCTATACGCAGTGATCGTGGAGCATTTTTATAGAACAATTATTTATTTCAAATATTTTGTAATTAATTACTATAATATATTTCCATTTTTTTTTTCTTTGTCATCCTTGTTACACTATGCCCACTCAAATGTCTGGATTGACGTATAAATGAATGGTTAATATTATGATTAAATAGAATAATCACTGGACCGAAATAGCAGCGTCCGTCCGTTCGCACTCAAGTTGGCCCTATTAATGCGCTTTCTCTGTAGCGCTTCCGCACAAATACCCCTCTCCTCTTTCACATCATCCTACCCTGTACCCTACTTGAGCACCTCACTTTTGCTTAAATTTCTTCTCCTCATTCTACTCAGATTTCCCTCACACCATTGATTCACCATTTATAGGAAAAAAAGTTTTTTTCATTAGATGATTTATACACTGAATAAAAATTTATGATAAAATTAACCAAACTATAGTGACTACAAAACATTTCGTTTTGTGCAACTCAATATTTTGTGCGCTTAACCAAACAGTAGGGGAACCTGTTGTACCTAGGACAGTTTTTTAGATATATATTTTTCATTGTGATTTGACGTACAGCACACAAATCATAATTGCTTATTTTGAAAGGTCAATTATTTGGGTACTCACCACCAAAATATCAGAAATGTATATTTCATACTTAATACATAGATTTTAAAGTTAAAAAAAATGGTAATTGAGGCCAAGGTACAACATACCCTATGTACCTTGACCAGCACTACGGTGTACCTAGGACACATTGAAAATTTGGAGGTAATTTAAGTAAATTATTAACTTTTCTTAACCAAAATCGTTTTATTCGGTCTATTCTATCTTACAAAGCATAGAAAATTAATTATTTTGGAAGGAGATTTCGAGCCACCCTCTACTGGGTCGGTTCAAATCGTCCAACTTCGGCCTTCTGTGGGTTACCTATGGGATCTCTTTTAGCACTGGTAAAAATAAATTTAAAAAAATGCATTTTAAGTGAATTTTATTTTAAATCAACAATTATAATAATATATTATTCGATTGATTTATTAGAAATCCCAGTACTTTTGTAGCTCTGGAACATAAAAAATCTCTCTGTTCTTATTAACTTTTTGCGGGGTTTTAATTTTTTCTATAATGTCACTTATAAGGTACAGATTCAAATCCTCTTTTTCAGGCCATTTCCAGTTTTTAAGTGATTTTTGCATTGATTTCAGCAATACACCTTCTTCACATATTGATTCTACCTTTCCGACAAAATAGGAACCTTCATATAAAAATATTACATAGTCTCCAATATTGTAATTTTCTTCATTAACATGTTCAACCTGTAGGTTCTCATCTTCGCTGTTATTGTCGGAGGTACCTTCAGATGTGTCACTCGTTGAATAGTTGGTAGAATCTTCACTAGTTTCTGTTTCGGATAGAATTCTTTTTTTTATCTTTTTTGCATTATTGAGTGTTTTTTTATTCACTAACCGGTTTGAAACATTTTTGTTAGCCTTTATGTTTTCAATTTCTTGCTTTTCTGGTGTATCGGTCAAAATTCTGGATCTTCCTTTTTGTCTTCCTTTTCGTGTTTCTTTACGAGGTTCCGCTTTTGGGTGAGGGCGAATTATAGCCGGCGATATCAAAGTTGGTGATTTTCCATGTATAACTTCGAAACCTGACGCAGTCGGCTGACTAACAGGAACCTGATCAATTCTGGTGGGAGAATTTTCAGTAAGTGGACGATCAGAATAGGATGCGGGGATAAAATCGGCATCTGTGTAGATGTTTTCATTCAAAGGATGGAAACCAGTTGAACTAAAACCTTTACAAATATTGTTTGGTGTGAAGGCAAGAGGAAAAGCTTTTCCCACCAAGCCAGCAATATCATATATAGTTAATGGTTTTCCCACATGACCTGGAGACATTAGTAACTCGTTAGCCGCTGTATTAAAATAAGTCTTGAAAGGCCCAAAAACTGACTTGTCTAATGGTTGCATATGATTACTAGTATGTGGATGTAGAGTAATAAGCTTTACACCATTATCTTTGGCTATTTGTATTGCGGGTACCGATATATGACTTTCATGATTGTCCATTATGAGAATGACTGGCTGTTCTTTGGTAGGCTTTGCATATTTGATAAAATGCTGGAGGAATTTCACAAACATGGACTCGTTTGACCAACCGGATGGATTGGCACCTCCAATACTGCCTTCAGGAGCTCCAGTTATCATAAAATCTTTAAAGTTTACACGAGGGAATATCAGCATGGGTGGAATAAAACCACCACCTGCATTAATAGCCGCTATCATTGTAACCGTCGTTCCTCTTTCAGCGCTAGTCATTGACCCAACTTGCTTCGTGCCAAGAGGTGCTAATATCTTTGGAGGAACATGGACAGTGGACAATCCTGTTTCGTCTAAATTCCAGATATCAGTCGCTTTTATGTCAGAGGGACATTGAGAAATGACTTTCTTAAAATTGTCATATGTTAAACTCACAGTATGTTTGTTAAACGCCGAAGAGCGAGCCAAACTAGTCGCTTCAGGCTTTCTTAAAGACAATTCGTTTTGGTATCGCTTCCTAAATAATCGCAGCCAATAATCTCCAGCCATTTTGTTTGTATCCCAGCTCTTAGGGTACTTTTTTCCATTCGCTTTTGCAAATTGGTAAGCAAGTACTTTCACGTCTTTTAGAGTCAATCCAAATTGCAAGTGTGCTGCGTCTTTAATATAGTCAACCAGACTTTGCTCTGCGGTGCGATCAAAAACTTGATTAACTGCAAGGTTTTCGTGTAACTTGCTTACATCATTACCTATTTCCAAACAGTGCTTTAAATGACGACGCAAAGTTGTTCTTGGTAATCCAAAATGTTTGGAAGCACCGAAAGTGGTGAATTTTTTCTCTCTAATCATTTTAATGGCATTTGTCAGATCATTCACATTAATAAGCGTCCTTGTCTTCTTCTCTTTACTTCTAGGCATGATTTCTGAAATAATAAAGATATTTGATCAGGAACATATTGCATGAGTGTGAAATAATTTAATAAAATATTCTAATAGGCCAAAGTACAATATCCAGGTTGTACCTTGGCCAGTGGCCAAGGTACAACTGATCGACAGTGGCAAAGGTACAACACTACTCCAACTTCAACAAAACGATGGATTTTAAATAGTTTTGAGGTTACTTATCTCGTAAGTTTTTTATTGTTTGGACACTTGTAATATAAAAGAACACATAGCATATAAAAAGTAATTGACTAATATAAAACATTTAAAACTATCAGACTTCAAAATATATTAGAAATACTTACTTTTTTCGGCGAAAAAAGTTTTAACCTCGGTGACAGCAAACACTGGCTTAATGGCGGTATGTGACTAACTTCACATTGAATAGTCGGTAGTGATGTACCGAATACCATAGACAGTAAAATTTAATATCGCGCGAATATTTGAAACGAGCCCAGTGGCCTAGGTACACATAGTGCCAAGGTTCAACAGGTTCCCCTACAGTCATAAATAGATAAACTTTTATTACTAATAACAAAGGTTTGGCTTAAAACGCAGGTAGCCAGTTCGGTGGTCACAGTTTTTTCCATTTAAGATAGCTAATAAAACAATTAATAGTTGTTTCTTGATTTTTTTACCAGAATGAAATGTTTAAAAATAGAATACTGAGAATTCATCAAGTTGCTTTTTGTTGCTTTTTCTTCTGAATGAATAACAATTGATTCTTCATAGTAATGAATAAATTGTTATCCGCCCTGAAAAAAGCAGTCGCTTTGAAACCGAATACACTCACTGGTGGTAAAACAAATTAAATTTAAATTCATTCACATAATGAAAAATTAAATTGGATGATGAAAAAAAAATACAGTAAAACCTGATGAAAGGAAAAAATCAAGATATAAAATGGTTGGATTTAGATTATTAGACTTTCCTACTCCGAGAGAAAAGGCTTGATTGTTTACATTGAGAGTTTATTGATTGTAATGTTTTAGAGAAATAGTTAAGTTATGACTTTGAGTGAGTCTATCTTCCAATGTATTTACATAATACCGACCATCATGGACTATTATTTAGCGTAAGTGGATGAGAGATAAGTTCATACAATCTAGGTATAGCGTTTTCATATTGCGGGGTATAAATTATCTTAGATCATCGGATGGAAGTTTGGTTTAAGTTAAAGAAGCCTCCTTATGTATCCATCGGAGCATTATCTAATGGGAGTAATATCTATAAAAGACAGCCAGTGGTGTTAAAAATGTTTATCATCTGTCCTATTCCAATGAATTGATCTTATATCAGAATCTTTCAAAATGTATTAAGAAAATAAGGAGTACCTACAAGGAGATTCGATATAAAAATATGCATTAGAAAAACATTAATATTGTTTGAACACATAAGCGAAAAATACAGATTATAAACAAATTATAGCTCTAAGAGAAAATAAATAAATAAATGTTGCCGGTCAGGTTAGATGAACCTGTCGGTGGTCACCCAGGATAGGCTGTGCCGGTCTATGTAGGCCTTGGGTATTTTAACCTGTTTCCCTATCCCCAAGCGAAGGTATTATAATAGCTGTGTAGGTATTTACCCAGCACAGTACTACGTACATATAGATATAAAATATAAGAATAAAACACAGATAATTATTAAGTCATAAATCAAAAGATAATGAGCGATTACTTACATTGATTTATTGAATATATGGTGTCTCTAATACAGTGTTAGAGACACCATATATTCTCGCAATGCTAGGAGAAACAGAGGAAGAATTAAATGAGGCTCTCAGGAAGATGGAAAGCATCCTAACAATCGATTATAACATGAGGATAAATAAGGACAAAACAAAATGCATGGTTGCTGGAAGGGAGGAATGCACTGCAAATATTGTTCTGGGAGGCATCGAAATTAAGCAGGTGAAAGAGTTTATATATCTGGGAAGCAGAATATCTCAAGACGGACGTTCAACAGCAGACATCAAAAGCAGAATCCACCAAGCAAGAGTCGCCTTAAACAAAAGATCAACAATTTTTGAATCCCCTAACATTTCCATCAAAATTAGGAAAAATTTGATCAAGTCTCTTGTCTGGAGTGTACTGCTATATGGCTGTGAAACATGGACCATCAGCCAACGCGAAACGGGACGTCTGTCGGCGTTTGAGATGTGGTGCTACAGACGCATGGCTAAAGTTCACTGGTCAGAACACATCAGCAACGACGAGGTACTAAGTAGGGTTGGAGAGAGAAGGCAAATTATGAAAAGAATTGCCCAACAGAGAACAACTTGGATAGGCCACAACATCCGGCACCCAGGCCTGCTTCTTACCATCGTCGAAGGAATGATTGATGGGGTTAACTGTAGAGGTCGCCCCAGAAATAACTATATAGACCAGATAATCGGTGACGTGCGCTGTAGCAGCTACAAAGAGATGAAGAGACTGGCGGACGATAGAGTTAAGTGGAAAGATCGAGTGTTTGGTGCAGACCAATCTTAGGATTGTGACCCAGAAGAGAGAGAATACAGTGCAATAATTTACTTTATTTAATACTTATTATTTTAATGGAATACAATATCGATAATTATGCGGATTTAAAACTAGTAGCTGGTGGTGGTTGGATCGAATGAGCGCTGAGCGCCGCACGTCTGATCCGACTTTATATAGAGGTGCAGAGTCAGGATTCAGACGCTAGCGCACGCCACAATGTCCGATAATAACCGGTTAGCTGACAAATCTGAACTTTTTCAAATATCGATTTATTCCATCTATTTTATTAAACTAGTTGCATGTAACACATGAGATCCAACTGTCGATAGCGATAGTACGTATAGTTGAAGAATAAGTACCAAACTATAAACCCATAAATATAAATTATTTAATATTTTAAGATATTTGGTTTTCTATACAACCATGTACCTAGGTATGTATGTCAAGATAGGATAGTATGGAGGTCAGTCCTTTGATCCTACCCAGAATATGAAAACTGCATGATGGTATGTATGTATGTTTGGAGATTAGTATCAAACAATTTAGTCTTCATAGATATTGTGTGTAAGCTACTACCATACAAATTTTATGAAGCAATGTCGTCACTAAATTCAATTTTTATAAAAATTATTAAAAAAAAATTGAGATGTGCTAATACAATGTTAATATTTTTTATATAAAATTAAATTGTCTAGTTGGGGTGTTTCGGCTTTTTTTGATATTTTTAAAAAAATTGGAAATATAGGCAGTTAAACTCATAAATTTATCATAAAAAAAATATTTTTCTTAATAAAAAATGTTTGAGAAACCCTGGATTTTTTAAAAAAAAACTAATTTGAGATTTTGTATTTGTCTATGTTTATACCAAATTTTAGCGTTCTAGCTTTTATGGTTTCTGAGATATATGGAAAAATAGACCAAAATTTCAAAAGTTGATAACCCCTGACTGAAACAAAAATTCACACTTCTGAGTATAAAAGTTTTGTAGGCCTATAACTGTTTATATATTCTAAAAATTTTGGCTCTGTAAATTGAGCGGATCAAAAGTTATAAGGGACACACACACACACACCACACACACACATACACACACAGACACACACAAAACTCACATAAAATGTTCTACTCCGAATTCTGAGTAAATCCATGTATGGGAACATTTATGCTGCGATGCCTCTAGTTGGTGTTATTAGCATGCAAAAAGTCCACTACACCATACAAAATTTTCCTTCGTACACGCATCTTGGCTTAATAATGTCGATTCATTAAGAGAATTGAATTCTCATGAACGAATCGACAGTTGGATTAGACGGAATGTTGAAAAAATGACATTTATTTGAAAAACATTCCAATCTCTTTGGAGGAATTGAATGTTTGTTTTTGTGATTTTTGGCCTATTTACTAAAAAAATTATGGAGCCTTTTGAAACTGCACCATTCAAATATCGAAATTGTTTCAACGTATTGAGTATCATTTATCTATTCATGTCGTGTTTCTAAATACTGACAGGGGAATGGACAAATACTGCAATATATTGCGAACCTTTGAATGACCATCGCTGATCAAGTTGAATTTCAATTAAATTAAATCGTTTCTAAAATCGTATTTCAAATTATGCTAAATGTGTTGACTGAGAAATTTGATGTTTAGTTAAATATTGAAATTGGTATACAAATGTACTGTAATGTCTATATTTAATTCAGTATTTCTATGATTCGTGGACAGGCGCTTCAAAATAATTGTTTAATGTACAAATTAATGAATAATAATTAATACATTTTCATTTTGGGTAGTCAAATAATGAAATTGATGAAACATTTTTTACTTATTTATACCTATACTAAAACTTTTGAAATTTACTGGACTGTTTAACATATATTAAAAAAATCACAAAATACTTTCAATTTCAGAACTCTTTTACTCACAATACCTAATATAGGTATCAAATCCTTCAATATGTGGTATTTTTAGCAATTTAATAAAATCAATATTATTAATGAGAATATAAGAAAAATTTATAGAATAAAAGTATCATAATATTTTTAATTTATTTATTTATTTAAAAAACGGATACAAAATACACAATATTTACAGATTATGAAATGATTACTTATTTATGAATGGCTCAACTTTAGAGAATTATCTCGTGTTTTGAAGTGAGTCACATTTCACAAAAATATACAAACTAACTAAAACTACAAAAATCTTAACCTATAATATAAACATTTCAATTTTAATCAGAGACAATCATGAAATTTAGGTGGGTATCATGAAATTTAGGTAAGTAAAAAAATTCTCATTTTATTTGTATTGATTTATCAAATTCAATATATAATTATGATAGTAATTCTAGTTATTATGGAAATGAAATAGTTTTTGAATATATTTAATAAAAGATATTATATAAATCAATACTTTGATTGTCAGTACACTGCTTTTTTTCCTCAATAAGCATAAAATGCTTGTGCTGAGAAAGGGAGTACAAAATACACATAAAATCAACAATAATCATAAAAAACCATCAATACAACAACATTAATAAATTAAATTCATTTACCCCATGATAATATTAATCTTTTTCTATACTTTAACATTGAAGGTTTTTTATATTGTTACCTAGCTGTTCATGATTTGACTCTCTTATATCCGTTGGAAGTTCATTGAAAAAATCTTCTACCTAATATGTAATGGCTCTGCAAAAATGATGAGTTTAATTTTGGATGTATATATTTATATTCGATTCTGATAAGGTTTTCTGTTATAAACTTTCAGGTTGTTTTAATACCTGCAATATTAAACTTTTTTGAAAATATCGTACAATCTTGGTAGGTACTTTAAATTTTTCAAAAATCAAATGGGCAGGATAAGGATAATCTGTTGGTCTTTTCAATATTATTTTTTTTCTATCGGAGTATATAAAATGTAACATAAGCAGCCCCCCACTCCACGACGGCGTATTGTAAGTATTATTGATTGTACCATTCCTTTATATGAAATGAAAAATGAAAATGATACATTATTTCAATACAAAAAAGTAACTTTATTAAAAAAAAGACTTATAATAAATAAAAGTAGGTACTATGTATGTACAATTGTACCTATTTGTAAATTTACTGCTTCACTAGACGAGTCTGTGAGAACTTTTCCAATTTGGTCTAAGAGTAAATTTATTTTTTAGTCATACAATACCTAATTTCCAAAAATATAATTTAAAAGTTTTCGAATTCTCTAAACCACTTCCTTGATCTGATTTGTCCATTTAATTTTGCTATCGATAATAATTCCTAGCTATTTTACTTTTTCACTATATTTAAAAGAGAGTAATCAGATGTACAATTAGATGAATCTCTATTTTGTACACAAATTGTTTATGTATATGTAGCACTATTATAGAGTCTTTTTATAAGAAGGGTCTTTATATTATTATTGTAGGTATTGAAATAAACAAAATGTGTAGAATATTGGCGAAATAATTGCAATCAATGTTGTGTGTATCCAGCCTTTGACCAATTTGCACATGTTGCCCCATCAATATTTGCACATCTCCATGTGAAGAAAAGCCAGTTATCGTCCATACGCGGCGAACACTCACATATGTACATCATGTTACACGCTGGTCAAGAATCAATTCAGGAGTCTTTTTGAATATTATCTTGTATTTCATGGTTGATTTTTTGTCTAGTCCGATCAACTCCATTTTCAAAGACCTTTGTTTGATTTCTATCTGGTTGACTTTGCACTAATCCGATGTATGAATTTGTGTGATTAAAATATAATTGGGTAGATCAAGTTTTTCAATGCTTTCTTTCGCATTTGTTGTAATGATTCCAGTAGATGATAATATAATTGGAGTTAAAGTAGCTTTATTTTGCCCAATTATCTTGATTACTGTTATAACTTACCTGGCGAGTTTAACTGACGTTGTTTCTTAAGTTACAGACTTCGCGGACACAGGGAACTATAAACAGTGACTCAACTTCATAATAAATATAAATATAAAGATTTTTGTAGATTCATTTTGCATTATATTATAGTGCATTTTACAACTTCTCCAAAACAACTTTTTTATTGACCTGTCAAACTGAAAAAAAAAAATTTTCCTCTAATTTCAGTTTTGTAGAGCATCTTTCGGGCCTTGCCGCGACTATCTATAATCAGTAGAACTTATACCTAGAATTTTTTTATATAATATTTTAGTACATATTGTTTGCTTGTTTTGAGGTATAGTTCATCGTGATTTTACTTCCCGTTTCATAAAAATATATTATTCGATGGTAGACCGGACATCGCATTAACTTAGTAATTTGATGATGGATAGTTTAACCCCACTCTCGAGCTATTTAGTTCGCCTTTAGTACAAACATATATGTTTAATTTGGGGAATGTATGTGTACAATAAAGATATTTAAGATAAATTAATTGTTTTTCTTCCTGTAATGATTCCTGAATCATGATGTGTTATTGTTTCCGAATGGTGTCGGAATCCAGAGTCCATGGACGAGAGTTCGGGGGACGTCTCTTCGCTGACCATCGCGCTGGTAATTCTGTGTGCCGTACCAATTTACCCTTCCACGGCTGAAGTAGCCAGGAGGATTCTCCTCTGTCCTAGTCGCCGCCTACCCCACCGTCACTGCCCATGTTGATACAAAGGATTTACGATTGCCGGCAGTTTGTTTTAGCAGTTCAACAGTCAAACGGGACAAATCAAATCACGAATCAATGGACGGGGGATCTCAAAATCAAAAGGCTTGTATTGAAACAATTAATTTTACTCCGTCCTCGCTCGCCCTCTCCCTCTTCTATAAGTAAATTTTAAAACTGGTCATAAAAACTAGTTTACATTTAAATTTTAAACGGGTTGAACTTTCAAATACGCCATGAATTATTCAGAAACATGTTTTTGAAATCAAAATCACGTGAATCCAATAATTAGATGAATCGCGTTCTATTTTTGTACCTAGATGTTATGATTTTGATTTTTTTTTGCCATAAAGCTTTGTAATGAACCCTGTTGATTATTCAGTAGAATCATTAATATAAGCGGAATCCACGCGGAGTAAAACCGCTCGGGTCGACAACGCGGAAAGATGTTAACGAATATTAAGATACTATAATGCAAATAAGTTTTGCGCGGTTGATCCGAGCGGTTTCACTGAATAAAAATATTATGACAACCGAACAGGCAGCGTTTTAGCCAAACCTTTGTTATATGTAATAAAGGTTTATCTGTACTGTTTGGTTGTGTGGACAAAACATGTTGCACAAAACCAAATGTTTTTTAGTCACTATAGTTCGGTTAATTTTAACATGAAACTTTGTTACGATTAGCAAAATTTTTTTTCAGTGTTGCATCCGCGAAGAATTCGATTGTTTAAACTCGGCATTAGTTTTATGTTTATAATTAGGCCAGGGATATTCTTACGACTCAACCATAGATATGTTCTTATCATTCTTTCCATACCCATAGAAAGCGCAGATAAATCAAGTTATAAAAATATTTACCTTTGTTTATACTTTGTTATAATAGTAGATCTCGATGAAAAAAATGATTTATAAAATTAAGTAAATGTAATAAGATGCCAATATTATTTATTTTTTCTTCAAGTTGGTTTCCATGATGCATTTATGACCATTGAAAAAATGACAAAGGTAAATATTTTTGTAACTTGATTTATCTGCGCTTTCTATGGTTATAAATGACCTAAAAACATAGACGACGTCAGAAAATTTGTTGTGTAAATAGACACTTTTTGCGGGAAAACGCTTTTCCCGCCAATTCCGGTCGTCAAAATAGTGGCACCGTTATAATTTTTACTTTTATCGACGATGATAATAATAGAATCTTAATAAGTAATAATAGAATCTTAATAATTAGAGAGTTTAAATATTAATTGCTCAACAGGTCTCACGTATATAATAGAGTGCATTCAATATGTTTCGTCGTAGTGTGTCTATGGTTGAATACAAGGAATGTTAACAAAGATTATAACAGTGGTATAGTGCACAGACGTGGTGAGTGCAAAAAAATAATTTTATATGGAAGCATATATAAAATGTAAATATTTTATTAATGCTTTGTTACTTTTTTGTATTTACCACATATTGTCAAAAAGTAATGTCTTCATTATGAAGCGTATAATTGTTCACAATAAACTATGAAAAATACAAGCATTTTTTGTGTACATATCTCGATATGACATAAAAATGTACTTACCACATCTGCGCACTATACCATGGATGATGCTTCATAAAAACAATTCAACGATTGTGAACCTTTCAAGAAGAAAAATAAATTTGTACAACTAGGTAGGTAGTAAGATCAAGGGCAACATTGAATGTAATCGTTCATATAAAAAATCCGACTTCAAAATAAATGTGTGTCAAGATAGGAAAAATATGTGGCGTTTGGTTCTCTCTGCCTATCCCTTGAGGGTCATGGTGTTATAGTATGAATGTACATATGTAGTAATGTTATCTTTCTTATGATTCGCTTGTATATAATAATACGTTCACACAGATTGCAGACTTATTTGGAAATTTTGTAAATGACCACAATCCACTTGTTTTTTTTATTAACATTTTCACAGAAAATGTTATAACACTATTTAAATAATATATGTAATGTCAATACAAACATGTGCTCTCAAAAAATCGACTTAAAACTATTAGAAGATATTATATAATGCTATTTTGATGAAAAAAAATTTTCAGTTTCATTCAGATACGTTTGAATGTTTAGAAATGTATTTCTCGAGAAATTTCCCACATTTTTTCCGTCGACAAATTGATTGTTAAATAATATGTAGGTATTCAGCGAATAAGTTATTTCATTTTTACTATAGGTATGTCTATACACAGAAGGAAACCTTTTTCGAACTTGATACAAAGATGTCCTAGCAATTTTCTGAGCTTCCTAAAAAGTCTCCCATGAGATATATGTATCCTTTTTATTTATTTTTTGTCGAGATCAACAATATTTTTTCGATTATTTTTAGATGATTGAGTGCGAAAGTCATTTATTTTCAATCTGTTCGCTATCAAAGTGTTTATAGGGTCTTCACTGTTTTTTTTTCGTTTACGTATTTACTCACAATATATTTCAAGTAAGTGGGAGCCAATGGATTTATATTGTATTTAGCATGCCCGTGTCTTCAAAAATATAATAACAACATTGATGCATGCAGTTTAAATTATATTTTCATTTTATAAAATATTGTTTTATGAAATAGATGAAATTTTAAACGTATGATGATAAATAATATGAGAGAGCTGCAAAAACCCATGATTTATTTTTGTGATTATAGCGGAAATATTGCAAATATAGCAAAATTGTAGCTAAGTCAAAAAGAGAGTAGGTACATAGTTACATAATATAACTAAATAGAGATCAGTATTATTAGTAGATTGTTAATTAAATTTATCTCATAATCTTAGAAATAGTAAAATTATTGACTAGTTGCATGTCACACATGAGGTCCAACTGTCGATGGAGATAGTATGTATAGTTAAAGAATATGAAATGTTTACCAAAATAAACTCTACAACCTAAATAATTGAACGT
Organism: Molanna angustata; assembly: GCA_963576475.1. Taxonomy (NCBI): domain Eukaryota; kingdom Metazoa; phylum Arthropoda; class Insecta; order Trichoptera; family Molannidae; genus Molanna; species Molanna angustata. The sequence continues at coordinate 24,458,607 of OY754969.1, read as the reverse complement.
TTCAAGATATATTTTTTTCTATACAAAACATGTATAGCAGGATAGGATAGTGTGGAGTTCAGTCAATTTTTCCGAACCTGAATATGTAAAATGCTTGATGGTATGTATGAAGATTAAGTATTGAGAGTCCCCGTAGGCATTATGTATTCTGCCATACAAATTGTATGAAACGATGTAGTCACTAAATACGATTTTTACAAAAAAATTATAAAAAAAGTTATATTAAATTAGTTAAATAGTTTTGCGACATTCTTAAAGTTTGGGAAATATTGGCAGTTCAACACACACTTCTTGATTTTTTCTTTATAAAAAAAATTAGCTATCCTGGAAATTTTTCATACTGTTTTTGATATTAGGTACCTACATATATTAGTAGTTTGAACAAATTTTCAGCGTCTCAGGTTTTATAGTTTTTGAGATATGCGTAACTTATAAAATTCAAATGTTTATAACTCCTGACTGGAACAAAAATTCGGAATTTGGAGTATAAAAGTTTTGTAGGCCTAAAATTTTCAATATATTCAGAAATTTTAGGCTCTGCGCAACAAGCGGATCAAAGGTTATACGGGGAACGGACACACACACACACTAACACAAATTGTTCTAATATGAATTATGAATTGATCCATATATATTATGTACATATACCCGCGTATTAATTGAAGACTTGAAGCACTGTCAATTTTCGACTTGTATGACAAGTTCTGTTTTGAATTGGTGGCGAGCAAACCCGGCCTACTCAGAAGTCAAAATCAAAGTGAAGTCTTGTCTGAAGCAACCTGTTTGATTAACTTTGTCTATTGTTGTCGTTATGTATAGTCTGTGACCTAGTGATTCTTTTGAACAATACTGAACACTAATCAACAGTCTTTCTCAACACTACAATACGCGGGTTATCTTAGAAAATAACCATCATGTACGTACACTGTGAAGCCTCTAAGTTAGTGTTTTTGTATGCAAAAAGTCTACTTCTCCATACAAAATGTTCCTTTTTAGTACCCGCGTCTTGCCTTAAAACTGTAATATAGAGCGTGACTAAATTCCCGTAGTGAAATGCTATTTGTGTGAAAGAAAAGGAACTCTACAACAATCCACATACGATGCCCAAGCAGTGACGTTTTGCTTCAAACGGTATAAAATAATAAAACAGAAAGTGCCTACAGGGAATTAACAGGCGCGCGGTACCTGCACGACTGCTATAACTAACGTCTTATAATATTTGAACAGGCGCGCGCAATATTTCTGCTATTTATATTGTCATTTTTCACCGATTTTTTTTTTATGTATTTCTTTACTATATTGTCAGACGAATGTCCGGCTTGCAAGGTTTATCAGTAAATACGCTACTGGTAAGTGGTTGTGTTGAATGCTGCGATGGTTTAGAAATCTGAAAAGAAAATAATATTTAACGACGCGAATAGAGAGTCTAGATTTTAAAGAAGCGTTGCGTTTTGCAGTTCTGAGATCTAAGGAGAAACATCGTCAACTATTTTGAGGAGCGTCTTAGATGCGATACAATTTTCAAAAATGAGGTCCGATGTGTAAGAAGATGAGGAGATAAGGTTTATCCATTATGAGAAAGAAAGTGTAGGGTGAATATTGTGAAGAGAGATGGTCGGGACAGGTGGATATCGGCAGGTGGGTGGGGAGAGGTAGATTTAAGGAGCACATTAGTGGAGAGCTCTTTGGGAAAATCGTCGCCTGCTCAACATTCACAATCGTGCCGAGGAGATACTAAAAGGATGGGTGCCCGCATTGGATTTTAAAAATGCAGTAGCGGCTCGTTACAACTCATGTACAAATGATATATGTAACACGATACGCGAGATCTCTGAAGATGACAAGTGGAAAAAAACATAAGATTTTAAAATAAAATTTCATTTCAATTCCTGTATTGAAATTTCTCATATATTTAGATATCTAGGTACAGGCACATTCTCGGACAAAAAAAAAATTTATTATTTGAGATTCACGGAGTCAGAATTCAATTTTATGTTAAAAATCAGAACATAAATATATTTATAAATAAATAAAGGAGATGTCAATTAAACGTATTGTTTTGTTAATACTTTTTCACAATTTAAACATTAACTAACCAATATTATTAAAAAAATAAAAATTTGATTGTGGATGAGATACAATTATTATCAACAGAATTTTCATTTAAATGGTATCAAACGCAGGACGCTGGAACAAAAGTTGAACGACTTATCACCTTGTCACAGAAAACAAATAATATCAAGCTATAGAATAATGTATAAATTACCTTGACAAAATAGTACAGTAAGAAGCTATCTAGTAAAATTAAATGAAGCGTAGATCATCAGTAAATTCTATTAAATTCTATTGCACGTGAAAATAATATGAAGGAGGTGTGTGTGAAAAGTAAATTAAAATATTTTTTTAAATCAGTTTATAATTGTGTTTTCAGTCTGGATCTGTGATTCGCGAATTGTTATTTGGTGCGTATTAAATTAATATTTGACATAATACATACATGTTGGTTGCCCGATAAGCTATACAAAATAAATTAAAAAAATAAAATTAATGAAAGTCTAATTAAAAATATCCTTATGTTTGCTGGAATATAATATATGTTGTGTTGTGACGTCACTGCGATACGGGTGGTGGTGGTGGTTGTGGGTAGTGGTGGTGAAATAGGCATAATTATACGACAGGTAAATACTTTCTATGGAAAGTGCTCGATTATTTCTCATCTCAAAAGCGGGAATATGGAGAGGTGAGCTGAGCGTAGAAGAGAAGAGAAGAGACAGATAGAAGGTATTACTCCGCATCTATTATCTTAAGGGTTCCTAAGTGTTCGGATTTTGGAAGAAAGGAATCAATTATTCAAGCGCGGTAAAGGAATCTACACCAAATTGATGAATTTATAATTTTATCATCTGATTTGAAACACACACCGTCTCCTGTAGAATTCCTTACCTTTAATAGATTACCCGCGCCTACACACTACACACTGATAGATGAAATTCAATTTAAAAATAATGAAATGGTTTACAGGTCTTAAATTGGTGAGATTCTTATGGGGTAGTGATGCGTGCAATCAATCGACGGTATTTCCGACATTGAATGACAAAGGAAATTTATAAAACTCCCTTTGCTGATATGGGAATGATCAAAAAAGAATATGGCTGAAGTTACGTTACGTTCTAACGGAATGAACTAACGGATCAATGGTCATGGTGCTTTATAAGGTGAATAAATTGGTCTTAATGCGAGTCATCAAATAGGGTACCATTAAAGATTCACTTGGAAATATTACTAGTTGCATGTTACCAGGGGCGAACCTAAAACCTTCGGAATAGGCAAACCCTGAAAGAAAATCGGGAAATGTCGTAAATTTAATTCATTTTTAGTATCGTTGTTTATTTCAGTGGCCATTTTTTTTAAATCGCATTCCAAAATAATATTTACATTTGTGGCCCTGCAAAGCATCATATCTTTGTACATACGGTTAAATCTTGTTGTATGGTTGCAATAAAATAAATAAATAATATTAAATCTAATATTCATAGGAAGTCCAAGATTTTAGGCTTCTATAAGCAATTCCGCTACTGCATGTTACACATAAGATCCTACTGTCGATGAAGATAGTATGTGTATAATATAAGAAAATGTAAAAATCCATCTATCTAAATATAAATAAAGTAAATAAAATAAAAATAAACAAACGTACCAAATAATAAACCTTAAAACCAAATTATTGAATGTATTAAAATATTTATATAGTTTTCCTATGTGTCTAATGAAAGGATAGTCTGGAGTTCAACCCCGAATAAGTTAACAGCTTGACGTTATGCATGTATGTTTTATTTTCTATTTTTATAAAATAAAATATAATAATATACGGACCATAAAATATCTGAAAAAGTATAATTTAAATAAATAGTAGGTATGTAACAATTTTTTATATTTTTTACTTGGTATAAATCACCTCACTAGGTTGAGCCTGTTCCGAGATGGCAGAATTTTTTTTTGCATTATATCTGACAGAAGAAAAATATTAAACATGTCATAAACTTGAACTCGTTATAAAATATACCTTTTATAAAATAAAAATATAAACAATTGTAACTTGATCATGTTTCCGCAGTTTATAATGCCCTTGTTTCAAATTCATGTTTCTATTGTTTTCTTGCGTATCAAATTATTAAATTTTAAATTTTCCTAATAGACTACATTTCTCTATCTATCTTCAAGCTCTAAAACACCATAACACAAAACTACTGGACACACGCAGATCAATCCATGATATTTGTTTTCTATATAAAATTATTAACGGTCTAATCGACAGCGCACCCCTTCTAAGCTCACTACGTTTTCACTATCCATTTAGAAGAAATAGAAACCAGTCTCTCTTATATACATAGAACCTTCTAAAACTAACTATATGCTAAATTCTTATATTAATAGAGCTTGTCCTGGGTACAATAGAAATTGTTTGAGCGTTCCGGAATTGGATATGTTTCCTTCAAGTTTTTATGTACCTATTCAAAAAAAAATTGTGAATTTGTCGGATGTTTAATCTGTGCTCTATTTTATTGTGCACATCTTTAACTCTTTAACTTTTAGATTGTGCCCCTTTAACTTTAACTTAATTTTAATTTACTATTCTTCATACATTTAATTTACTATTCTTCATACTATTACTCTTAGAGTAAGGATTGGGAATTGCATATCTCAGCCAATACAAGCATCTAGTGGTGTTCCGCAGGGATCGCACTTGGGACCAATTTTGTTCAATTTATTTGTGGATGACATAGTTCAGATCTTCAGAGGTGTTGAAGTCGTGTTATTTGCGGATGACTTGAAAATTTTCAAATCTATTGAAAATATTGAAGACTGTTTAACCATTCAAAACAATCTGTCATCTTTAAGCGAATGGTGTAAACGTAATAAACTTATTTTAAATGCTTCAAAATGTCAAGTTATCCGTTTTCATCGAACTAGATCCCAATTTACCTATAATTATACTATTGACAATGTTATTCTTGACAGCGTTACAAACTTGAGGGATTTGGGAGTCACATTATCTGAGGATCTGACCTTTAATTTACATATAGAGGAGGTCGTCGGTAAAGCTATGAGGGTGTTGGGCTTCATCACGAGACTGGCAACTGATCTTAAAAAAACTGAATCATACAGGTTACTATTTGTTTCTCTAGTCAGACCATTATTGGAATATAATTCTGTAATCTGGTCCCCCTACTACAATGTTCACTTAAATCATATTGAAAGGGTCCAGAGAAAATTTTTACGATTTATAAATTATAAAAAGGGGATTCCAATAGAACACATCAATTACTCAGATCTAATGCTAGAATTTAAACTTTTAAATCTTGACGTTAGAAGAAAGGTTTTCGACCTTTCCTTCTTACACAAAATATTGAACCATGCTATAGACTGTCCTGAACTCCTTAAACTCATCAACTTTAATGTTCCGGCTAAAACTACTAGACAGTGTGTTATGTTTCGTGAGAGCCATTCTCTAAATAATTATGTCTACCACTCCCCAATACCAAGGCTACATAGACTTGGTAACATTGTGGGAAGTCACTCCGATGTTTTTGCCGACGATTTTTCTTCCTTCAAAGCAAAAATTGTAAATTTTCTTTCTTTAAACTCTTGTATTTGAATAAAAATAAGCTTTCAAGCCTTTAGTGTATTTAAATAAATAAAATTAATTAATTAACATTTTAACTCATGTTATGTTAATCTAGTAATCGTTGTGTCTGGGTTTTTTTTTTGTATTTTTTTATGTATTTTGTTTTTAAATTGTGTATAGTATATTATTATGGATATTATTTATTATTATGTTTGTTATAAATTTGCATTGTTGATATTATTGATATTATTGATATTACATATTATGTTAGTTTAAATATATATATATATATATATATATATATATATATATATATATATATATATATATATATATATATATATATATATATATATATATATATATATATATATATATATATATATATATATATATATATATATATATATATATATATATATATATATATATATATATATATATATATATATATATATATATATATATATATATATATATATATATATATATATATATATATATATATATATATATATATATATATATATATATATATATATATATATATATATATATATATATATATATATATATATATATATATGTTAACTTTAAGGTTTTCACGGGTATAAGATGCAAAACAACTTTTTGGGTAAACCCGTGTAGGATAGTCCTGAGAAGGACTGTTTGTCGCCTGACGTTTCGCCCGAATAACACCGGGCATTTTCGAAAGCCGCCTTAACGTTACCTACTCGAAAAGAACGAACGCGCGCGAAACACGACCGCTCGCAACGAGAGCTCTACGCTAAGTGAGAAGCGCCTGTCTATAGCGGACGGAGTTAAGGCGGAGGGGGGGGGGGTTGCCCTCCTCTCCCCCTTCCTCGGTTTAACCGATTGTTGATGGAGAAAGTTTATTGTTAATGAGTCGGCTTTGTGCACGTGTTATTATTTGTTTGTCAGTGGATTTTTCCGGTACTGGGGTTTTTTCTGTATTTGATGCTAGGGTATTTATTATTGTTGTTGGATTAAATGTTTTATGATCTAAAATATTTAACCATGTCGGAGAAATTCTTATAGCGTCATTTCTGGTGTTCATATTATTGGTGTGTTTATGGTTATATATATATATATATATATATATATATATATATATATATATATATATATATATATATATATATATATATATATATATATATATATATATATATATATATATATATATATATATATATATATATATATATATATATATATATATATATATATATATATATATATATATATATATATATATATATATATATATATATATATATATATATATATATATATATATATATATATATATATATATATATATATATATATATATATATATATATACATTGAGACACGTGAGGCAAATCATAATGTGAGTTTCTAGTGGTCGATGCTTCCCCCCACTCCCCTCCCTACCTCTCTCCTTTTCCATACTGTCTTCATAATTGTTAATAAATGTGTATGTACCTACTTAATATATTTAGAATACTATCATTTCCAACATAATAATTATCTCTGTATATTTGTATAAATCTTTATTGTATTGCTGTTGTATTATATTAAATAAAATAAAATTTTCCCCATAGATATTGTGAATTCTGTCATACAAAATGTATGAAATGATGTAGTTACTAAATTCAATTTATACAAAACTAGTTATAAAAAGTCTGAGATGTACTCCTATAGTGTATTTATTTACTATAGAAAATTTAATTATCTATTTGGGATATTTCGGCGTGTTTGATATTTATATAAAAGTTGGAAATATAGGCAGTTAAACACAAATATCTTTAAATAAAGTTTGAGAAATCCTAAAACTTTTTCATAAAAAGTAGTTTGTGATATTGTTTGTATTTGTCTATATTTATAAAAAATTTCAGTTTGTTTTTTTTTATGGTTAATGAGATATGTGGAAATATAAAATATATGTATTCAAATTCAAATGTCGATAGCCTCTGCTTGAAATAAAAATTCAAATATCCTACAAAAGTTTTGTAGGCTTCAAAATAAATTTTAATCGGAAAATCATTTGAATCAAATGGCCACGTTGATTTGATCTGAGGTATCTACAAATCTGAGTGACATTTCATTCTTATTTAAATATAATTTTATTTTACATACATAAATATACACACATACATCACGCCATGTCCCTCACGGGGTAGGCAGAGAGAACCGAACGCCACATTTTTCTATCTTGACACACATTCATCGCCTCATCAATATTCCTACATCGTCTTATACACGTTCGTCTGTTGTTCACGCTTCTTACATTTCCATCTTTCAGAATATCGTTTACATGGTCGTGCCATCCTTTTCTTGGGCGCTCCCGACCTCTAATTCTATTCCTGTCAGCTTTGTATATTTTCTTCGTCAGGCGTTCTTTATTCATTCTCCCCAAGTGGCCAAACCATCTCAAAGTGTTAACTTTCATTCTGTTAATTACATCTTTCTTCATCTTACATTCTTTCCTTGTATCTTCATTTAGAACTCTGTCATACATCGTTTTGCTACAAATTCTTCTAAGCGATCTCATTTCAACTGCATTTATTCTGCTTTCGTGCGACTTCTGCCATGTCCAGGTCTCACTTGCATACGTCAGGGTTGGCACTACGATTGCGTTATGAATGGAAACTTTAGCATCTTTTGATATGTTGCGATCATTCATAATAGGTCTAAGTGCTCCATTCACTCTGTTTCCTGCCATTACTCTTCTTTCAATATCCTTATCAGGCCGTCCATTTCGTTGGAACATACTACCCAGATAGACATACTCGTCGACTTGTTCAAGCCATTCACTCTCTACTTTTATTCGACACACTGTTCTGCTTTCACTCTTTTCAATGAAAGATAATTTTATTTTAGAAAATAAAATAAGATATTAGGTAACAGCTTTTGATTCGTATATAATTCTTAATTTCTGTGTGAGGTTGATAAACCTGTTTTTCTCAGGATGTATGTAATTCATATAATCAAATAACTTGGTGTCGTGTCGTAAGAATTATTAAAGTATGTTTTTATATAGGTGGTTGCAGTGAGAAGTAATTTAATATTTCTGTCATGGCCCAATACGGCTCTCTATTGAATTTACAGAGTTGCACTTTATAATGCCAAGAATGGCAGTTTTAAATTGAAAAGGTCAGTCTATTCGGTTAGTTTCTGGTGGAGGATGAACTCTGGACTCTGGTGCAGTCGTGCCAACTGAATTGGGTGTGACAAAATTGCTATATTACACCGATGTTCAACATTTTTTTAATACAAATAATAATTTTGAAACATAATAATATATTGAACGTAGTATGAATAAATAATAATTATAGGTACATACTAGGGTTGTTACTGATGTACGTACATTTGCTAATATTTTTCCATAAATAATTGCGGATGCTGATATTTTACCATAGAAAATTGCGGATGCTGATGCTGATATTTTACCATAAACAATTGCGGATGCTTTTTTTTACCACAATACATGTTGTTGAGAACATCAGCATCATTATATACTCATTTGTTTGTTACATACTCATTTATTTGTTACATACTCATTTATTTGTTACATACTCATTTATTTGTTACATACTCATTTATTTGTTACATACTCATTTATTTGTTACATACTCATTTATTTGTTACATACTCATTTATTTGTTACATACTCATTTATTTGTTACATACTCATTTATTTGTTACATACTCATTTATTTAATTTTATGTTAGAGAGTCAACTTTCACAAAAGGGAGTGGGTTAATAAAACTATTTCCAAAATTTAAGTTAGCAAAGGTGGATGTAGTTTTTACAATAAAGAGTAAATTAGCCAAATCTGCACGTCATAAGGTGTGCCTTTTTTTTATTTTTTCGAGGATCGTATAAATATTGTACGACGAAACTTTTCATATCATAATCTGTTGACATTTTACTATCGAATAATATGCACACCCGTACACCTGCCGCTGGTCATCCCCCCATTGTGGCATATGCCGTCACGGGCATGTATGTGAAATATATGAATATGTAATAATTTTAAGTATATCTAAATTTATTTTTTGTTGTATTGTAGGTACATACTTCTATGACAAAAGTAATTGGTCTGTATTTTTTTAATTTCAGATTATTTTCTCTGTTTATCTCATTGAAATAAATACATATATAAATGCCACTATGATATGAATTGATGAATGAAAATTATATCAAATTGGATTCATTAGAGAAAATGTACGTATTAGTGATTTCCCTCATCAAGCACAAGATTGCAATCTTTTTGATGAGGCACTGCAAAGAAAAAATTGTAAAAATATTATTACCTGTGAATTATATCTTGATTTGTTATTGTAAAATTATTATGTTAAATAAATAAATAAATAAAAAATAAAATAATATAATAATATTATACATACTTATGGCAGGTAAATGGGTTTAAAAATTCATCGAATATTGGATTTTTTTTCTCTGTCGGGAATCAATATTCCTGTTTAGTTTCTATTGAGATTATTAAAAATTTGCCATTAAATTCAAAATTAATGTTTGAGAAACTTAGTTCAGTGTAGTTTAAGCTTCATACCTATAACAAACCGTAATTTTTATTAAAATAAAAGGGACTGTCTTTACACACAAAATGGCCATATTTCTAAATAAAAAATTGTATTTTTTTGTTTAAAATTCATTTGTTACTAATGTTCCAGTAAAAGACAGTAAAAATAAATAGATTCTTCAAAAATATATAAATTCCTCAAATCAAACTGGAGATGAGCCGAATATTTTTCACTGATTCTGCACAAACTCAATACCGAAAACTTTTTGTCTACACGGTAAAGATTCGTGAAGGTAGTATTCACACGTATTCAAGGAGAGTAAATAATATATAAATTCATTGAATTGGAGATTTGAAGAAAAATGCCTCCACATATGGGGTTGGGAGCGAGTTAGTCACTGGGGGGTGAAGTACAACTAGCCCCAGTTAGATGGGTTTGGTCACTCGTGTGTGAGAGTGCATGACGTGCTTAGACAATGCAATACACACAGTTTTGACTTTATATAAACAGTACCTACCTACTTAAATAAAAAAATATACAAATTTTAAAATTACGATGCTGGTTGGCGTTTGTGGCTTAAAAGTAGCCTGCTTCTGATTATCAATTATAGGTTGCTAATTTAATTTCTTGTTGTAAAACAGTTTTTAACTTTAATTACATAATATCTTGTCTGTAAAATAAAACATGAAAATAAAGCACAAACACTATAAGAAATAATTGTATTTTTTTTAACATCGACAAATGTCAAATCATTGAAGAAACACGAAAGTATTATGACGTTGTCAGCTCAAACAATAATAAAACAACGTCATCGATTTTATTTTTTATTTTTTGGCCTTCCACCCGATATCGAGTGATATAGCCACAGCGTTTTTATTATATACCTATTATAATACCTAGTCAAGAATATATTTAACTCAACGCACATTGATGAAACATCAATTATGCGCAGTTATTGGTAATGTTATTGGTTAAAAATCAAACCTATCTTCCTTAAACCTTCATCCTTTCCTTATCAACGCTTTTTATATCCATAACCCGTCTCTTTTCCACGCATACACTCAACATCATAAATAATAACTCAACTACTCAAAATCTATATAGTGATTATAATTTAATTAAGTGAGACTTTCTAATTGGCTTATTTTTTATATACATATTTATAATAAAACACAAAATATTGTATAGCTGTTAAGTTTCCTAATAAATAAATAAAATAAAAATTAAGAGCTTATAATGTGTTTTAGTTATATAATGTAACAATATAAGGAAATATTATGAGCGACCTTCTCAGAGCCGAATCCCTTGATATTATATGTTAATAATAATAATAATAATATTTATGTAACGGCGTTGAATGATTCAGGATCATTCCACAGGCGCTTATATACTGTCTTATGTTGCTTTACGAAATAAAACTGTTTTTGGTCCTGTAGAGAAAGTGCTTTTGCTTTGTGCACTGCGGACATCTAGAGGCAATCCATTCCACTTTATAGGACCACTCACACTAAAGCATCGATCAAAGTAATCCACTTTGTTGGCTCTATCCAATTACTTTAGGGAGTTGTTACTCTGTGATCCAGAAGACCTGAGTGAGAGATGGTTTCCAGAATGCTCTTTTCTCTGATATAGCCCTTGAATGTATGTATTGTGGTGCCAGGTTATTCAAAGCATTAAGCACCGTAAAACAAATTTTGTAATCAATTCGCTCTCGACACTTCAATCAGTGAATAGGTGATTTATGTCCAATTGAAAGCTTGATTGGTGCGTTTGTTGTATTTTGTTTTGGATGTATTAAATAGTTTACAATTTACGCATTGTGATCTGCTAATAATTTTGAGGAAGTATATAATAATAATTGAGTGTAATTATTTGTAGTACTTAATTGTTAATTTAAAAAGACTGGATTTACAGAAAACTTTCAATTGTTCTTCATGCAAAGGTTCATAATGTTATGAGGTATACATGCTGACATAAATATTTATTCGAAACATGAGTGGTGTTTTCCTAATGTCTCTATTTATTACCTACATCACTATATGTACAGCATTTACATGTGATGAATGCAAAGTTCAAAATCGGTTTAAATATTAAATAGTATTTATCAGTTTATGTTAATAGATGATGACGTGGCAGGGGACATAATCCTTCATGAGCATTATACCGTATGTATTATTGCCCTTTAAATCAAACTATGCATTCGAACCAAAATACTTCAATCAACAAAATTCAATTAAATTTTATTCTTACTTGAAGTATTACTTGATAATCGATTCAATATTTTTATATCACATTTTCAACATGTATAATGATGAGTGAATTTCATCTTTATGATTATATATTTGTTGTTTTATATAAATTTTTGCGTACTTTATCGAGACCTACTATCATTGTAGGTGCCAATTTTTTTTATTTTTTTTTACTCCTCACTAATCCAGATATAGTGGGGAGTTATGAATTGGCAATTTTAAGGCATTTTTTTATTTTATCTCGAATCATGGTGAGACTGTATTCTGAAAGTTTCATCACAATGTATAGGTACTACGCTATGTTCTATGTACGGTGTGTTTATTCTACTTTATCTATTACAGACTAAAGTACCGGTTTTTTTACAAATTTGTATATCTAATAATCTCTTAGACTTTGAAGGATATCTGAATAGTGATTCTCATTTTTTTACTGTCAAATATTTCAAAGTGTCTCCAAGACCTAGAAACTTAATATTATATATTTTTATTTTCAAATTGTTAAAATGCACATCACTTTCATTAAATGGCATTGTACAATAATTATAATAAAATATTTAAATATTTTCATAATAAAATATTTAAATAAAAAATAATATAACAAACTCATTTCATGAAAATGCTGAAAAATTTCCATACATAATTAATTTGAATACTTTGTGAAGTGACTTGGTAATGAGGAGTTTAGCGTTGGCCGCAACCCACTCGTTTTATTATTGAATTCCTACTTATGTAATTTTACATCAAATACATTTTCAAGTTTTCCTAATAAAATATTATATACATACATACCATCACGCCATGTCCCTTACGGGGTAAGCAGAGAGAATCGAGCGCCATACTTCTCTATTGTTGCACACGTTTCTGGCTTTATTTACGTCCATGCATCGTCTCATACATGTTCGTCGATTGTTCAAAATTTTTATGTTTCCTTCTTTCAAAATATCATTTACATGGTCATGCCATCCCTTTCTCGGGCGACCTTTGATATTCACTCCATCTCTTGCACCCATGTATATTTTTTTGGCCATTATTTCAATAAAATATTAAAAAACGAAAAAAAAAAAACCAACTCATTTCATGAAACTGTTGAAAATTTTCCATATAAAATTTGAATACCTACTTTGTGACTCGATAGTGAGGGGAATAGCATTGGCCGCAATCCACGTTTTATAAATTTTGCCACAACACATGTAGTTTTAAATTTTCTAGTTTACATACAGTAACTTTTTTTAGTTGATTTTTTGTTTGTATAATAATATAGGTGTCACCTACCACAATATTTGTCTTACTAGGGGATTAGTGGCTATACCAATCACTCCATATCGGGTGGAACGCCAAAGATTAATTAAAAAAAATAATATAGGTATAATCAATTGTATCAATATTTGAATCGGTTCGAGTCATCGCGTCAAAATGGGGGTCTATAACCCTCAGATTGAAATGATCACATGGTTTATTAATTAGAGCTTATATAAGTGCTCTCTGTGAAATGGTAACTGTGAAATTTATTATAAGCCATGAGAATGTGGCAAGTGTTAATCCTATTATTTGTATTGCTTTGCTGGGATATACATAGGTACTGTTTTATTTACACAAATAACGCGGACAAGAAAACTTGGAAGGAATTGAGTGCACCATTCCAAGATTTCAGATAATTAAATCAAACCGATTATATGGAATCTCTAAATCCATTGATTTTTAAAATCTTATCGAGGATTAACAGTATTTTAATGAAGGTATTGAGTTAATATTTGATGGTCTTTAGTCGACTCTCAAGAGTGAAAAGTTCATTTTTAACCATCTTGAATTATAAAAAATCCCAAGAGTGAGTCATTTTTAATAACAAATGTATTTTTTTAATATAAAGAAAAAACAACACAGATTTATTCGACAGTGAGTACCTACCAATAGCCAATTAATAATAATAAGAAGAAGAAATTTGTGTAGCGCCGTTTAATGATTTAAAATAATTCAAAAAAAAAAAAACAAATCATTGTTTTTACTAAAATATAAAAAGAGTTACTGAAGATGAGCGGAAGCTGGAAAAAAGTTTTGCCAATTACTTCATAATTAAGTTGAAGTTATAGGTTGTGTGTTTTTTGTATTGTAGGCAATATTGAAAAAACGAATTTATTCAGAGTTATTTGAATTAAAATATTTAGGCTTATTAGACATTGTAGGAACTTGCTTTACCTTCTTCTGCTTTCACTGAGACTGTGACATATTATTGCTAGATGCCTGCTTCTTGTTTACGGATATTCAACTATTTGTAAATGCAAAAAAAAAAATATAAAATTAAAAATTGTGTAAAAGTTAATTTTATCCTGGTTTCAATTTCCAGGAGAGAAGTAGGTATATTTAAATTCATTTCTCACATTTTTTTTACTAAAATTTTTAATAAACGTTAAAAATAAAAAAAACGCTTATAACTTCATACCACTGTTTATTTAGACTACAACTTACAACCAGTTTCGTGCTAAGTACATGTTCAAGTTCATTTCTCAGGCAAGTATTGGTTCTCTTTGCTGAAAACACTGGTTAATTGGAAGATATCGCCAAATGGCAACAAACTCGTCACTTGCTCAATGTGTAAGGAATCGTTTAAAAATCAAATAATATTCCAGTTCTATTTTATATAAATAAAACGTATTTTTAAAACAAATATTGTAATAGTAATATTTATTATTTTTGCTATCACTTCATATATTTTAAAAAGTCTGTATCAATAAAATTCCTTACATGCATTCTTATTCTAAAAATTTCCATGTTGAATTCGGCAAAAAAAAAAAAGGTACCGATTTTTTTCGGTTGCAGAATGAGGGACTTGTATGTAGGACGGGATCCTGTAAAAGCTTCTCAGTTACCACGACAGCATTTCTCATTGTTTATGTATGGATATATTCGAGCTTAACACTGCTGACACTTGATGGGAAAGTTAACACTTGCTCTCAACAGATGAATATACGCTCAGTTCACAGCAGCACACTCCATCACTCTATCCCATAAATATACCTTAACTAAGCACTAAAACATTTTATGAGATAATAAAGTTAATTCTTCATTAAAACATTATTGTTTTACTTTTGTAATAAAACCAGAGATAAAAGCGCACTTTCATTTTTTTTTCGTCTTGCATTATTTTATACGGCAAGCTATGCATATTTAATTTGAATATTTTGTAAAAACAATAAATAATGAAAAAAAAAAACAAAAGATTACAACGAAGTACCTATAAAATGCAAGATGATGTCAGGCTGAAAGTAGTTTTTTGGGATACTTTAGCATACAATGTTTGTATTATGATCTTATTCAGTAGTTTGATATGAAAAGTTTTTATATGGCGAGAACAGAAAATAACTATTTTTTATTTCACTTATTTTGTCACGCTCATTTTTTATATATATTTGAGTTAGGTAAATCTACAAATGAAATCATAATCAGAGGGGCAAGTCTGTTCCAACCGGCGAAATAAAAATCCTCACGATTACCCATATCATAGAACTCCATATAATTATCAAGTAAATCTCTTCTTCTTCTCAGCCCAATCCCGTCCACTCCTGGACGAAGGCCTCCTCCATCTCCTTCCACGCCACTCTATCCTGTGCTCTGAGCAACCAATTGGCACCAGCATAACGGCTGATGTCATCTCTCCATCTCATTGGCGGTCTTCCAACACCTCTGACTGTCGTTCTCGGTCTCCAAGCCAACACTATTCTTGGCCATCGGTCTTCGGGGTATCTAGCCACGTGGCCCGCCCATCTCCACTTCAGGGTAAGAATGCGGTGGACGACATCAACCAATTTTGTTCTTTCCCTGATGGTGTCATTTCGCACCCTGTCTCTCAGACTTAATCCTAACATGGTTCTTTCCATGGCTCTTTGGGTGACTCTTAGTTTTTCAGCACTTTTCTGAGTCATTGTCATAGTCTCCAAGCCATAAGTAGCTACTGGCAGTACACAGGTCTCATATACCTTCCGTTTCAGGTTGATGGGAATTTGGGGATTTTTGAAGATGTGGGCTAATTTCTTAAAGGCTGCCCAACTTAGTCCAATTCGCCTCTTTATTTCGGCCGTTTGGTTTTCTCGACCAATTTTCATAATGTGTCCCAAATACACATACTCTTGGACATTTTCAATCAAGATCCCATCCACCGTGATCTGAGATCCAGCTGTGCCCATCACCTTTGTTTTTGACATGTTCATGTTCAGTCCAACAGCTTTGGATGCCTCATTTATTTCATTTAGCATTTCAGTTAGTTCTATAGGGTTGTTAGTTATAATGACTATGTCATCAGCGAACCGCAAGTGGCTTAGATATCTGCCATCTATACATATGCCCTTGGACTCCCAATTTAGATTAAATAAAATTACTTAAAAATAAGTAAAAACACAATTTTTTTATTTTTTTCCACAATTTTTTTTCACAGAGGAGATGGACTGACGACATTGTCGAACTGGTGGGACATGGGTGGAAGCAGAGCGCCCAGGATAGAGAGAAGTGGAAAACCCAGGAAGAGGCCTTTATCCAGCAGTGGAGTGAAAGGAGCTGAAGAGTTCACTAAATTAGTGGAAAAAAGTTTAAAATTTATAGGTAATTTTATATAATTGATAATGGAATTCCATCACGAATTAGCAGTCAATAAATTAAAAAAAATCATATACTAGGTACATAATAATATCCATGATATGGGTAATCGTGAGGGTTTTGATTCCGCCGGTTGGAACAGACTTGCCCCCCTGGTCATAGATAACTATCAATAAATATTTTTTGTTTTTTCAAAGACAATATACTTACTTAAAAAAAAAACATTTATACTTACCTAGGTATATAAAATTACTGTTTGAAAAAATATGTACACGATATTTTTTTAGATTTCTAGAATATTGTTGCTTAAAACATAATTTCATGTAATATAATATGTAGTTAATTCAATCAAATTCTAATATAATTGTGTGAAACATTTGCTTGATCTTTTTTGTGAAAAAAAACAACAAAAACACCCCTTCAATTATCTATGTATATAAAAATTAAACAACGCTTAACGGAATTCCGGCACACGAAATCATTTTGTAGGTAGGTTAAAACATTAATCAGGCAAAAAGTCCGTTACACAGGGATACGGGGGGCAGGTTGTGACATGGGGTTGTCAAACGCTCGGGGAATATTTTGTAACATTTTGGACGCACCGTCGATTTCCCCCGTGACTCCCGCCAATTTGTTGTGAAAGGAACAATCAACTGCGAATTTGTCAATTTCATTGTCATGCTCGACGCAAAAACTTTTCGATTTTGCATTTTTTTTTCTGTACCACCATTTGTGATCTGAATTGGGTATGCAAATTAAGCGTGACAATTTTGAGCAAGTCTATTCGTGCTCGTTACGTCGTATGTAGTCAACTATGTATCTAGCTACCGACATAACTGCACATGGGAAAAAATTAACTCAAGTGCCCGTATTTATTAATCGTTAAAAATATGCACATTTATCATTCTTACCAATCCAATAAATTTTATATTATATTATATGTAGGACATGTAGGTACTTCTGGAAAACGTCTTACAGGTTCCATTTATTTAGGCACATATATTATAAGGTTATTAATTCATATAAGTTTCCGAGTTCTTTCTAATTGATACATTTGATAGGTACCTCTCAACAAAACTTAACAAAATGATTGGGATTTAAGGAGTTCATCAATGGAAATGATGAAATGGAAGAAGTCATTGACTAAGTATATATAAAATCTTAATCTAAAGGTCCGAGGGAATGCAAGGCGCAGCAGTGACAAGAGAAATAGAAGGGACGGAAGGGACACATGGGACAGACGAACATTCAAAGATACATGCGATAACACGCATGATTTTCGAAATGATTTTCTCGTAAAGCGTAACTCGCTTGTTATTTATGACATTTAGATAATTTTAATGTTGGTTTATACGTGAGTCTTTATAGAGTCACAAAATAAAAATTCTTAGTTTATTTAGAAATAGAATTGAACATTTTATAGACGACTAATATATATGACATTGTTTTTTTTTTAACTTTTCGGTTTAGGTCCATTAGCTCTCACCTTAATTGTGTCTGTTGTTTGTGTGTCTTCTTCAGGTGGGGTGAAGCAAAGGTCCGTGTCCTTTCTATGGCAGTGGCAGTGGCTCAAGGGCTCCAGTGAAGGGAACGGGAGACAGATTTATTCTCCCCTGCCGACTGATTTACGGCCGACCCACCCAATACCAACATGACTAATTTTAAATTGTACACGTATCGGTCCCAGCATCCACCCCCTCCCTACATCCCCACATATCCCTTCACCATATCAACCCCCTACTGGTTGACTTTCGTTTCCACATACATACATGACTGGACAACTGAACACTTCTATCAGGGTTCAACATTGTTTATCAAACACATTCATATTTTTTAATTGATTTAACTCTTTGTGTTGGTGGGACATTTTCTTTACTTTACTTTGACAAAGAAAAGGGAAGGGGCGGAGCTGAATGAAAACTACTGGAGGAGGCCTTTATCCACGAGGAGTCCATTTCATTAAAATAATGAAGAAGTAATGTATTCGTTATCAAACTCTACCAAAATTTATTTCATTACGATATAAACTCGAAATTGAAAAAAGAAATAGAACAATAATATAATACCTAAAATAAAATTGTAATTAATTTTCAACAGTAATTTTAAGAAAATTCATTTTTTATTCAAAAATGATTTAGCATTTTTGTGCATGTTTATTTATTTTATTAACATCATGTACAAAAATGTGAACAATGGCGGTTTTATTGTCATGAGGCAATTTCTTCCAACCAACTAAAGCAACGTTCATAATTACTTATATTGTCAATAAAAATTCTAAACTACTAGCCCTTGAACAGGATTTCTTAGTTGGGCAGCAGTAATCTTCTTATTGTTGTCATTGTAAATATGGTGTGATAAAAAGTAAACAAATAAAATGGTGGGGTGGGTCTAGATGGGTGGTTGCAGAACGGTTAACACGCTGGGCTAGTAATACAGTGGTCGCGAGTTCGAATCCTGCCACGACCGATTTCGTTCACCTATAGCACAAGCATTTATGCTTTATTTAGGGAATGTATGAGGAAGTTTATGTAATTGTTCCTTCAAGGACATATTCATCCTTTTAAGAGGGGGACTGCTGCCAACGTACCTATTTTTTCAATTTGATATACCATCATTATTACTAAACGAAACATTTTGAAAAAAATAACCTAGGTGGTTTGGATATTAATAAAGAGAAATATACTTTAACTTTTTGATTGTGTTCTGTATATATTCTTGTAAGAAAATAATAAGCATACCCCGATTTTAGACATTTATCTTAAATTTCTAAAAAAATATAAGGTATAGAGCAATATTTTTTTTTATAAATTAAAGAAGAACAAAATACCTGGATAAATATGATATGACGTTGCATTAATGCATCAGGTTAAGTAAAAAAACCAAAAAAACTTTTATTACGCAATGGCGCTGAATGGAAAATAAATGTTTTTTTGGGTTTATTTACTAGACCTGAAGCATTACTGCAACGTCACATCATATTTTTCTAGATATATTTGTCTTCTTTAATTAAAAAAATATATATCACTTATAGTTTATTAAAAATATAAGATAAACGTTGAAAATCGGAGTATGCCATTATTTTTCTACAAGAATTTATTCAGAATCGTTCACGTTTATAAAGGAATTCTTTGTTTCAATGTTTCAATCGATCCATAAAGTACAGATATTAGAAATGTATTTTATAGACAAATAGATTCTTACATATTTTTTTATGGGAAAATATAATAACACGGTGTAGAATACAGAGAGAAGGGAATATTGCACCTACCTGGTGGCAAATTTTTTCATTCGTCTGGGAGGTCTTCACGGAAGGCACTCACTATACTTCTTGTATCACAACACAAAATATTGGTGAAAGACACACCACTTCCAAACACGGTTTGGGTATATTAAAAGGGCGCACGGCGCGTAGTATTTAGTTGGTCAACACGAAAAGACACGAAATACGTATATTTCGAGTGTATCGAAACTAATTTACTTCTTCAACTGTCAGTGATGTACGACGACGAGTTGTAAACGATTGTATATACACCTGACTACTCGTGTAGGTAGCAATATATTTGGGAGAGGAAAAGGTTGGGAGTGTTGCACCATTTACCTAACACAAGGTTTAAAATTAAATATTTGTGAATAGTCTCAAAAATATCATTTTTTTGTTACATCTGAGAAAATAATAAATAATTATTAAGGCCTCCTTGAACAGCCTGTCAGAAAAGTAAATAGGAAAACAGTAAATTATTGATGGTTGCTATTTTCATTTTGAATGAGGAATAATTAGGTAAGTAAGAAGATAATTTTTTTTCAGTAAATAAAATGGGCATTTAGAAAATTAAATAAATGGGCATTTAAACATGAAAATATAATAAATCTTGATTTGTCATCGCTTTTGATTCACAAAATGTTTTAATGTGTCATGAGTCATTATAAAAATAGGCTATCGAATAGGGAGAACATGTAAAAGGTATTGTACCTTGTTTTGTAATAAAATGTTGGCCAAAATGTAATTCAAGAATTTCCAATTTGAAATTCAAAATAACGTTACATGAATATTAATAAAATAAAATGATAGCAGCCCTTGCAACATAATGTTCACAGTGGCGTGCAACGGACGCTGCAGCCAGCCGCGGGGACATTATTTTTGGCACGCCAATTTATACGGCGGGCCCGCGCTGGGAAAAAACCACGTAACGCCACTGAATCGGTATAATATTATACTGTTCATTTTTTCAGAATAACTTTTTGTCACTAAATTGCGCTCAGTAAAAACTTTAATAATATCATTTAAAATTTGATTTGCCTAAATAATCCCTTTGAACTCAACATTTATACGTCAAATGAAAATATTTTCCTTGAAACAAATTCGAAAAAACGTATATATCATCACACATAGCTAAATCGAAATTCAATTCAATAAAGGTACATTCACATCACGCAATTACACGTTCCTTACGAGGTAAGTGAGAACAGAAAGACACATTATTCTATATTGGAAAGCATCCATCGTCACATCTGCTAATTATCGTCCACGATCAGTCGAAGCCGTACCGCGCAGTGCAATAAAAAAAAATACCGCGATACATAATGATGTACGTAAAAAGCGAATAGTGAGATAATGAATGAATTGCTGACTTTCGAGCAAAACAAAACTGATGTTCTGGAAGAGGTATCCATAGAGCAAATATGCTCTTCAAGAGTTGCTGTTTACTGAAGTAGAAAGAAGAAGATTCACACGCAAAGATGACCAACGGTAAGAAAAAAAACCTTAACGATAAAAACCCAAAAAATATTTCTTTATTTAATCATTTACGGCATATATTGCCCTTTACAAACATACATGAAAAACACATATCTAAAACAAAATCACAGAAAAGATTACAATAAAAAAATTACGTAAAAAAAGGAAAAACCTATTAACATAATAAAAAAAAATCATTATCAATAACACAATTGAATTATCATCTATTTTCCTTTCCGTTAAATTGTATACATATAAATATGCAAACCAGAAAATTACACATTTTATTGGAGAGTATTTTTTTGAAAATTTTTCAATAAAGTGTCCTTAAAGTGCTTAATAGAGTGGAAGAATACATCAGTTAGATAACTATAATCATTGCCCAACCAATGAATTATATTAATCGGTGAGATACGCAAATAATTTATTATGAAAGAGACAATCCGAATATTATGTAAATCTCATGAGCGAGTTGCATTATCAAATGGCACTGAACATGTGCATTCACTATTCATTACATAACATTTGAAATATGTTGTTCTTTTTAGCACTATATTGTTCAATGGAAATATCTTCTTTGTTAATTTTCACACCCCAGAGAAAAAACAATCGCGTGAATGACATTAAAAAAATTCGAATTCACGAACATTTCGTTAAGGAAGATTAAATTAAATAAAGAAAATGTTCAAAATATAATATATTATATACATAGGTGTACTTACTTGTAAAAACATGAAATTTGTGTACTTTCCTGGGCATAAATTGAAAAAAAAATCATAACGACATATCTACGTTAAAGGCCGATGAAGAATATTCATCACAGTTAATCCACTTTGCTCCGCTAATTGTTCATATGTGATATGCTTCCAATTGAGAGTCATTAATTATATTTTTTTAACAAATATTCCTGTAATACAATGGTTAACTTTAGTCTATTTCACAAAATTTAGTATTATAGGAGTGATCATGTATCACTTAACGGCGTTTTATAAATTACTATTATTAGATATAAAATGATTATTTCTACAGTGAAAATATTTCGTAAAACTCTAAAATATGGTAAGTTCAAATATTCGATGTACTTGTTCATAAAAGTGATGTTCAGATTTAATATAGTGAAAGCATCGTTTCAATCATATTCTGGGTAGGTAAGTAAAGAACTGACATTACTATTCTATCCTGGCATACATACCTACATGTTTTATAAAGTAAACAAAATATCTTGAAATAAGTATTCAATAATTTGGATTATAAAGTATATCTACATTGCACTAGGTATAAATGAAAACACTAATTAGTTTTAGTTTCACTATTTAATTTTAACACTGGCACTGACCGGTATCGATCTGAAGATCATCGTCAGAGTGCGCGAAAATGAAAGTAAACAGAGTTTAAATAGATATGACTGAAATATTGGTACACAACCTTTTTTTTTTTTTGTAAAGTTCTATCAGTTCGATTAGTATTGCCAGAAAGAACTGATGAAGAAAACTGGCAAACAAAACAGTATGGTAAATATGTGTGATGTATACAAAGTTTAGTAATGTTGAAGTAGAAAGAAAAACTGATTTTACATTATACAATATAGAAACGAATTATAAGAAATATAAATATTATTGAGTATCCAGAGGTTGTGTATCCATGTAGTGAAGACCAAATGTGTGCAGGTATCTGAAACAACGAGAGTGGCCGGCAGTAAAATTCTTTATATCGAAAGTAAACAAACAATAAAGGATAAGTGTTGGAATAACCCCACATTAACTGCATATAATGTAGATTGTTTAAAATATCGGTTTTAATAACGGTGAAGGGGAGAAGTCTGTCTGTAAATTTATCAAAGTTTTGCTGTTATCACATTTCAAACGATTTATTTCTAAGATCTCCAAACGATCTAGTTTTTTACCTTTAGGGTTAATATGTAAAATTTTGGTATTATTATCGATGGAGAAGTCATGACCAAACTCGTTAAGATGTGCAGCAAAGTTGGATGAGTCCTGATTAAGTCTTTTACAACGTAAATGTTCATTAATACGGATCTTAAATTGTCTTCCCGTTTGGCCGATGTATACACTTGGACAGGAACCAAAATGTATGTGGTTCCTGTCCAAGTGTATACATCGGCCAAACGGGAAGACAATTTAAGATCCGTATTAATGAACATTTACGTTGTAAAAGACTTAATCAGGACTCATCCAACTTTGCTGCACATCTTAACGAGTTTGGTCATGACTTCTCCATCGATAGTAATACCAAAATTTTACATATTAACCCTAAAGGTAAAAAACTAGATCGTTTGGAGATCTTAGAAATAAATCGTTTGAAATGTGATAACAGCAAAACTTTGATAAATTTACAGACAGACTTCTCCCCTTCACCGTTATTAAAACCGATATTTTAAACAATCTACATTATATGCAGTTAATGTGGGGTTATTCCAACACTTATCCTTTATTGTTTGTTTACTTTCGATATAAAGAATTTTACTGCCGGCCACTCTCTTTGTTTCAGATACCTGCACACATTTGGTCTTCACTACATGGATACACAACCTCTGGATACTCAATAATATTTATATTTCTTATAATTCGTTTCTATATTGTATAATGTAAAATCAGTTTTTCTTTCTACTTCAACATTACTAAACTTTGTATACATCACACATATTTACCATACTGTTTTGTTTGCCAGTTTTCTTCATCAGTTCTTTCTGGCAATACTAATCGAACTGATAGAACTTTACAAAAAAAAAAGGTTGTGTACCAATATTTCAGTCATATCTATTTAAACTCTGTTTACTTTCATTTTCGCGCACTCTGACGATGATCTTCAGATCGATACCGGTCAGTGCCAGTGTTAAAATTAAATAGTGAAACTAAAACTAATTAGTGTTTTCATTTATACCTAGTATAATGGAGTTTCACCACGAATTATCCGTCGACAAAATTAACAAGTTATATCTACATTGCTTGCCCTTGGTCAAGTCCTTATTGGGCAGCAATTTTGTGTAGTAGGTATATTTTTAAATAAATGTAGTGAATTAAATAAAAATAAAATAAATAATTTATGCAATCAATTTAGCCAATACGAACATTATTGCCTATGGAGATTGTCTGACCGTGGCACGATGTACCCAGTTACGGTAAATACAAGCTGGATGGTACAGAATGCATAGGGTTGATATTTGGGTACCATTATTGAACAGTGAACACGTTTTATCTAAAGAGAATAATCAAATAAATGTCTATTTGTTCCCGTGTTTGCTTTGATTGTTTGAACGGTGTATTTGAATATTTGGTACTATTTTGATAAACAGTTCGTTATGAAATTACGCGACGAGGCACGACGCCGTACAATTTCGAATCGTATGTGACGAATGAATATGAAATTAAATATTTCAAGTGTTTTTTTTATTTGTTGTTATTTCAAGAATGAAATCAGCGAATAAAGTGTTTGTGTTTTTTGTATACCTAGTAAGTACGAAATGCATTTGTGTGTTGTGGAACTATGCACCGTAAAGTATTATTCCGAGTAGACTCCTGTTGGAATCCTTTTCTGATAGATTTAATTTAAAAACAGCTTATTTTAGGAAATATTCTTATGGAGATGTTTGTTTAGCTAGTATTGTTCTAGAATTGGTTTATTTTTTCCCCAAAAGTCCCTGAAATGGTGTTTTTTTTTTTTTATTTATTTATTTATATATATAGAAATAAAATATAACAATTTACAATACTTATAATAGCATACACAAAAAATATTTTATTCATATTACCCCCCAAAAAGAGCTTATACTCGTGGTTTGGGGGGGATTCCTATATAAACTAAAAATTAATCTTCATTATCATAATTCATCAAAAATTAATAATGTACACAATATCAAAGAAAAATAAAGAACAGAAAAAACATGCAATTAAAATACAGAACAGAAAAAAACATGCAATTGAAATACATTAAATATTAAACAATTCCATCAAGAAGTTATAAAATAAAAAGAGACTTAACAGCATTTTTATAGCTTTCAAAATCAGTTGTATTTAATTTATATTTACCGGTCAGCTCATTAAACCATTTAACACCTTGGTATGTATAATGGAGCTGGCCGGTAGTCGTTTTTAATAATGGTATATCAAGGTTTGTCTTTCTTCTTGGATGTTTTCTTGAATTAGAGGTTGGATATAAATTTCTTATGAAATGATCTTTAAATATCTGGTAAAGAGAGGCTCTTTTAAAAAGTGAATTTATGTTGAGAACATAAAAATCCTGATAAAGTTGGTTTGTTGGATAATTAATAGGTTTCTTAAGGATGATTTTAACAATGGTGTTTTGGACTAATTGTAAAGGCTTTAAATTAGTTTTGAAAGCTGCACCCCATCCTTTAATCCCATATTGTAATATAGATTGTGCAAATGCAAAATAAACCTGTTTTAATGATTTTAATGGAATTATTCGATGTAATTTAATGAATACATAATATAATTTTCTTATTCTTATGACTATTAAATTTATTTGTTCTTTCCATTTAATGTTGTTGTCGATCATGATACCAAGATATTTTATACTTTTCGTGCGGTTTAATTCAGTGCATTTATTCTGGCAAATCTCATGACTTTCATGATGATGAATTTTCAGGAACAGGTTATTTGGAGCATCTCCAACGAGCGTGAAGGGTATGAAAAAGGTTTTGTCAGTATTTAAAGATAATAGGTTATCATTGAACCACTTTTTTGCTATGTTAATGTCATTATTAGCATCTTTAGTTACCTCTCCCCAATTTATATTTTCATTCAGTATTATTGTATCATCCGCAAAAGAAATAATTTTTCCCTTAACATTGAGTTTAAGCAAATCATTAACGTAGATAATAAACAAAATATGACCAAGAACGGTTCCTTGCGGAATTCCGAATTGAGATGTCTCGAAGTCACTTGTGAGGTCATTAATTCTGACAAACTGTTTCCTTTGGTATAAGTAGCTTTGAATCAATTTTTTAGCATTTCCAGTAATTCCTATTGTATTTAGTTTATTAATCAGTTTATTATGAGACACACTATCAAACGCCTTACGAAGGTCGAGGAAAATTCCCAGAGAAGTATGTCCCTTGTCAAGAGCCTTATATACATGTGTTGTAAGTGCATTAATATCATCTTCTGTACCCATTTTTTCTCTAAATCCAAATTGATTGGGACTTAAAATATTTTTTTTATAGATATATTGTGTGTTTGTTCCTATTGACGTGAATTTTTTTTTCACGTTAAGGCTGCCTGTCCATTGATGCGGAGCGAGGCGGCGGAGCGGAGAAATATTAACCAATAGGATTGCATAAAATCGCGGAGCGGAGATTTTATGCAATCCTATTGGTTGATATTTCTCCGTTTCTCCGCTCCGCCGCCTCGCTCCGCATCAATGCACAGGCAGCCTAACACTGACGTGAGGGCCTGGCAGTCCCGTGACTTTATGTGATTGTTTTATTGAATAACAAAGCAGTATAAGATAAGATAGTGAATAGCTTTAATAGGTAATTTTCTATTAAATAGTTGATTTTTGAAATAATTTTTTATTTAAAAAAAAACTTATATTTGATAGTTTAGGTACAGTTTTCATTTTATGGACAGAAATCACTTAATCATTTTAATAAAAAAATCTTAATACATCTTGATATTTTAGAAAAAATCAACAAATCATTTTATTTGAAATTTCTATAGTGTTATAATAAACTGCATAATATGTAATATTATTAAAAATATCCTTTTTTACAGCATTTTTGTTAAATTACTCCATAACCACGTGTCGTAGAGAAATAAATCTTTTATACGCTTAAAGAGTGCACTTAATTACTTAATTACTTTCTCACTTAATTAGTATTGTACCAATTTAACTAAGAGACTTCACGTTGCTCGGGTTGGTTGGAAGAAATTGTCTTATGGCAATAAACCTGCCTTTGTATACATGTACATAAATTATATAAATTAATAATAAATAAATAAAATCAAAGTGAATGGCCGATAAAGTTTTTTCATTTCAACTAAGGTTTGTTCTTAAAATACAAAAAATCAACAAATTTGGGGTGTCCGATATTTTAAATCACGTATAAACCTTTTTTAACGCACACGATATTTACCCTCACTAACGTGTAACTTTATAGTGCTTTGGGCGGTTTTAATATATCATGTTTTCAGTCACTAAGTTAAACGTTATATGTCCTCTTAATAGAAATGATGTGTTATCAATGAAAAAAAAATAGTTTCAGATTTTGAAAGGTGAGTATTATACTCGTTAGAATCAAGATCCTGCAAAATCTCAGTAAGTAGGCAGAAATATGAAGAAAAGTGTTTAAAATTGGAAAATTTATAAATGCGAGTATTATATCCTATCCATTATCATCTTATTAAATTTCAAGAAATAAATAAAAGATCCTTAATAAATTGTAAGACGAACGTGAAAATATTGAATGGTTGAGTTTTGATAGTATGACAGTGTTAATTAATCTTTTGTATGAAATAATACGAGCTGAGCTGAGTTGTGCTGAGCCAGAGGCTCCAAGTAACCGAAAGGTAATCTTATAATTTAATAATCTCATCCTTAATACGGGATGAGGTGAGGTTTCTCAGTTCTTCCACTTTGCTGGCGTCGCGAATTTACCAACCAGATACTCTCATTCACTCATTAATCTAATTAAAGGATAACATAGGTCTTATAGGTACATCGGACGATCTAATTTAAGATTATTCATTTAGGATGAATCTCTATCTCTAGATACCAACTACATAGTACTTACCTAACTACCTGCAAAATATATCTTTGAAATTAATATAAGGCGATAGATTCCTACATCTTCCTTTAAACAGTAAACACTGTATTGCGTTACGTGCGCAATTAAAATATCAAAGGGCCTTAATTTTCACTTTTATCAAGAAAATCGAATAATTTATGAGTCTAGTCAATGAATACTTATGAACCATATTTTAATAACATAATGTATAATATAATGTCTTTACCGATGAAGATTATTGGGGATAAAATAAATATATTAGAACACTCGGTGTGTTAAAATAACATATGGTCCTATGATGGTCTAATGGAAATTAAATCGATAATTTCTTTCAACGAGAATTCAACTTTAAAAGACGATAAATAGGCATTGGTTTCACCAATGTATTGATGAGGAGGTAAAGTGACGGGATGTATGTGGCTGTATTGGATGTTTGTGGAATAAATTCCGCCTTCCCATTACCCAGTACCTATGCCCGTTTCCTACCCACATACATTGTCCATCTTCACCCACTTCACTCGCAACAATAATATCATCCCCGCTCTGTACCAAAACGCATTCATTCTTTAGTATCAACCACAGATAATATAGAAGTATAGTATCAACTTGAGCCTCGCATAATTAACAGATCCGCATCGCTCTAAACGCATATAATTTCGCATCGCTCATCTGAGCAAAAAACAAAACGATTATCGTGCACGCGTCGCATTTTAGTTTAATAAAACAATTCATCCAGCTAATTTTACCTATCTGTGCTTGTGTTGTGTATTTAATATTCAAGTGTTTCGTCACAACGTCATCAGGAGCTGAGAGGAATGTTCCAGAATACTTAAGCCTTCCCCATTCCTTCAGGTAGGATCTTTGTTTCACTTATTCTGGTTTGAGTCATTTCGCATTCCGTTAATATTTGTCTCTTCCAAATATAGGTGAAACCACGCACCCATTAAAAAACCTCAAACACAATAATATCAATTCAACAACATTCAATAAACTATTTAATTACGCATCCGCCACACCAGGCATCGAATGTTCGAAATAAACAAAAAATCTTAATGTCATCTACGTTTTAAACAATATGTTGTGTGGAAACGTTTTATTTTTATTTTATTTCATTTAAAGTACACAAAAAATGACTGGACAAATAAGCTGGTGATGCACAATATAAAAAAACATAGTTATGCATGTATTCATTATTACCATATATATTTTTTTAATTTTATTTGAAAAAATGGGCAACGTACAATAATATTTTTTTAAACAAATATAATAAATAAGAATAGCAACATAAGTAATTGTAACTTAATCAGCCCACCTTTGATTTCATGGTGCATTGTACTCACTACTGGTAATAAAAAAAAAATAATTATTCCTGTTTAACGTGGCTCCTGAAAAGAGTCCTGGACATACAGAATATGTCCACGGACCTGATCTTTTCCAAATTATTATACGTGGTAAGGCATCGGTACAATGGCGAATTTTGAGCGGCATTAGTGTTTTTTTTGTCTAAAAAGAACGTTGAGGTGTGTCTTGTTCGTCTGTTTGGTATGTTGAAGTTAATAATTTTCAGGAGGTCTGTACAGTCAATATTGAAGTTTATTATGTCATAAAGGTACATTAAGTCTGAGGTCCTTCGTCTTGTCTGTAAGGTCTGCAATTCATGTTTGTAGTTATTACCAAATTTGTACTTCATATGTTTCAAAAATATTTGTTGAATTCGTTCTATATTGTTAATATAAATATTATATTGTGGATTCCAGATGACTGATGCATGCTCCAATTGACTTCTAACAATTGTGTTATATAGTAAGATAAATGTTTTCACTTGTGTGAATGGTTTGCATACTCTCATCAGGAATCCCAACATTTTATAAGCTTTCAGTGTAATTGTGTCAATGTGTTTGTCAAATAAAAGTTTACTGTCCAGTTGTATACCTAAGTCTCTACAGTCTGATTTCTTATCAATCGCCTCCCTATTGATTGTGTATTGTATTGTACTTTTTTTCCTAGAGAATGTAATGAAGTGACATTTTTTTACATTTAGTAACAGCTTATTCGAGACACAATAAGAAGTTAGTCTATCAAGGTCAAGTTGTAAGTCCTCACAGTCAGTAATGTCTATATTATAATTCATTTAGTATTGTAAGAAAAATAAACGAGTTAAAAGATAAAATTACAAAATGCAACCAAGTGTATGTGTGTGAGGGTGTGTCTGTTTTTCAAATAACATTAATGATTTCAAGTTGCTAGCCAAAAACCAATAAAATCTTAATAGGATGACTCGTACCTGCACGCACTGTTTTCTTTTTCTCGTTTAGTGTCAAAAGAAAACTAAAAATGTGCGGGAAAGTAATTAAATGTTCTTAAAAGTATATCCTGGCACATTGGTAGGTCGGTGAGGGTGGGGAGGAATCGTGATGTGTTCACGTATATTATTTATTTCTGTGTTACATATAAAGTTCTTTAATCATTTTCACGCTTATCAGGGGAAAGACAAAAGCAATGAAATAGGTTCCATTCAATAGTTTGACAATATATCCCTACAAAGCAATCCACGGGCGGTTTTCTTCCACACGCTTGAAACCATTCGGTTGGGAATCGTTAAAGAATTTAATTGTGAAATTCCGAAGAAACACCTATTATTTTCACATCTATTACACTCTTTTTCTCTTATCATTCTCTTTTCACCGTCAAAGTCTTTCATTTAGCCCTTTGTGTAATTTTGACGTGAACGGTCCCAAAGCAGAAAGGTTTCATTATTTTATTTAAAAGGTAGATAATTATCATTTATCAACTTCTATTCCTTTACCGAATATTTTTTTAACGCGATAGACAAGATGGCAAAATATAATAGCTACCCATTCTCTATCGATTTTTTTTTACATTTTGCCAATCCCTTAAAAATGTACCTATTCAGTTAGGTAGTTATATTATCAAAGGTATTCAGTAAGAATTTTATCGGAAAATGTTTTTGTTTCCACAATATACAAAATTTAATACCCTTTCAGCATATTTTTAAAAACTTATAATGTAAACCATTTTTGAATTATTAATTAGCTATAAACCACTTGTTTTTTGAGTCACTTCGCGACATGTTTCGGAAGCGCTGTCCTTCCATCGACCGGCGTGTCGAGACTAACATGTTGAATTTGTGTGAATCTGTCTGTGAAGCGAGGGGGGTGGCGGTTGAGGGTTGGTTGGGTTCGTGGGGGGAGGGGAGAATTGTGAAGTGTTTTTGTTTTTGATGGGAAATATATTAAGTATTGGAGAAGTGTTATGAAAGGTATGGTTATTTATAAGTTTTATACCGGAATTTATGTGTTTATGTATTTCGAGCGTTTCGTAGTTGTTAAGTCGGTATCCTTTATTCTGTGTTTCATGTAATAGTTTTAGTTTGTGGTTATTGAAAGAGTGATTAGTTTGGATAATGTGGTTAGCAAATTCTGAGAAATTATTGTTGTTTAAGCATCTTCTGTGTTCGTTAATTCTTATATTTAGGTTACGTGATGTCTGTCCTATGTAGTGTTCATTACAGTCACCACATGTTATTCTATAAACTCCACTTTTTTCTTTGTAATTTCTTTTACTTATAATGTAGGTTAGTATATCTATTATATTAATATTTAAGTACCTATTTTTTTATATTATAGAACCTACCTATATATTTTTCTATTCTTATTATTTGAATCAAGTGATAATTATTGAAATCGTGTTAAAGGATGTTAGGTTTATTTACAAAATTTATCAATCATTATTATAAAGATAAAGTATTGTTTGGTGTTGGTAACGTCGTTAAAGTATATAAGTACAGATGAGAGTTGGCCCACCACCACCCAGACTCGCTTTAGGAGATGAAGTCTCCTATTCGAGTCCACTGAATACGCCAGCAAAAGGCGCACTTAAAAAGTGTGCCGCGTATAGGTGCGTGTGGGTGACCTTCAGGTTGCTCAAGAGCAGCCCGCAGGTCACACGACACATGCATCCTTTCGGTCACCAGAAGGGCGACCTCCAGGATGCACACACCCCAAGATCAGTTTACCCTTAAAGCCCCACAATTATTATTTTTTTTTTCGTTTATTACCCCAATTTATAAAAATAAATACAACAACAGTATATAAGTACAATATAATAAGAAGAAATATAAGTAGGCTTGAAAAATATCATTCAATTCGTTTGCACCTTATGCAACTTAGATGGGTGGTTGCAGAGCGGTTAGCGTGCTTGGTTAGTAATTGCTAGTTCGAATCCTACCACAACCGATTTCGTTCACCTATATTACAAGTATTAATGCTCAGTTTAGGGAATGTATGAGGATGTATATGTACTTGTTTCAATGACATATTCAATCTATTAAAAAAAACTGCAAATATTCAAATGATTAAGCGACAAAACAGACAAATATTATTCGTTGAAATTCTTAAAGAACGTAGAGAGGTTGAATTATGGATCAATGAATATAGTAAGAAGTATTGTAAAAAAAATGTTTTTAATTTGTGTGAGTTACAAATTTTGCAAATAAATGAATTACCTAGATCCACTTATAATTAATACCACGAATTTAATTATGGATACGTTTATTTTATGGTGACAACCATGTTTATAATTTTTATTTCACTGACAAAAATCACTTCAAATAATCGCTGTCAAAACGAAACGGTTGTCAGAAATTGATTGAATAAGAAAAGAAAATAATATGAACAAATGACACGTTTGAAAAAGATTGGCGTGTCTCATGAAAAATATAATGAGTACTAGGGGGATCGAAATAAAAAAAATCTAGGTACATAATACTAAAAAAAAAGTTACAATGAATTCAAGCAGAACCTAATTTAAATTATTTTTCTTTCAGTATGATAATTTTTTAATTTCATAGTAATTTTATAACGGATGGAAAAAAAACAAAAAATCATGTCGCATTTATTTTTAACCAACTTCCAAAAACTGATAGGTTATCAACAGTGGCGACTGGTCGATTGTATTTTTGATCATTTTTGGTAGTGCAATTTTTTCCTGAATTAATAATAAATTTATAGGTATTTAAACCATAAATACAATATAGGATATTTAAACAAATGTATTAAAGTCACAGTATTTGTTTTCAAATAATTTTTTTAATTCAAAATAAAAACCGCGCCAGCGTTCTCTTTTATAAGTGATATTGTTATTTTACAATATTGTTTTACTGATTTATCAACAGATGTCGTGAAGACAAATATATGGGAGTATTATTCATACAATTTTCCTCTCAATCAAGTATTAATATACTAAGTAATTAGGTCTAAAGTTGTGTGTCAATATGTGACACTCGTATTTTAGTCGCGGAATCGGCTGTATGTCATGTATACGTGATACTTATCTCTTTCAATACGAATGGCTTATGAATTAGAGAGCGAGATAGATGTATACATACTAATAACATCTAAAATATGATAAGCTTAGTGCAACGCACGAGCCTGCACGAGTCTGCCTTATGAATTCAGTACAAGTATCGCTATTTCATCTGCCAGGGGACTATCTTTTTCTCTTCATACATACGCTGTATTAAAAATAAATCAATTTTGGTGCGATATGGATATCGCACGCCAAACATTACATAATGATAATATTTGTATTGCGGTAGATTTCATTATAATATGATGTCGATTGCGAGGGTAGGTATATAATAATCAATTGGTTTAGAAAAATAACAGTAATAAATTAAAGCGAAAAAATATATTAAAAATATATTTTAATATTAATTTTTAGAATATACCATTTAAAAATTGGTAGTGCAATTGATCCAACGCACTTCATATAGAGTCGCCGCTGGTTATCAATTCGACGTAAATTTTCTTTTATATACATGTTTAGCAATATCTTTTTACTACGTAGAAATGGGGTATCTTCCGATTGGTCAATTCAGTCAATATTTGATCATGAAATCCATGAGAAAATCATCAAATATCATCTTTCATAAATTTTCGTTTCAGCGATAGTAATTCTTTACCATACTATCCGATTTTAATGATTTCATTTTTAATAGGAAGGTAGTGTTTCAGAGGTGATCACACATATAAATTTCATCGAGTTCTGATGATAGGACTCATGAGAAAAAATCATCAAACTCTTCAATTTCCAAACGCGTCTGCAATCTGTATAACACGTATTATTGTATAGGTGATACTAAAGTATTGTATACAACATACAAACGTACCATCACACCATGTCCCTTATGGTGTTTGGCAGAGATAACCGATCGCCACAATTTTCTATCTTTTTTTATACGAAAGAATATTGTTATTTTCCTCCGTCACCACCCATTCCGCTTATGAAGACTAACCGCAAAACTTTGTGGTTTCAAAACTTTGAAGTAACACAAAATTCGGAGAGCTCTGAAATCTTACAGACACAGCAAAAATAATGAATGTGCCTAATCGTTTCATGCATATGCCTACATAAAAATAATTACCCTAGAGTAGTTGTTGTGAAGGCTCAATACTAAAAAGTCCTAGTTATTCGAGTAGGTATTTTAAATCAAACTGGGAAGGTGAAAGCACAAATTTTGTTTAAAGCATTTAGTTATTTTGCAAATTAACTTCAAATGGCGTTGATTTTTCACCAAAATTCTCTTTCAAACAACTTATTCTCTTTATTTGATAATGATTACTGAACGTATTATCGCTATGTTGTGAATAGTGTTTTATAATATGATGTAAATTAATAGTAGGTATGATGTTTTTGTTAATGTGTCTAGTTTGTTACTAAAGTGGAAATTAATGTCCACTGAGCAAGAGAATGATGCAAATTAACTTTTATCCATTCATATAACTATTAAGCTAATGTTTGAATTTGCACGGTGGGTATATTTTAAATGATATGTTGTAAATGTAAAACACCACAAGTGGTACTGAATATATGAGCTTTCACATTTTGAACACATGTTATTCATGTGGATTAATATAAAGCCTAGTTTGACATATAACGAACTGCATGAATGTAACAAATTGTCGTGATAATTCACAAAAATATCGTTGGTCATTTCGCCCCTGGCGCGTTCCAGGGACAGTTTGATTTAGATTTTCAGAGGGAATATGAATTTTCTGTTCAAATAACAAAGTTACATGTGTTAAAGTCACATAAAAACAAACAAATATGAATACGCACCTGAGAATTTAAAATGTTTACTAAAGGGTTGGATAAACTGCAACGAAAATGTTCGCCATTTTTTGTTTTTAAACGGATTTCAACGATTCTATTTTATTATGTAAGGTACCAAATGGAGTATACGAACGATGAAATATGGTTTATCTATGGTTCATTAGTTTTTGATATTTGTAATCAACTCTTTTGAATCATTCATCAAAAGGCCGTTATCATCTGTTATTGAGTGAGTGCAAAATCTACCTAATTTATTAACCTATTTTGTAATTTACCTATGTAATTGCTTTTGTTGTTCTGGAACTTTAATGAATCAATCTATCATTATATCCCTGATTGATCTATCTTGATCTATCTTTATATTATACATTGTATATTGTCAACTAATTGTAATATAAAATTGACGAGTCCATGTACCTGAGCTAGGGTCTACGGATGATTAACAACAATAAACAATAATAAAAATATAATTAGGTACAATATTTGTTATTTTGCCTTATCCCTTAAGGGGATTTTTGGCTGTGATCTTCATGATAAATAATAATAAAACATTAATACACTAAATTTTCCACCCTACATAGTCCGAAACAACCCATGCTCACCACTTAGATCAACCACCGTACATTTTTGTGTAATATGTAAATAAATAATTGGTTTTCTTTTTGAATTCCTCGATGGATCTGCACTGCCAGTTTGAATATTATATTAATCAATCGGATATTATTCAGCATTTTAATCAATCTAAAAAATGTTTATCGAAATAAATTACCATTAATACATATACATATTCCCGGTTGTATGTATTTAACCAATATAATCATACAAACCATTGATACCACGACACGTACAGCTTTAGAACACAAACTTTATGATGAATACAAATTATATTTTTTTAACTTTTTTATTATTTGAAATAGATTTTTATGTGTATTTTTTAAACGGTTTATATTAAATAATCCCATATGCAACTCAAATTGTATGTAATTAAATAAATCCAAAAAACGGATTAGGGTTGAGGTTTATTTTCCCAAGCTGATGAATATTTAAAAATATGAATTAAATGTGCGATGTCTGTACCTGGGTGTTGAAATTGCAAGACTAGGTAGGTAACAAGTTATGAATTTTCCTGAATATTCTCTGTCATATTGCAGAGTGGTGCTATTCTATGAAAAATGTTCGGTCAGGCTGTTGCCTTGGGTAGTACAAAGTATTATAATATTATATCGTATTGATCCACACTTTCTATTCATGGTTAATCTAATATTATCGTGTAGTCATAGTAGAAAAAAAGGTTATTAGTTTATTTCGAAACAAGAAAATCCAAAAAATAAAAATCAAGGACAAACTTTTCAAAGTTTTGTTCACTTTGAAATGTTACATTCAAAAGAAATTTATAACAAAGAAATTCATAAAAATACTCTTATGAAAAAAAAATACGTATGTTTTATGCAATTATTGTATACTTTGTCATCAGGAATACACAAATTATGGTAGTGTTGAAAACGAATTTTAAGGAAAATTACTTTGTTCATTAATTTTGAAATGGATTTCCACTTTGGTTCGTGAATAGGTTGTTAGTCAATATGCCATCGATTCTAAATTATACCAAACAATATGCCGAAATGTTTAAATTTATTGGAATTTCTTATACGACACAGCGTGTATAAAAAAACAAAGAAATACCTCCCACAATAGTTATCTGGTTCATTTATACTATCATTAAAAGTGTGTTCCATCCAATATCGTTAAAACTTTTCTTCCTTCATGTTCCTAAATCTTCTTCTTTCGATTCTCGCTTTCTACGTATGTTTTCTCTCTATTTTCTTATCTGTGAGCGGGCCGGGCCTGTAGCAGTAATCGAGACTAAATTGGATAATCACCTTCGACTGATAGAAAATAGACAAACGACCCAACATAAATGGGCTTTGGGCCATTCCTTGACTGTTGAACTGAAAATCAGGCATTCAGTAATTCTTTTGGCTTTCAGAGGATTTCTTCGGCAAATTAGGGAATCACAATAATATTTTATTATATCAAACATACTTTGGGGGTATATGTTTATTGATTATTTCAAAGGATTATAATATCAGAAGGATAAAATTATATGTGGGTGTTCAAAAGATTTATTAATTGAAATATCTACCTCCAAATATGTATGATGTTGCAAAAGTCAGTCAGTCCAATATTTGATATATAATTTAGAGTGATGAAGGGTTTCAAATAAAATATTCAAATATATGATCAATGTCTGTATATTTTTACGTACAAACATAATTTCTATTTCCTACTCGTGTAATTTTGATTAAGATTTCAACTGCATTTGGTGACCACAAAGTATTCAAATTTTGTATGGAATGTTTTCCGCATTTTTTTTAATGAGTTGGTTAAGTTATTTTTTATTTAAATATTTTACTATGATAACTTGAAAATTCTTCAATGCCATTATAAGAAAATGCTTTTTTATCAATTTGAAAAAAGAATATATCAAATTTTAAGTTTCTTGAACTTGGGGTCGACACTTACGCGACGTCTTACGTAGGCGATTTGAACGCGAATGCGAAGCGGCGCGGCGCGACGGGAAAATAACAAACAGTCGGTAACTATGAAAGTGTCCTACGTTACCAAACGCGCAGGGTACTCGCGTGTAACCGCATCGGATCGCTTCGCAATCGCGTTCGCTTTGAATCGCCTACGTAAGACGTCGCGTTAGAAAAATCGAGAAACACTGATCATATAACATGTAATGGGGTCTAAGCGAGTAGGTATTAGATATAAAAAACCGCAAAATTTTAAAATAATGAAATGAGTAGGTACTTTGGTCTATAATCGATAGGTAAAGTAGAATAAACACGCCGTACATAGTATATAGCACATATCACATAGTACACACTCACACAGATACATTGTGATGAAACTTTGAGAATGATAAAAATAATCTTAAAAATTGTGAATTCATTACTCCCCACTATATTCTTTTGAAGTTATTGATAAGTAAAAACATTGTATTCGAATATAAGTGTACCTATATACAATCATTAAATTATAATCATAATAATAACTATACATCACAGGTGTCGGAATGATATAGGTATAAGTGTATATGCAATCATTAAATTATAATCATTATAATATATATCATATGTGTCCATAAAGGATCATAAAGGATACACTGATAAAAAAATTGTGACCACCGAACTGGCTACCTGCGTTTTTAGCCAAACCTTTGTTATTATTAATAAAAGTTAATCTATTTATGACTGTACTGTTTGGTTAAGCGCACAAAATATTTAGTAGCACGAAACGAATTGTTTTGTAGTCACTATTAGTTCGGTTAATTTTAACGAAACATTTTTTTCAGTCTATAAGTGTAGGTATATGCAATCATTAAATTATAATAATTTGAATTTACATCATATGTGTCCGAATGATATAGGTATGTAGGATATAAGTGAATATGCAATCATTAAATTATAATCATTATAATATACATCATACATATGTGTCCAAGTGATATAGAATATAAGTCTGAGTAGCACGAGATTTGTTAAGATGTATGAATTAAACTCAACATTACTTTATAAAATGAAATTTCTCTGTGATATTTCCCCTCTTCAGTTAAAAATGATTGACATTAATTTCTTGTCGATAATATCACAGTTACCTATCTCACTTTTTTGTCGACTTCGTATTGGGGATAATGGGTAAGATTTGAGAGTTCCCAGTTGAAACCCCTGACAAAGCTAACCCTCGGTATGGTCCAGCATCCTATAGTACAGGAGGTAGGGGTTGGGGTCGATCCCCCCAATAACTCCTTCTGATCCCCTCACGTGTCCTGCTTCGTCCTATCTATTGCCAGGGGGTTTATTGTGTTTTATACCTTTTTATTTTCTATTTCAAATATTATTGGCTTTACGGTTTATGGACGACACACAACGAAATATTTCTCTAGTGATACATTTTTGGTGAATTTATTAAAAATATATAGCGGAATAGTGAAAATCGTTAAAGTAATATAATAAACGATAGTAAAAATAATTACAACGGATCCACCACATTTTGGATAAAAACAGAATATGTATTTTTTTGTCTATAGTAAAAAGTAATCCACTTGCGATTGGCCTATTCGCTAACAAGGCAAAATAGGCCTATCGCATGTAACAAAATTCATGTTGAATCAAAAAGTGGATTACTTTTAATTATAGACACAATTTATAATGAAATTCTACAAAATAAAAACTTCGTTGATCATTATGTATTTTTTTTTCTTACCAAAATCATGAATTAACACGTATTTATGAACGTTCAGGTAAACTTAGTTGACCACTGGCAAAGTTGGTAAGCCGTTTGGCTTTGGTGCTGGTATCCTGCACAATCTGCACATACCTTCAATGTATATACGGTCAATATATATATATAGGTATGTAGGCAATGTATGAAATATTATTTCCCTTCTGTTATTGTGATTCATCGTAATTAATGTCTACACTTGATTGGAGTTCCATCCCGCCAAACGTTCAAATGAGCATTTATTTTTTTTTGTTTTATTTCCAAATAAAAAAGAATAACATAAGCCATAATTATATAACAATATAAATACAAAATACAATAAAAATAAAATATATATCAAAATAAGTACTTGGATATATTGCCTCACTAGGCAAAAGCCTGTTCCGAAGCAATACCAATTTATTTATATTTATATTTAGTATTGCTTCTCGGGCAACTGACATGTACTTTGTTAAATAATATTTATTTCACATGTACCCATTATAGGTATGCACATTTAGTGGACACATATTTAACTCTGGTCTGTCTCAGTACAAGAGCGCGTTGCTTAGAGCCCTACACGGCCTACACCCCGTTACCGCTACCGCCGTCATGCATACATACATTATAACGTTTCGTTCCTTATTTACATTGAAAATTTTTCATTATTATACTATATTTTATGTTTTTCTTTTTTTATCTTTTGTAATTTTCATACAATTATAATTGCTTTTTTATAATTATTGTTTTTGTAATATTGTGTAACTATATTTCAAATAATATATTTCATGTATAATTGTAAAAAGCTTCTGGCCGTAAATACAAATAAATAAATAAATTAACAAGTTGCCTCGGTCTGGAGACTTACGATATTAATCGTCTCACAGATCCAGAAATATATTTCAGTTATGTGTCGATTTTTTAGTGGATATGAGTCAGGTAAACTTCAATTTTTTTTATATTTACTGCATAATCCAAGGCTCCAAGGCTCATTTAAGATTATTACATTTTAGTGATTTTGTAACTTTTCATAATACGTATAACTTTGTTGTTTTTGGTGAGCATTATCACATCATAGAGTTATAGAATTACTTTTGTGAGTTAATCAGACTTTGCTAATATATTCTTGAAAGCAGATACAAGTAGAGTATCTTTTATAAACAATTTAGCTGTTTTATCGTACCGCATTCGGAGAAGTAAGTACAAGTATGTATGTATGTGGAGTAAAAGAAGATCCCTTGTGTCAAGTGCACGCAAGTCGGCATGGCATTATGCATTGTCCTGCTGGTTGGACCTTCAGCCGAGGTGAATCGTCTCCTTTAGGTACCTACCTACCTATGTGGCATATGTGTCCTCATGTTTTTTTATGCAAAGCTAATCCTTGCCAAGAGAGGCTTCTCGATCTGGATCCTACCATGGAACCAGGAATCCTGGAATATTTTATCTCACGTAGGTACCTACACCAACACTCCACAACGAATATTGATTCAAGATGTTGTTGTGTTCATTTAAATATTTTATGGCGTGTCAAGTGTGAATTCTTATCCAAATCCAATTACTTTGTGGATTTGATTTCTATCCAAAATATTTTCATTTCAATGAACGTAGGTATTTGGATAATATTGGAAGAGGTGGACACGGATATCATAGAAAATGAACCTAACTATAATATTCCTACCAATAAATGTACCTACCTCTAAAAGTACTAACATCTAAATGTACCTACCAACTTTTTAGAACAATAAGAAAAGTATTAATAAAAAATATATATATCACTTTATTGCAATCTGCTTAAGTGACGAGTTTATTATATTCCAACTTACCAATGTTTCCAGCCTAGAGTGGAAATATTTGCGTGAATTTAAAACAATTTTTCTGTTGGAGATCGAACCCAGGACGCCTGCATATGCCAAACGGTTTACCAACTATGCCACGGCGGTCAGCATATGAAAATATTGTAAAATTATACTATTTCTACATGACGTTAAAGATTTTTAAATTTTGAAACGTGAAAATTACAGTAAAAATGAGAGCTATAACAGTGTTGAGGGATAAAATAATTGGTATGTATTTGAATCTGTAAATAAATGAAGGTATGCATGACTCAATTTAAAAGAATCACCGGAAAATATAAAGTACATTCGTACCTGGATATGTCTATGTAAGAAGATCGGTTGGTCGGTATGTGTCTGTAATAATATTTGCCAATTGCAGGATCTTAAGTTGGCAGCCAATGTCCCAGACGTTGAGAAAATATGTCTTTTGCTCCACGCGTCCCGGGTCCGGTGTATTAGTATTTGTCTTTTCCTTCCACTATCCTTCCTATCTTTGTGCACTTCCAATAAATAATCGAGCGAAATTGTTTCTATTGGAATAGGAAAAAAATAACATACGCGAGACTAGGCAGGACGTCGTTTATTTGCGATAGCCTTTTTAAGTTTATGGCAGATAAGCGATTCGTGTAGGCGATATATTTTATGAGAGAGCCCTGGGTTTTTCGTGCGTAGCGATGCGTGAGACATACTCCTAGTATTGGACAACCATATTGTGCTACGGGGCCTTAGCCCCTAGGTATTGGGTACATATTATATATCTGTTCCGAGGGAAACTGGAGTTTATGAGTCGACAAAATACGTAATCCGCGAGGAAGACAGATGGAAACAATGGTTGCTGATGTAATTCTTTCAAGATTCATGAGATATGTCATGATTTGATGAGTTGGCGCTACTTGCGTGTGTGTATTATGTACGGGAAGGTATTCGGGCTATTTTTAAACGGAAAAACTTTTTGCTGTCACAAGGAAAAGTAAAAATATACGGGCAGGTAACGTAACTTTGCAAACTAATCGATCAAATGAGTTTTTTTTGCATTTTTTATGTAAACAAAAACATATTTGAGGAAGCTATTTAAACCACTGTTCAAAAAAACAATTTATAAAGTGTACCTATATTTTAATTAACACTTTATATGAGATATTACGAGACTTATTAAAACATTAGAAACATTATGGGGCGTACTACAGGGGTTATTTAAGAATTATGTATGAAAAAGTTAAGGTCCCGTATGCAGTATTCTCGCAATACGGGACCTTACATTTTTCTCAAACAACTCTTGTAATACGACCCTATTTTTTTTGTATTTTTAAATAAATGTAGTAACTTATTTTAATTATTTTTTTAATTGTTTGAAGTGTATGTCCAATATCACTTGATATTGGGTGGAACGCCTAAAAATTAAATGAAAAAAAATCTGCATGTACCTACCTACCTACTAACGTGTAGTTACGTAATATAGCGGTTATCTAGCGTTGATAACAAATAATTACTTCGATTACATATATTTTTTGTAAGAAAATATTCAAAAATAAATTATGGGTGGCAGATGGGTGGTGGCAGAGCGGTTAGCGCGCTGGGTTAGTGATCCAGTGTTGGCGAGTTCGAATCCTGCCACGACCGATTTCGTTCACCTATATGTATAGTAAAATCATTTATGCTTAGTTTAGGGAATGTAGGAGGATGTATAAAATATATGTAATGGTTTCAAGGGCATATTCATTATTAAAAAAATAGTTTTTCTTATAGCAATTTGTCAAATAATTCTGAAAACAAATTCTTACCAATATGCGACAGGTGTGGTTAGGTATCTACCTCCTCATTTTGGCACCCTTTAATATCACCCTTCACCGCATGAGATGTACAAACTCATATTATGTATATACATAGGTAGTTATATCTTCAATGTACGGTCAATATTAATATAGGTATGTAGGTAATGCATGAAATATTATTTCCCTTCTGTTATTGTGATTCATATCGTAATTAATGTCTACACTTGACTGGAGTTCCATCCCGCCAAACGTTCAAATGTGCATTTATTCAAATATGTGGATGCAATTTGTAGAAAGGTACCAATCTACCAAACAAATATTCAATGAATATGTTGAAACACGTTTAATTATAAAGTACCTCATTTTTTATAGTAAAATAAAAACACTTTTTTGTGCTT
This sequence comes from Molanna angustata, assembly GCA_963576475.1. Taxonomy (NCBI): domain Eukaryota; kingdom Metazoa; phylum Arthropoda; class Insecta; order Trichoptera; family Molannidae; genus Molanna; species Molanna angustata. The sequence continues at coordinate 24,414,688 of OY754969.1, read as the reverse complement.
TGTTACTTTTGGAAGGTAGGTACATATATATTTTAAATTATCATATTTTAAGTTTAATATATAACTAATGTAGCACATGAGATGCAACTTTCGATGGCGATAGTATGCATAATTTGATGTTTCGTTTCCTACCTATCTCAGTGTATATTTTGCAAAGACCTTATATACTTTAGTATATAAGGTCTTTGATATTATGTAAACAAGCGAAGGACAATCGAATTGTTTCGATTTTGTACCTACTACCTTGCATGCTTTTTAATTTATTTTGTACTTTATAAATTGTAATTTTATACACAGTAATGTAATTATTTTTTCAGGTGAATAGTTTAGAATAATTTTTTTTTATTTTATTTTATTTTATTTTACCTATTTTATTCAGAAAACATACAGCATACCTACATAATAATAATAATAATAACAAAAATGATATATAAGTACAGTTTCATGTCTAAATACATGTTTTCACTTATAAAAAAAAGTAATAGGTACCTAAACATATTTTTTTTATTTATTAATTATTTCTTTTTTTTTCATCATCATAGGGCAGGTAAATTCGAAACACGATGAAAATAGGTATAATCCTGTTTGTTTTACCAAAATAAATAAATATATAAAAATAAATTAATAAATAATTGAAGAATACGTATCAAACTATAAATCCTTCAATCCTTCTATTGGATATTTTAAGATATTTTGTTTTCTATATAAAACATGTGGGTGTGTCAAGTAAGGATAGTGTGAAGGTCAGTTCTTTTTTCCTACCCCGAATATGTAAACAGCTTGAAAGTATGATTGTAAGTATATATGAAACTAAAGTACTATTGAGAGTTCCTGTAGATAGGTATTGTGTACTGCCATACAAATTGTATAAAACAATGTAGAAACAATATTAAATAAATAAATAACATTTTTCCTGCAACCAATTTCTAATCAATTCATAAAGCAACTCGCTCACGCGAGTCGCAATTATTATTAAAGATTAAAGGAACCTTACCAATAAGGGAATAAAGGGGAATGGATATATACGTAAACATACTATTAATTTGGTGTCGTATGTCTTACATCCCATATAATTTTCGGTTAGGATTAGTAAGTCTTTAATTATAGTAGTGACTCGCGTGACCGAGTTGCTTTATAAATTGTAAGAAAAATGTCATCGTTAGGAATAAGTTTATTATGCATTTGCATTTGATCATGCACAGTTTTCAAATAAATTATATTTCTCGACATATTATTTACGTAGTTGTATGATACCTACTATTTTAAATACTAGGTACTCATTATTTTATTGTTGAATTTCAACTTTCACGAAAACGAAGAAAAAAATCTAAGTACAATGGAAATTATGAAATATTGTGGTGTACAATATAAAATACAAAATATTTAAATAGGACAAAAAATTAAATAAAAATTGAAGTATAATAATTATGAAATAAAAATATTGAAATAAAGCGTAAAAAAGAAAACCAAAAGTGCAAACAAAAGAAGAAATATATCAACTTAAAAGTTGGCAGCTATCGAAATAGGAAAGATCCATAAATATTTTTTTGAATCTTAGTGGAAGTTTAATAGAAATAAATTGTTAGATTTAAAAACTTGTTTCTGGAGATCATTTGTTATTCTCCATTCGAATCAATCATTATACTGAGGGGGTGTTTTTTTCAACCATTGTATTTCTGTCATTGTTACAACCTAATCATATTGGATATCTCCCGTTTCATTTTTGAATAATCATACTGGGAAGGGTATAAAGCGATTTTAAAATAACAAAAAAATACATTGTCATATAGCTACATACGTACTGATTCGTGATTAGAATAGAAATTCGTTGGTAATACATTTCGAAAACTAATATTGCATTTAAAAATTTACATCATGTAGGTACCTACTTATGGATTTTAGAAAAAAATAAATTAAACTGAACTTTGATTTTGTCTTTGCAAATGAATTTGTCATGTGATATTAAATTAAATTAAATTAAATTAATGAAGAAAAAAAATGAATATGTCCTTGTTAAACAAGTAAATATACATCTTCCTACGTTCCCTAAAATAAGCATAAATGCTTGAGCTATAGGTGAACGTAATCGGTCGAGGCAGGATTCAAACTCGCGACCACTGGATTACTAACCCAATGCGCTAACCGCTCTGCCATCGACCCATCTGAATATTTACATAGATTTTATGTAGGTAGGTCACAAAATTACACATGCACACTAATTTTCAAAATTTCGCATAAAATGTTAAGGAATGTTGTCAACATATACCTACATGGTATATTAATGTTGTTACTGGAAACAAATACTCGTATTCACAGACAAATCTTGAGGTAACCTTTTAGCTTTGAGGTACCTTGAAGGCGATTTCGCTATTCATATAGAATGTTACGTCACGTACCTCCCTTGAGGAATCTAAAAGAATTTCAACAATATGTATTCCTTGACATTTAATTGGGCAGAGATAAGTATGACTGTTCTGGTCATGCGCATTCTGCTACTTTGACTGTATGTAAGTACATTCCTTCAAGTGTCATAATATAATAAAACAACAGGAGAGCGGAGACGGAAGATTTTGAACACCTACGAGACAATGAGTGAAGAACACTTATTTTGTAGAATATTTTCAAAAAAATATAACTTATTCTTTTCCTAATATTGGGTACCTATCTAACTAAAAAGATATTGAAAATTTCAAGTATAATATACATGGGTAACTACAAAATATTTGATTCTTTATAGAATGACGGATAAGTTAATTATCTTTAAATCACAAAAAATGACATGAGCATCATGCTTTCTCTGAGGTGTAGACGTTACCTTCCAGATACTTTGATGGCTTGAGGCCTCCTCAATACTCATATTTAACTATGAATACTGACAAAAGTATGTATAATATTTCAACCTGAGAGAAGAAATAAATCAATTTAATTGCATTATAATGCAAAATATAATAGTAAAAGATAATTTGCGCGACCATAATGGGGCAAGTACAATGGAAGTACACTACAAATTGGTGTGCAAACAGTCGGATGCTGGGGCATGCTCATGCACTGTACCACAGCTGCAGGTTTCACTTTTCAAAGGACGGAATGGGACGGACGGGATGACTCAAATTATTTGTAACTTTTTGTTACGAATTAAATGAGCCATATTGCGTTGCAACTGCCATTGTTCAATTTTTAGTTAGGACTATTGTAAAACGAAACGATGGCGGTCTTTTAAATTGAAAACGGGGGAGAAAATATACACAATATAATATTAAATATATACGACTGTTTTTTTAACTAGGTAACACAACCGAATATTGTGATCAAAATGTGACATATTATCATGGACATTTAAATTAAGTTTTTGAATGAAATTTTTGATGGAATTCCATTTTAATTGATATGATTTATTATAAGAAAAAAATTGACTAATTGCAAACGTACATCATCGCATGAAACTTGTAGTCATCGTAATGAATGCAGTGAAAAAAAGTGTTTTCTTTTATATTTGATACAAGAAAAAAGATATTTTATTTGTGAATAATAAACTTTTATTCAATATGTTTAACTAAAGTTATAAAGTTACAAATGTTCTTTCATTTCAAATCGTGATTTTATAACAGATAATTTGATGTAACTAAAATTAATTAAGTTTTGGCAAAAAGATTTCAATTGAATCCTAAATTGATAACTCTATTATGTAGGTATCACTTATTTCTTATCAAAATAATTACTAGGTGTTATCAATCAAAGGAATGGCAATGTTAAGATAAAATAATAGGTATTTTTAATGAATATGTGTTATTAATTTAATATATTAGAAACCTTGTGAGTTTATGATGCGAGGGAAAGTCTGTTGAAATACTTGGTAATGAAGATTTGATAAACGATAATGAAATGTTGGGAAGTTAATATTTTTATTTCAAATAATTTATTTATAAATAATTAAAAATATAAAATTTGCTATTTTTAAAGTAAGTTAATTTTGCGCAGGGTTAAGTTTCCTAATAATAAAAAAGTTTCTAAAAAAAATGCAATTGTTAAATATTATATTACTGAGTTTAAATTAAATTATTTAAAAGAACCTTTAAGAGGTTTATAGCTTGATTCATAAAGTATATCAACTATAAATTTATATTGTAAACTGTTGGTTCTGTAAATCAATAAAATAAAAATAAAATAAAATAAAGATATTTTCATTTCAATTATGTAGACTGTACTTTATTAAATTCGTATATATTTCTGTGAATAGGTATTTATGTACAAACCATTTGGCGGAATACAATACTTTGTGAAATTTATCAAAGTGAAAAATATTTCATCAATAAATGGTATCGCTTGACATCACATCACCGCTGCAGTTTTCGTGTTTATTGTTTTTTTGTTGTTTTATGACCTATACATTACAATAGTTAAACACGCATATATGATATTCATCTCGTTTTATATATTTTATATCATGACACTGCCAATATACTTATTTTTATTTTAGTGGTATGCGGGTGTGCATTATCATATATGTAAAAGGAAGAGTGACAGATGCGTGTATTGTGTAAAAAAGCAACACTCTGAGAGGATGATGAACCTCATTGCTGAACAATGTGAAATTTTATTTTGCATCTTGTATTTTCGGTTACCCGGCTCTTAGGTACGAGAATAGAAAACGATGATGATTGATAGTAAAGGTGCCTCACAAATTTTATTTTAATTTTTAATCATGATTTTATACTTCATTTATTTATGCTTAATATTAAATAAACCACCTGCTCTGCTTATGGGGAATAATAATGGCTCCTTGGAAAACTCTGAAAGAACATAAGAAGAGTCTTGAGAACTCTATAACCTTGCAGACACTTAAACGAATTAACCATTCAAATGAGAGAACCGTGTTTTTGACAGAAAGTCCAATGGGTCCAAAGAAATTCCCTCGGACATCGTTGTAGAATTCTCGTCGGAAAGTTGACACGGAGTTAGTGCATTCCCATAGGATATGCTCAGAAGTCTGTTCAGGGTATGCAAAAACTGATATAAGGACAAATCGTAAAAGTGAAAACGAAAAAGATAACTTTTGAAGATGCCATTTTCAGTAAGGAATTGCGTGGTCCAAAAATCGGGAATAATTCACGAAGAAGAAATTCGAGTCCTCAGTCGGAAAGAAATAAAAACTTCAGTCTACCCACGGAAGAAGACGACCAGCGATGTTGCCAAGCGTCAAGAAGAGAACTCTACAGGTGGAAGAGAATCGAGACCCAAAATTAAACTAGCATATGTATATAGAAAACATATGTATATAAAACGTAAGGTCATTCGAAAGTCTTTGTTTTTGTAAAATGCACTAACTTTCTTTACTTAGGTCACATTGCCTTACACTGGTACCTAACCATATATTTGTTTTCTTAAATCCACTCGAAGAGAAAATTGACATGAAATAAAATAAGAATTTTCATGTCTTGATGATATACATGACAATATACTATACATGGACCGAAGTACGATAACTATATTGGTTTTTTTACCATTGTAAAATTGTATTTTTTTAGTAAATATGTATGTATGTACATTGTACATGAGTATCAACATAAAATACCCTATCTATTTTCGTGCACTATGTATTATTATTTTTATCACGTACAAAATGCGAAATGTTTTTTATAAGTATCAATGCAAACAACCGATTTATTCAATGGAGATTTTCGGGAGGAAATATTAAAAGATAACATCACCGAATTACACCATCCACCACATGCTATCCTGATCCCCTGATACAATAATATACATTGATACATACTTTCCTATGTATAAATATATATAGCTATGTATGTATAACAAGAATTTGAGGATTATCTATTTTGTGACAAATTGTATTTTTGATTGTATGAAAGTGTTTTATGACACACAATTTGTGAGTGTAAAATACTAACATTAATAAAATTTGACTTTATAAATTACAATTGACTTATATTAATAAAAAAAAATACATTATTTATTTGTTGTAAAGAAAATATTACGTAGGTTCAATGCTTAAGTCTTACACAATTTCAATCCACTATGTTACAATGAAGAGAATATTTGCTCAGCTGTACACTATGATGAGATCCACAGTTCAGCTACTTTCAGAAATGTCTTGGACTTTGTTTTAACCACGAATAATCTTTACTATTAAGAAATTCGTAAAATTTTTTCTCTATTTGAAAACTTTTTCCGTTTTTTTTCTTTTTGTTTTAATTATTATACGTTAGTTTTAAGTTTTCATTGTTAATTTTTTAGTTTGACTGAGAATTGCTCCCTTCAGCGAAATTTTGTTTCTTGGGAGCAAGTAAATTAATAAAATAAAGACAGTTTTTTTTCACGATGGATGATATCCTGTGCAAGTGGGGAGTTAAATGTTGTATGGAAGTTCTTGCAACTAAACAAAGGAGTGTTTCTAGTTCAGAGAAGCAATGAATATGTAAGAATTAATTTTCAATGAACTTATTCATCTGCTGGAATAATTTGTAATAGCGATTGGCAAAAGTTATTTTTGCCAATGTTTATGCTTATTAGGCATGGACGTGTCAAATGAAATACAATAAAATCCTTATACAGAAGTCTTGATGCGAATGAGACTACATAATGATGTGAGATAGAAAAATTTAATTTTAAAGAAATAATACATAATTTGGATGGGCTCGTAAAATTGAAAAATATATTGTGAACTAGATGAAAATAAGTGGGATGGACGCCAAACTATTATTAAAGTGACTGTATTTTTTGTTTTTTTTTATGGCAAATAATTTAATCCGTGTGATTATGAATCATGGATATTGATAGCATAACGCAACCGACGACGACGCCATAGTGCGCAGTAATGCGTAAAAGTAATTTGACAGTGCGTCACCTAAAAGTGACACACATTAAGGATTATTCTGCACGAGCAAAAACGCTCTTGCTTATAATCAAACCATACATAGGGTGTTTAGAAAAATATGAAATTATCAATGTGCTGAATTATTTTAAATAATTTCAAACATGCTTTTATATTATTATTTTAATTAAAAAGCCAAACGCTATTTATAGTAGTAGTTCTTTCTGTGAGATATAACTAAAATTATTTTTATGCCACCTCGGAACAGGCTCAGTGTAGTGAGGTGGTTTATAAAGAAAAAAATTATATTGGTTCATAATATTTATATTTCTTTTTCTTAGTCGTTTTTTCCTACCTTTATTGTTTGTATTGTGATTATGTTTTTTTTTTGTTTTTATTACATATAAAAATAAATAAATAAAAACACATAAAATCATATCATTTTTCACTAAAAGGTGTACAGACAAAATATATTTTCTCGACCTAATTTTTCTTCGTGTACGTTTATAATATCCATTGCTTCATACAACAAGCTTTTCTACTATCGATGTTGTAAATTCACACCTTATAAGATTCCAATTATAAAGACAACAAAACTATGACAACTGTTTACTACGCACTAATTCACTCACCAAAGGTAGGGAGGGTGTGCCAAAACCATCATGGAAAAACTTTGTCAATCACAGAGATGCATTGCAAAAAAAATACTTAAGAGACCTTTTGGCTACAGAAAACCGTTACAACGAGTTCAAAGTATTTGACCCTAGACAAAAATACATCCAATACGATCTGACTTACTTTCATAAAAAGTACTCTACAATACCCGAGAACACAACAATCTATAAACACACGAAGAAATACAAACCTAAATTACACAATCCCACTTATGAAAACATCACGTGACTGGCAACTGTCACTTCCATACATTGAGTTATCTTTTCTTGAGCGAAATGACACATTGTATAGGGGGGCTGAATCGAACACTTTCTTAACCTTTAGACACAAAACACAAAACAAAGTATCTATATATGAATCTTCTTCGTGTACATCAAGTGCACAAAGGCGGGTTTATTGCCATATGGCAATTTATTCCAACCAACCCTAGCAACGTGAAGCCTCTAAAGTTAATAAGGTACATTTAAGAGAAAGAAAAGAACTTTAATTAAGAAAGCGATAATACAATTTACAACACAAATCGTTGAAAAGATAAATATGTAATAAAAAAAAGTATTAAACAAAAAAAATAATAATAATAATAATAAAAACAGCTTTTTTTTATAAAAAAAAATCTTATATACTCACATATTTCATAGGCACCTTAACATATCAATCACTATTACCTATACCTACTCCTTTTAATTCATGTTCAAAGCGACTGCTACTTTCTCAGGAAGGATGACAACAAAAATAATGTTTGATTATAAATATTAAGTGTTTTTTTAGTCTCCCAGTGACTGATTAGTGTAATATCCCGTCAAACAGTATGACGACAGTGGCGAAACAAAAGGTGAAACGCATAGTATAGACCCGGGGCTCGAGGTCCGAGGACAGGGGACTGAGCACTGACAGGGGAGGACTGGGCACTGATATAATCAGTATGTAGTACCCTGCCCCTAGCAATAAGTTACAATACATATAATGCCAGAATATAATAAACAAACACCGGTACAGTCCAGTTGGCACATTGATGTGGAAATTGATTTAATAACATGTTTGAAGATTAACATCATCCCCGGCATATATGTATGGCATTTTTGTATTTTGTGGTGTTCTCATGTTTTGATTATAAAATCGTTTTTTTTTGTTTGGGGTCAAAAGTGATACCCACACATCAAAAATATTTGTTTGTTTTTTGTGTGTTCATACTACTTGATGTATTGATGAGTAGTTTTTTATTTAAATTTATTTATTTTCATAATTCACCAAGAACATACAAAATAACAAAACTTAGATATTACAATAGAATTCAAAGCCTCACTAGGCGAAGCATGTTCTGAGCTAACACTGAGTAATTACGCAATACATTTTTGATACATAAATTCTCAATAAAATTCAAGGTATAAAAACATAAAAAGTATAAATTACTATACTCATAAAAAAACAATTATATTTGTGAGGACGGTGTGGGGATATCGGAATGGGACACTTGACTGCGGCCACTTGGGTGCGGGACACTTGGGTGCGGGACACTTGGCTGCGAGACACTTGGCTGCGGGGGACATTTGGCTGCGGGACACTTGGGTGCGACGGACATTTGGGTGCGAGCCCACTTGGTTGCGAGTCCATTTGGTCGCGACGGACACTTGGGTGCGAGCCCACTTGGTCGCGAAATCAAAAATATTTTTTTCTGCTTAGGAATGAAATATTTCGTACTGATTTTTGTAATGCTCTTTATATTTATTTATTTATTTTTATTTAAAGAACCACTTACAGCTAAAAAGTTACTATACATCGTTGTTCCATCAAATAAGGGCAAGCTACTACAAAACTGGGCAGCCAATTACAAGTGCCACATCCTGCATTAAATATCGGCCTACAAATCTATAAGAAAAGGAATATCAAAAGAAGAATCTATATGAAAATAAAAAGATACAATAGAAACTATAATGTTTATTATTTTTATAAAATATACAGTTTTGTTCTTCACAGTAAATATATTTATAAAACAATCTTTTTATTATCAAGGTTAACAGTTTACAATATTCTATGACAGAAGCTCACATTATTTTCTTAAAACAAAAGACAATACCCATATTCAAAATCATATTAATCTAAAATTGGAACACACAATATTTTTATGTAGGTACCACTATAATTAAATTATGTTTTAGGTACCTACCACTACATTACAGAAACTAAGATCACAACAAAGAAAAATTGTGGAAGATATTAACAAAAGAAAACAAAAAGAAAAGCATTACTATAAAAGATACAACTAACGAACAAACAGGTAAAAAAGAGAAACATTATAGCTAGACAAAAAAAACAAAAAAGCTAGTTTATTAGATATAAGCGTGGAAAGTTTTCTTCTGAATGTCACCGAAAATTATAAAATATCTATATTTATAAAAATGGATGGACGTATATTTGTTTGTTTATTTGTATGTATGTTTTCGATGGACTCCCAAATCAACCATCCGATTGCGATGAAACTTTGGGAATTTGTTCAGCTCATACCGGAGAAGGTTTGCGCACTATAATTTATTTATTTATTTATTCGATTACTTACAAAAATAAAAAATTGAAAAAAAAGTTGTTATTGAATTGATACTTAGTGGGTTTGTTCAGCGCACACACAAGAAGGTTTAAAAATTAAAATTTATTTATTTATTTAATATCTCTCACAATACCACACCATACCATACCATCACGCCATTTCCCTATTTGGGGTAGGCAGAGAGAACCGAACGCCAGACTCCTCTCTCTTGACATACATTACTCGCTTCATTCACGTCCATACATCGTCTCATACACGCTCTTCTATTATTCTTACTTCTAACATCACCATCTTTCAAAATCCCATTTATGTGATCGTGCCAACTTTTTCTTGGCTGACCTCTACTGTTCGTTCCTCTTTTATCAGCCTTGTATACTTTTTTTGTCAGACGGTCATCACTCATTCTTTCTATGTGGCCGAACCACCTTAGGGCATTTATTTTCATCTTACTTACGATATTTCTTTCAATCATACATTCTCGTCTAATATACTAATTTCTTATTCTATCATACATCGTTTTACCACACATTCGTCTTAGTGACCTCATTTCAACCGCGTTAATTTTACTTTCATGCGTCTTCTCACACAATAATTTACAAAAATGCTACTCACACAATATTTTACAAAATGCTATCTCACACAATAATTTACAAAAATGCTACTCACACAATATTTTACAAAATGCTATCTCACACAATAATTTACAAAAATGCTACTCACACAATATTTTACAAAATGCTATCTCACACAATAATTTACAAAAATGCTACTCACACAATATTTTACAAAATGCTATCTCACACAATAATTTACAAAAATGCTACTCACACAATATTTTACAAAATGCTATCTCACACAATAATTTACAAATATGATCTATTTGGGATTGTTATTGAATTTTAGGGATTCGTTCAGCGCATAGCAGAAAATGTATTTGAATTTTAATTTAATTATTTAACCTGAAATTTTCCAAAGAGAAAATACCTGAATATTTGGAGACATTGACGGAGTGTAATTGAACTTCGATGACATAATAATCGCAGCAAATAATGAGTAAGAACATTATCAAATTATTAACTAGTTGCATGTAACACATGAGATCCAACTGTCGATAGCGATAGTATGAATAGTTGAAGAATAAGTACCAAACTATAAACCCATAAATACAACTTATTTAATATTTTAGGATATTTTATTTCCTATACAACACATGTAGGTATGTATGTTCAGATAGGACAGTATGGAGGTCAGTCCTTTTTTCTACACAGAATATAAAAACAGCATGATGGTATGTATGTATGTTTGGAGATTTAAGTATCAATCTATTAAGTCAAACTTCTTACATATTGTGTATAGGCGACTGCCATACAAATTATATGAAGCAATGTCGTCACTATATTCAATTTTTATAAAAATTGTTAAAAAAAAAGAGTTTTTCTTTTACAATATTCATATTTTTTATAGAAAATTAAATTATCTAGATGGGGTGTTTCGGCTTTTTTCAGTATTTTAAAAATATAGGCAGTTAAACTCATAAATTTATAATAAAAACAAAAAAAATTCTTAATAAAAAATGTTTGAGAAACCCTGGAATTTTTTTGAAAAAACTTATTTGAGATTTTGTATTTGTCTATGTTTATACAAATTTTCAGCGTTCTAGCTTTTATGGTTTCTGAGATATATGGAAAAATAAACCAAATATTCAAAAGTTGATAACCCCTGACTGAAACAAAATATCAAAATTCTGATTATAAAAGTTTTGTAGTCAAATAACTGTTTATATATTCTGATAATTTGGGCTCTGTAAATTGAGCGGATCAAAAGTTATAAGGGGGGGGGGGACACAGACACACAAAATGTTCTACTCCGAATTCTGAGTAAATCCCTATATGGAACATAATATATGCTGCGAAACCTCTAAATTAGTGTTTTTTGACTTCAAAGTTGGAAAAGCCGTGAAAAAAATAGACCCTGCATACAATTCCTTCATACACGCGTTTTGGATTTGAATTGTCTCTTCCTTCAAAAGAATTTCATTCTCTTGAACGAATCGACAGTTGGACAAAGGTTATGGAAAGAGCTAAAATAAATAATGTTAAATTTAATGCGGACAAACTTCAATACAAACAAAACTAGGTAAAATTTTTTCGTATCACAGAAGAGTTGTCTGCATTTTTACAGAGAACGGTGCCCAACCTTATACAAACAAAATTAAGGCAATTAATGCAATTAATGAACCTAAACATGTTAAACAATTGCAAAGATTCCTCGGCATGATATTTTTTTAATAAATTCATTCCATCTCTCTCTGGAGAATAAAAAAATTTAAGAAAATTGTTAAAGAAGGGTTGTCAATGGCAATGGAACATAGACTAACAAACTGCCTTTAATTCCATAGTGTGGAGAGAAAAAACTGTTTAGATCACATAAATTAGGGATACGGCGTGATAGTATGTATGAATTGATGTTTAACTAGATAAGTTATCTTTCTAATTCGTTATATTTTTTGTTTTGTCGCCTATACACAATATGTAAGAAGACTTAATAGTTTGATACTTAATCTCTAAACATACATACATACTATCATGCTGTTTTCATATTCCGGGTAGGAAAAAAGGACTAACCTCCATACTATCCTATCTTGACATACATAATAATAATAAACACTTCCTTGCACCATGCGCAAGTGGCGAGTTTATTGCCGTATGGCAATTTCTTCCAACTAACCAGTGTTTCCAGCCCAGAGAGGCAATATTTGCGTGAGAAATGAATTTAAATATATTTCTCCTCTACTGGGAATCGAACCCAGGACGCCCGCACAGAAACCGAACGGCTTACCTACCAACAGTGCCACGGCGGTCGGCATACATACCTACATGTTTTGTGTAGAAAACAAAATATCTTAAAAAAATTCAATAATTTCGATTTATTGGTTTATAGTTTGGTACTTACTTATTCTTCAACTATACACACTATCGCTATCGACAGTTGGATCTCATGTGTTACATGCAACTAGTGTGTATGAAAAATTCTCATATTTTTATAGTGTAAAAAATAATTTGGCTTAATAACCTTGTTTTTACTTTACAATTTCAAACATAAGTAGAAATTGGAAGAAATTGCCACTAGCCAATAAGCCCGCCAGTGTACTAATTATAATTTCAAGAAGATTAAATAAATAAATAAACAAATATATTTTTTTATATTTTTAATTTCTGTATATACCTACTTGTATATCAACTACTTATATGATAAAGAGCATTACAAAAATCAGCACGAAAAACTTCAGCCCTAGACAGAAAAAAATATTTTTGAATTCGCGACCAAGTGGGCTCACACCCAAGTGTCCGTCGCGACCAAATGGACTCGCAACCAAGTGGGCTCGCACCCAAGTGTCCGTCGCACCCAAGTGTCCCGCAGCCAAATGTCCGCCGCAGCCAAGTGTCTCGCAGCCAAGTGTCCCGCACCCAAGTGTCCCGCAGCCAAGTGGCCACAGCCAAGTGTCCTAGACCGTGGGGATATGTGTAATAAAGTATGAGGCGTAAGAAAATAACTAAGTATTGTAGAATTAGAATATTTCACATTAAATAGAACAGAAATCGGACAAATAATGTGGGTTAATTGCCATAATGCTATCTCTTCTAACCAGCCCGAGGAACTTGACGTCTCAAAAGTTGATTCAGTACCTAGCTTAGGAAAAATACAATAGTTTACAATATGTACAATAAGACTGGAAAAGAATAAAAGAAATACTCGTCATAGTTAACGTGGAAAAGAATGAGGTAATCGAAGGACACTGGAATAATTTTTGGAATTTATTTGATTTATATATTTTTTGGAATTTAACGAAAAATAAGAAGCGTCCGCCTTTTTTCCTACCAATGAACGAAAACAAAGTAATATGTTTGAGATTTTTCTATAGGAAATACTGTTCATGCAAAAAATAACAATGTTTAAAAAAACACGAGAAGCGTTAGGATTTTTTTGAAATCTTGGGTAACTGGTTTGGTGTGAAATCTTTATGAAGAGTGGAAAAATATTATATTAATTCAAAAAGATCACGTTTCTCAGTTACGAGGTACCAACATAGTATAAATCCATACTATTATGGGAAACAATTGTTATTATAACTACCTCAAAAGTTTCTTGAAAGAATCCATTAAATATTAGGTACATATTTCAATTGCTATCTTATTCACAAATAATGTTACTAACATCAAAATAGTCTTCACATACAAGTCGATAGCTTTATTTCCCAAAAAGGTTGTTAATCTCTTATATAATGGTATATTCTCCGGGAAAGGAAATGAGAAGCCTAGTAAAGAGCTTTGATGATCGTGAAAATTAATTTGGCTGACACAAAATCCTATGTAGTGCTATGATGAGTTATTTTAAAGTTTAACACTTGGACATTCTTGGATGTTGCATCGACTGCCATTTTGATTAAGGTATTTTTAAATCAAGAAATATTAATATAGCTAAAAAATATTCTTTGATTCATCCATTTCATCACGGGATATCCCAAAATATGGACTGACCAACGACGGGTATATGGCTGTTCATTCAATAATATGAATTCCATTTATTCATTCTTTCAGTATCTAATACAAAATTCATTTCATGTGCTTCGTTCACGTCTATTATGCATCTTCTCATACACCCTTTTCTGTTATTCTTACTTCTAACTTCTCCATCTTTCAAAATTCTATTTGTGTGATCGTGCCAAATTTTCCATGGCCGACCTCTACGTTCCTCTTTTATCGAAGCGAGTTATGAATGTCAAGAGAGAGGAGTCTGGCATTCGGTTCTCTCTGCCTACCCCAAATAGGGAAAGGGCGTGATGGTGTGGTATTGTATGGGGTGGTTTTTTATGTGCAAGTGTGTAATTAACTTTCCTTAAAAATATTATAAAGCTTTATATACCTATATGTGATACAACCATGAGCTAGAACATACGACCAACAAACATATATGTACATGAAAACTTATCACATTAGGTGGTTGGGACATCTCCAGCGCATGGAGGATAACCGAGTCCCGAAGAAGACACTCAGCACACGACCATATGGGAGGCAAAATTTGGGAAAACACAAATTAAGGTGGATGGATGGTGTAAAAAAGGACTTAAAAGCGATCGGTGCAATCGGAAGGTGCGGGTGATGGATCGGAGGAATGGCGGAAAGTTCTTGAGAAGGTCAAGGCTCATGATGGGCTGTAGTTCCATTGGTGATGATGATTTATGTACCTATATTTATATAGAAAATAACTTTAAAAAAATATAAAAAAAAAAACATGGAATATGATACAACCAGATAAATTATATGAAACATTATATTTTAAG
The DNA here is from genome assembly GCA_963576475.1 of Molanna angustata. Classification (NCBI taxonomy): domain Eukaryota; kingdom Metazoa; phylum Arthropoda; class Insecta; order Trichoptera; family Molannidae; genus Molanna; species Molanna angustata. The sequence continues at coordinate 24,399,301 of OY754969.1, read as the reverse complement.
GTTTCCATCGCAGACGACAACCTTAATAGGCTTAAAATGTAAGGATTAACAACTTTGCTTCGGGAGTTGCTAGAAATTATAAATCTAGGAATATTCATCTCATCACCATTATTCATCTATTGTCATGTATATAATACGAATACTGAAATATTATTTATAAAGATACATAGTGGCGTAATTAAAATATTCCCCTCACATAATGGGAGACGTATTATACCGAGAAATAATAATACTTCGCTTCGTAGATATTATATTGCTATACCTACGATTCCAACCCTTATATCTACGGGGTAATTCGTTTTCATTTAAAATATTTCAAAGGGAAAAAGTACACAAAACTGTATTTATTTATTTAAATTAAGAAGCACTCAATAACAAGTTGCCACATTCTGGAGACTACGATATTTATCTCCTTTACTCACAAGTGCTTGCTCTCTGGTAAAAGACAACATGTTTTTTTTTATTTTGTAAGTATCTTTTTTCTGAATCTTTTACTTGTATTATTCGAATATGTGTTATAATATACATAAATTAAAAAAAACCTATTATACGGCGCTGGCCGTAGGTATGTATTATCATTTTTTCATAGTTTTGCATTAGGTATACTTAGTATACGCATAAATATTTACGTTTTTTTTACTTCAGATATAGTTGCAATATAGATACCATTTTTATCTTACTTAACCAACAAGTATTTACTTAATATTTTTTTATAACAAACGCTCTTGAAGTATGGTTTCGCAAACACGGCGCTATTCGTACAAATTTTCCAACTAGATATACCTAGATAACTTTATAAGAGATTAAATTAATACAAAAAGCAAAATCGGATAAAAAATAAAGATTTTTAACAAAATTTTGTTCAAAAAGTGCACTTTTCACATTTAATAGTAGTGTTATCAGACCTAATTTTATTTTGTTTTTGTTATAACTCTTGGGGAACTATTGTTTAACGAGACTTATGATACTCCTATGATATCCTTATAAGCATAGACATCGTTCAAAGTAGGTAGGTAATTAAACTGCTCTTGTATTTGAGTTTTTCTCAAATTTAGAAGAGCAGGGCCGTCAAGCATAAAATTTAAAATAAAAATTGCGTTTACTCTGGGAAGTGTAAATAGTTAGTGAAATGAAAATAAATAATTTATAACATATTTGTTCAGATGACAAAAAAGTGCACTATTAGAATCAAACAGCTGGAACGAAAATACATAGATATCTCTAATTAAAACATATCACAAAATAGAATTTGACACTTAATACTGTTGAAAAGGGAATCCCACAAATCCCTATAGTGTATTCATATATAATATATACAGTTGTGTGTCTTGTTTCTTAGTCGTACGCCAGTAAGTCATGTGCAGAGACTTCATTAAACTACCCTCAATGTTGGCCGTTGGCGCTTGGACGCTACATATGTATGTAGTAGTTGCCTACCTAATCCTGGAAGCAATGCGCTGGTCACGTGTACTGTCGATACCCCATTCTCACATGATAATAGAAAAGTAATACGATTAGCTACACCATACTTGCTCCATACACAACCCATGAGATTGTTACTATTATTCTATGCATTGTGTAAGAATCGTCATAAATTTATTCCACGTTGAACGAAAAAGATTAGATTTTGTTTATTTATGACACGTGCTTCTTTATTTGATCGAGGAATTTGAATAGATTGTTGAGCAAATAGATATAATCACAATTTCAGTATTGAATATGTGATGATAATTAATAATAACGTCTCGACATTTTTAAAGTTATATTTTCTAAAAATACCGATATGTTACTCACTTTCACTTGAAAATAACTAAACACAAATTAATATAAACTTAAAATAAATTTTAAAAGCATTAATAAAAATATATTGCTACTTACATGAGTATTCATCTGTATATACAATCGTCTACAACTCGTCGTCGTGACATCACTGACAGTTGAAGATGTAAAATAGCCTAAACGCTCGAAATATTATACATATTTCGTGTTCTTTCGTGTTGATCAACTAAATACTACGCGCTGTGCGCCCTTTTAATATACCCAAACCGTGTTTGGAAGTGGTGTGTCTTTCACCAATATTTTGTGTTGTGATACAAGAGGGATAGTGTTGCCTTCTGTGAAGACCTCCCAGACGAAGGAAGAAATTCGCCACCAGGTAGGTGCAATATTCCCTTCTCTCTGTATCCATTATTATTATTCTACGCTGTGTTAATTTTACAATTTTACGTCCGATATGTAATACTACAAGTATCAATAAAAAACTTTAATAACAATAATAAACACTTCCTTGCACCCTGCGCAAGTGGCGAGTTTATTAACGTAGATATAGCAATTTCTTTCAACAAATCAGAGTTTCCAGCCCAGAGAAACAATATTTATAGGAGAAATGAATTTAAATAATGATAATGCTTAGTAAACTTTAAATAATGATAATGCTTAGTAAACAAAGGTGAAAAAAAATTGCAATAAATTTAATTTATTGTTATTAGATTCCTCTATTCCGATGAATATAAGCTAACTATTTACTATTATTTTTAGAATATCTTATTTCATATTTTTCCAATATTGTATAATATATTAAAGAAATAATTTTATTATGTGAGTTATTTGTAGATTTTACTTTTTGAATGAATACGGACGAAAACAAACTATAATATGAAGGATGGTAGATAAGTATTTTATTCGCAAGCACACGGTAGAAAATATTATCTCGCGATAGGTTATTTTATACCAATGTGCAGGTAGGTATCCATGTGTGTAGATAGAACGATGTGCCTTAAAATTATCCAGATTCTCGCATGATTTCACATCACTGCTAGACCAGTTGGCGTTCGTCAATAGCGCTCGCGTCGGCTCCAATTGACGGATCCAGTACTCCGGAAGTCACCCTGGGGGTGGCTCACACCACCTTCCCACCTTCAACATTGTCCACATTGCCCATACTCAAACACCTGATGCAGGGGTGCCGAGTGAAATATCTGACCTTATGGGTGTTTCAATGGTTCAAATATTAACAACAGCTGTTTGGTATATTTAAAATTAAAAATAAATAAATAAATATAAACTTCAAAGGATGCATTTTCCGTCATTATATTAATAGGTTAAGTGAAAATCATGCAACTAAGATCAATAGTCAAATTATTTAAATTTAAATGAATTTTGAAAAGTGAATGCCTAGAGGTGGTTTGGACATATTGAAAGAATGAACAATGAACGGCTGACCAAAAAAATATGCATGGGTGCAGTGGCGTGCGAGGGGTCCGTCAGCTGGTTCTACCCAAAAAAACTACATCCTCTGTTTAGTCAACCTTCATAGTATCTTTTCACCTTATATTTTTTCTTTAACTCCTGTTTTGTACTATGCACATAGCACCAATTACACGCATTGCGTGAAGGTAGGAGCAAATAATCAAAATGATAAATATTAGAATTGAAATATTATAAATATTCTATTGATAAATATTTTAAATGCCGCCCTTTAATAACTAAAAGTTTTTAATAACTAACTGTAAATATATATCATGAATGTTAGTTAAAATATTCAGAGACATCTATGAAATATCATTCCAACCATTATCACAGCAAATTTACTAGCAGCAGTAAATGTTTTCATCCATTATTTTATTTTTCATCCATTAGTTTTTATTCATAGATGTCGTGATATATTAATCGATATATTACTCATATTTACGCAAAGGTTCTTTTTCTTATATTTGAATAATATTTATGAATTCCTTACAAATTACATTATTTTATGAAATTCCTTACATATTTTACAAAACGTTTATTAAAATATTATCTCTACTTGCTTTTTTACAATGAAATCGAATTTTTAAACTGCTTTGAATTACGCGGCAAATGCATAATACTAATAATATTTTAAATACTTTTTGAAATTTAATTAGAAACATTTATTATCACTCTCCCTTTTATTTCCAGTCATTTTAAAGATAAACGATCTATTCGGCATGATTAGAATCAAAACAATTCAATATATTTAAATTAACGCCAAAATCTTGGCGTAACATAATCTATCTGACAGTAATATAATCTAACGGTCGTTATTGTAAAAATGTACCATGTTGAACCAAAAGCCAACCAAACCATCTGAATATTCTTACACCCATACATACAAACTGTTGAAGAAGCTTCATACATGCCCAGCATAAATCTTACCTTAAAAAAATACACAGATACACTAACACAAACAAACAAACTTTGTTCCTTTAGTCATGTATATTGTATGCTCAAATGCATCGGGCATACTGCAATGAATATTAACGACAAAAGTAAAAAGAGATTTATAATTTGTAGGGAAATAAATTGTGAACGATACATGTGTTGTGACATTTTTGTTACTGTTCACTACTGTTATCAAAGCTGTCAATGTTTCTCCTTGGAAGCAATGTTGCATACGTTTTAAATTCAGTGTTGCAACAGACGAAAATAATTACAGGCAAATTGAACCTACAAAAGACAAGTATTCAAATTTTAAGAAATTCATATCTCCGTTAATATTTGCGCTAGAAAAAAAATAAAAACTGTTTTAGGATTCGTTATACGCCCTACAACTCGTTGATATATTAAAAAAAATCGTACAAGGACTTTAATTTTTTTTAAGATTTTTTTTTATTTTGAGTCATGCCAGGCATATAGGCATATATGGCTTGCACGCCACTGCATGGGTGTAAGAGATGAAGTGAATAGCAGAGGTCGCCCTAGAAAGGGATGCCATGACCACGTGAATGATATTTTGAAAGAAGGAAACATTTGAAGCTTGAACAATCGAAGAGCATGTATGAGACGATGCATGGATGTAAATGAAGTCAGGAATGTGTGCAAAAATAGAGGAGTATGGCACTCGGTTCTCTCTGCTTACTCCGTTAGGAATATCGAGTGATGGTATGTATGTATGTATTTTTCAATAAAACTGATCAATGTCAATGACATTTTTATGACAAATTGTTAATATTTCATCGAGGCGACGTTCGAATATTATAAGGAGAATCGGGTAATCAAGGCACCAACAGGGCTTACGACCTATGATATTTTCTATTTGATTTCCCGGTTCTCCAAAAATATTTTTAATTCGTCTCTATTGGGATATTAAAATTTTGTTGTAAAATTTAAATAAAGTATGCAACATTGCAGCACGGATCGTACGGGTTGTAAGAAGATATATATTATTATTTTTCGTCGAATGTTATTTGATGAAACTTTTATCATGAAAATGAATGAAAAAACATGAAAATTGTCGTCTTTCTGTTTATCTGTACCTATTCTTATTTCTGTTCTTATTTTTTTAAATATTTATTTATCTGAACTTGAAAACGATTTTGATAGATAATTAATTGTCTAATACCTATAAATATAATAGATCCATTATCCATATTAAAATTACTGTCTGAAATGCCTCAAATTAGAAATCAGTAGGCAAATTAACATTACCTACTAGGAAAATGATTTTCTTTGATAAAAAAATTAAATGTCTATTTAAATTTTTCTGTATTTTAAGAGTAGGTATATTTTAATTGAAGAAAAAGGGTCTCTGGTGTCTGTGAGTCTCGGTATAATTTTTTTTCATTTCTTCGTACAGTTGTCGTTAAATAAAGCAGAGGGACACTCAAATGCCAAATTATACAGATAACCCAAAACGGGTCATAAAAATTATAAAGTTAAATCACACCCATATTGCGAGGTTGGGTCAGCAGCGAATGTTATGTCCGAATGCAAATCACAGGGAGGGAAGTTTTGTCCACCCTTGATATCACTAGGTATATTTTAGGTCCAACCTTCTCTTTAAGGTAAGTACTTTTAATATAAGTACGTCAAATGCCGATGTTGTTATAACAACATATCAAAAGTTCAAGATTCGACTACATTATGTTGTGGTTATATGTTTGCGTATCGTAAAATATTCAATCGTTTATGTTTAAAATAGAAGTAGCTTGTTTTATGTAATTGTAAAATGCATAATTTTGTACATTTCCAAATGTAATTTTATAAATGCATATAATTTATATAATGAAGACCTTTGAAATAGAGGATATTTTCTTTGATTTATCTCAAATATATTTTAGAACCAAAGCTGTTTAGATTTTAACATCATAATATATTATCTACGTAGAAAACTAAATATATTTTTTAAAATTGAGTTCAAATAATAAAACATTTAAAATAAATTATTGTAGTGTGCTGTCATTTGAATATAGTTTTTTGCATTAACATTAAAATAACTCCATAAAATATTTTGGTGTTTCAATCAAATTGTAAGCATGGCATATGGCAATTATTGTAGTGTGCTGTCATTTGAATATAGTTTTTTGCATTTACATTAAAATAACTCCATAAAATATTTTGGTGTTTCAATCAAATTGTAAGCATGGCATACAATTTGATTGATAAATTTAAATATTTTTTTACATTACCGGTTTTATTTATTAAACTCGTTGCATGTAACACATGAGATCCAACTGTCGATAGCGATAGTATGTATAGTTGAAGAATAAGAATCAAACTATATACCAATAAATCCAAATTATAGAAAATTTTAACACATGTTGGTATGTATGTCAAGATAGGATGGTATGGAGGTCAGTCCTCTTTTCCTACCCGGAATATCAAAACTACATGATGGTTCTGTATGTATGTTTGGAGATAAGTTTCAAACTATTAAGTCTTACAAATTGTATGAACCAATGTCGTCACTAAATTCAATTTTTATAAAAATTGTTAAAAAAATATTAAGATGTACTTCTACAATGTTAATATTTTTTATAGAAAATTTAATTATCTAGTTGGGGTATTTCGGCTTTTTCGATATTTTTAAAAGATTTGGAAATATAGGCAGTTAAACTCATAAATTTTTCATAAAAAAAAATATTTTTCTTAATAAAAAATGTTTGAGAAACCATGGAATTTTTTCGAAAAAAATTAATGTGAGATTTTGTATTTGTCTATGTTTGCACCAATTTTCAGCGTTCTAGCTTTTATGGTTTCTGAGATATATGGAAAAATAAACCAAAAATTAAAAAGTTGATAACCCCTGACTGAAACAAAAATTTACCATTCTGAGTATAAAAGTTTTGTAGGCTTATAACTTTTTATACATTTTGAAATTTTGGACTCTGTAAATTGAGCAGATCAAAAGTTATAAGGGACGGACGGACAGACAGACATACAAAACTCACATAAAATGTTCTACTCCGAAATCTGAGTAAATCCATGTATGGGAATATATATACTGCGAGGCCTCTAGTTGGTATTATTAGCATGCAAAAAGTCCAATACATCATACAAAATGTTCCTTCATGCACGCATCTTGGCTTAATAATGTCGATTCATTCAGAGAATTGAATTCTCATGAACGAATCGACAGTTGGATAAACAAACAACAAGTGAATTTTAACAATCTGCGTATAATAAAACAAAAATATCTGGAATAAAAAATATCTTAAGTGTTAAATACCTAACTAGAAGAGGAGTCAAATATTACGTGAAGGTTGTTCATTAATGTATTTTTGTTGTCTATAATATTCGTGAAAAATAATATATGAAACTGTAAATAATTTACGATCGTGTGCATAATAATCAAAACTTTATGAGGGGGCTTCAGAATACTTTTTAAATGTGCCAATTTATAAAATAAAACAAAGTAGGTACCTACGTACACTTCGGCTCAAGCTATGAAATGTTTATGTCCAGTAATAATATCGCAGTTCACGAGATCATAATCTTTTTACTATTTCTATACACGGTTTATTTATTTTCCTCACTTCATGTTGATGACTTGTCCAAAAAATAAATTTAATAGAGGTCTTTTGAAAAAAAATATATCAGCATTTTTACAACAATGATGATGCGAATATATTATCAAGAGAGTTTATTCCTGGCAATATAATTTTATTGCGTGAATGTTCCAGGTAGGCTACATGCCAGGCTACATGCCACCGATGGATTATATGGTTATGAACTTTAGGGAAACGTGGGTTTGCAAGATAAGTATCTTATGAAAATTGAATAAGTGAAAAGAAATTGAGACCATCCATTATTAAATTACTTTGAATTGTAACTTTAAAATTTCAATAACATATATGAAAAAAAAATTGGAAACTATGTATTTCCAGTATAAATATATTTTTTTAATTATTTAATCTTAATAATATAGGTACCCTAAATATTTACCCTTAGTCAAAATGCTTAAGAGTATTACTTTAGAACAGGCGTTCAGCCTAGTGAGATAGTGAAATTTCAATATTTTTACTATGTATAAGTACCATTATGAAATGTACTGTACTGAAATATGTAAAAAAATGTAGAATTAATACAAACGTCCTTGAATCAGACATAATGCGAAAGGAACTTTTTGTTTAAATATGACATTTTCTTCTTACATGTAATGAGAAAATCAAATATGGTAATTATTGAAATATCTCAATATAGATGGAGCAAAAGAAATTATGGATGATCAAATTTCATCACATTACAAACGTTTGACGGTGTACAATGTCCTTAGATAAACATCGCTTAATATACATACAAATATACATACATACATACATACCATCACGCCATATCCCTTACGGGGTAAGCAGAGAGAATCGAGCGCCATACTTCTCTATTTTTGCACACATTTCTGGCTTCCTTTACATCCATGCATCGTCTCATACATGCTCGTCGATTGTTCAAACTTTTTATGTTTCCTTCTTTCAAAATATCATTCACATGGTCATGCCATCCCTTTCTGGGGCGACCTCTGCTATTCACTCCATCTCTTGCACCCATGTATATTTTTTTGGTCAGTCGTTCATCGTTCATTCTTTCTATATGTCCAAACCACCTTAAAGCATTCACTTTCATTTTACATATAATATCCTTCTTTAACTTGCATTCTCTCCTTATGTCCTCATTTTTTATTCTATCATATATCCTTACATACAAATATATTTACATACAAATGAAAATATTGATAATTAATAAATAAATAAATTAATATCATTAAATCTTTCCAGAAAGAAAAAACACTAATATTAGTTAGATGAATTTGTTCGCAACCATGGAAAGTAAAATAAATGTTACAAAAAAATCAACAAAGTCAGACTTGGTAATCATAAGAGAATTTCAAATATTTTAGATAGTATTAGGTAGGTATCCACCTATACCTACCAAAATTCTATACATATTCGAATTTGATTTATAACAAATTCCCCTATAGATGGTGAGTAGGTAGTTAATTTGAATATTATATTCTGTGTGTAGCCATGGAAACGAAAAATAACAGAATACGTCAGAAAATTGAATATATATGAGAAATTTAAATATGCCTGTAACTTTATGAATAATTTAATTACTTTTTCAATACCAACCTACATATTTTTAAACCGACTTACATGTTTTATTATCACCATGTTTTTCACTCCAAGTTATACTTGAAAATATATGTTATTCGTTGACATAGGTACTTTCTTCTTATATTTTAATAAATAAATATTTGCTCATGAAAAATTACCATATTTGACATTTCATTCATTGAAAAAAAAAATTGTAGAAAAAATGGAAAATAACATAGTAAAACACTAAAATTTTTATATTCTATTTGTGGAAAACATTCACTAGTCGTAAAGGAAGCAAAGTGCAAAGTATTTATCGTTAAAAATAACGTTCTTAATTAGAATAATGTAGGTATATTTTTTATTGAATAAATGACAAATAACTTATTATATACCGACGTACATAGATGGATTAAAAAAAAATTAATCAGCTTTTTAGTTGGGAGGTGCTTATATAAACGAGTAGGTACCTACATAGGGCTTAGAGCCAATTGCTTACAGCAACATCATATCAGTCTGATGGTACGTATCATGTATGTACTGTCTGTAGTTAGGGTAACGGTGAATGTATGAAATTAGCAGGTCCTCACTTAGACATACCTAATATGTACATTCAACTTGCAAGTACCTGTGTCATAGCAATAGTATTCAATGGAGCGTCCATGACGCCATTAAGGAAGACCGGAACCTTTTTATTTTCTATTTTATTTTCCACCATTTTCTATTCCATTCCACGTGTTACATGTGACTCAAGACAGATTTCGTCTACACACATTCTTGTCTTATTCGAAATAATCTTTGAATCTTATACATTATCTTGCATATAAAAGATAATACATAATATTTTTTTTTATTTCTAAATCATTAAGAAAAATAGGCAACTTACATATATAATTTTAATCAATGATTCTAGAGTTTGTGTATCTACAGAGTGGAAATCCATTTTAAATGAATAAATAAATAACTTTGTATTTTTCCACAATAATTTTTACAATAAATACAGAAAGTTTTCGCCAAGGTGACTTGGCATTTTCAAGGAACAAAAGAAACTCAACAAATTTTTACTTCACTTAGCATTTACAACGTTGTCACATGTGTGGTGAACTTGACGCTCTAGAAATGTTAGAAATTAATAAAAATTAAAAAGGCAACATTGTTAACAGCCAGATACCAAAGATATCGCCACTTCTCCAAACATAAGCTCACCCACATATGGCAAAATTGTATAATTACTGTAACTCCGCCCATATATTTGGTAACGTTGTGGAGTTAATGTAGTGACAACGTTGTAAATTCTGAGTGAAATAGAAATTTGCTTATTTTGTTTAGTTTCTTTTGGACCTTGAAAATGCCAAGTCACCTCGGTGAAAACGATCGGACGTTATTATAAAAATTATTGTGGAAAAATACAAAGTTATTTATTTATAATTTAAATTATATTGAGGATGTAAATAAAATTAGTGTTGCAATTAAATCATATTCTTCGGAAAACGCACCAATGTAACATGTAAATATCTTAAAGACTTAAAAATATAACATGAATTATGTTACAAATTACAAAAAAAGTGGATCAAAGCATGCTTAGGTAATATTAATATGCGCGTGGATAAATCCCAAACACCAGCCCCGACAATACAGGACAGATCATCCTGGCGCGTACTTCCTAAGAATAAAGAGAGCCGACCCTACCTAAAGTAGGAGAAAGGCAAGAAAAAGTAGAAGGATAAAAGCAAGCGTTGGTATTATTTATAATTTAATAAATTTACAAGGAGCTCAGCATCTTAGGAGGGATGGGCTCACTTTCTGAGAAAAAAACAGGTCTTCAAATATCTATCACATCATAGAACTACAAATTTACTTTGCATTGTTTTGATTCTAGTTAGGCGAAGGTCATAAATGACCATTTTGGTGAAACGTGGAACATTATTTTACGATTGTGAAAACGTCAATCACTATTTGTGAGTTTCTATCTACCTATTCGTTTAGCTACTTAATATTTATTTAAAGAATACTTAAGTTGGTACGAGTCTAAAAATAAAATGAATTGATTGAAAGGCGCATGTGCATGCGCAATGGTGCAAAAATATAATAATATACAATAATACAATATATATATATATATATATATATATATATATATATATATATATATATATATATATATATATATATATATATATATATATATATATATATATATATATATATATATATATATATATATATATATATATATATATATATATATATATATATATATATATATATATATATACATGGTGTCTACAAATTAAACGATTCAAAATATTTTTATTTGTTTTTTTTATTTATTTTATTGCTATTGATAGAGAGTTATACAGTCTAAACAAATTTATAAAACAGACAATGTACATTGCTTTATTAGTGGACCAGTGAAAACTCCACGCAATATTGATACAAAAAAATTACAAATAATATATAATTGATTTACCAGTACATACAAAAAAACACCAAAATAAGACAACTGATTAAATAAAAGTACTAGGAAATATAGGAGGAGACAGCTGACCTAAACGCACAAATATTATTCTATTTAAGTTTATTTTTTTTTTGTATCAGATCCTAAAATAAGTATCCAATTATAAGGTGTTATGAACTACAGGTAAAAAATATATTTTCGAATTAACCAGATAGTTATGTTTACGGAAAAATAGGCGCCATTAACGTTTTCCCCAGGGCTGGCAGAAGGTTTTCAAGTGTCACGGAATGTGTCAAAAGCTTAAGGGACCGTGGAGCGCGCCTTCGAAGGAAATTAGGTAAATTGTGCGGAATCTCGCACTATTATAGCTAAAGGTTAACCATTGTACTAATATAATGATCACCCTTTGTTACTTCTCTTCTCACTTATATTCTTGTCTCTTCACGTGCAAGAGGGTTCAATTTGCAATATCCAAAAGAACGGAAGACGAACAAGCCTCATTTTATATCTTAACAAATTATTGCTTTTTACCCTCTCATACTTACCTTACACCTACTCCCTTCGGAAGAATAATAAACGTGATGCTTCTATCTCTGTAAGTGTGTATTCCGTAAATAATTTGTTATATTTTAACGACAAACATAAAATATGTGTAGGTTTTAAATAATAAGTAAATCCTTTATAACAAACAACCCTATGCCGATGAAATGAGTTTTTTCAAAATATCTAGTTTACATGATGTACCTCGGTCACTACGTGAAACTGAGAAGAGATAATTCAGAAGCTGAACTAGAAAGAAGAGAAGGTCTTGGATGGGCTGTGTTAAGCATAATGAAATGTTTCGAAATCTACCAATTTTTCAATCCACTTGCGTACTCCCTGTGCTCACTTACGGCTTTGAAAGATCCGCATTGACTAAGAGAATGATGGAAAAGTTAAGGGTGACACAAAGAGTGATGGAAAGAAGAATATTGAATATCTCGCTAAGGGACCACAAACTAATGAATGGATTAGGAAGAACACAGGAGTAGCGGATGTGGCCAAAATAATAGCGGAGTTAAAGTGGAGTTGGGCGGATCATATATCTCGAATGTCGGACGGACGATGGACAGAAGCTGTGATGGTCTGGAGGCCAAGAACAGGAAGCAGAAGCGTGGGAAGGCCCCAGAACAGATGGTCCGATGACATAAAAAAGTG